>JANHMN010000006.1:43255233-43279616 GCA_030674055.1 Rhabdomys pumilio
TGTCTATGTCTATGTCTATGTCTATGTCTATGTCTATGTCTATGTCTATCTATATCATCTATATCTATATCTATCAATATATCTATATCTATATCTATCTATTTTATCTATATCTATATTTATCTATATTATCTATATCTATATATGATAGAGATAGATATATAGATATATAGATACATAGATATATAAATATATAGCTATGCATACATATTCCCATACATTCTCTCTCTCCCTCTCTCTCTCCCTCACCCCAACATGCATTGTTTACAATTGTATTAGAGATAATAAAACACTTAAGAGTAAAATAACTAAAGAGTTGACTAATTTACAGGCTGGCAACACTAAGTCATTTGTCATTTATCTTCATAGATCAGAAGAAGTAATTGTGTTTAAGTTATTGATACTATCTAAATCCATGTGTGTATGTTAAGGCAGTCCTTTCAAAATCCCAATAATATTTTCACAGAAACGGAAAATCAACCCCTGTGGATCCATTCAAAGGCCCTGAATTGCACATGCTCATTTTGGTCAACACTTTCCTCTTCCATGTTGTTTCCTCCATTCCCAGTTAAGCCTTTCATCATTCCAGCAGAGATGAGGGACTCAAGAGAATCTAGCCCTACTTGAGGAGCTATAAGTAGTTAATAGTTAGTTGGGAAGGGGCAAGGATGTTACATTGCTCAGTAGTAAACCCTTTTTAAATGGACCTTGCTCATGTCAAACCAAACCCACATATGTATCCCTTAAATGCATTAGGAATATTTTTTTAGACATAGGAATAGAAAGGTGGTTTAGGGGAAAAAGGGACTGTATGGTGGAGAAGAAGGGAATAGAATATGATAATGTACTTTTATCAAAGTGCAATATATAATGTGTGTGTGTGTGTGTGTGTGTGTGTGTGTGTGTGTATGCCCATAAGAGCACACAAGTACACAATAGGAAAAAATAGCTTCTTCAATAAATGCTTCTGGTAAATCTGCATATCTATAAAATGTATCTTTATCCCATACCATGCACAAAAATGGACTCAGAATTTACTATGTGCTTAAATGTAACTCCAAGATAAAATGCATTGAAAAACACATGGCATATAGAATACCCAAAACACAAACAACCATGCCAAAACTAAGTAAATGAACTGTACTCAGCTATAAAACAGATTACACAAAAAAGAAAAAATGAAAAACAACCTGTTAAACAGGATAAAATAGATGGAAACTGTTGTGTTGGAATCAAGGCCTGTGTCCTAACAGGCCACAGCCGGCCAATGCACTTCCGCATGGCAGAGGTGTATTGTGTGGAGAAGAAGGGGGTGACAGAGACAAAGGGAGAAAAAGAGAAAGAAAGGGAAAAAAGGGCAAAGGTCAGGAAGGGTATATTTTTTATTTAGGCTGTGATGTAACCGCTAGTAGGTAAGAGTGGGAAGTGGACTGTGGGAATGTATGTGATTGCCATATCAACAGATGTGAGGGTCCCTGTCACCTATGGGTGATATCATTAGTTTCTGAGGCAATCTGCCAAGTTGGTTCCTAATACCAACATACCTCTCTTTTTCTTATCATAAAGAGAAGGAAGGAGAGAAGGAAGCTGATGGTGGAAAGGGAATGGGGCATCGTGTCTCTTAAACTGCTTCCTGCTGTCTAGGGGCATCATCAATTTTGGGGTGTAGTTGACTTTCACCATCGGGATCCACTTGGTAAGCATTTGCATCAGGCTCCTCTGTGGACAGCAGCTGGTAATCCAGTTTCAGGAACTGATTAATAGTTTGGTTAGAAATTTTTTTATTTGTTGTTGAAGGAATGTAAAAACAAGATTAATGAAGTAGGGAGCAAATAAGGCCAGGAAGATGACTAGGAATGGCATTGCAAACGGGAGTATCCACTTTCATATAGGGCTTTCAAAAATCAGGAATTACAGGCCTCACATTCCCAGAAATTCTGCATATTTGATTGTTGCTCCTGGGTTTTATTTCTCACTATCCTGGATTGGTTGATGTAGAAACAGCGTTATTCTTGAAGGAACAGGCAAAGACCACCTTCTTTAGCTGTCAGGACATCTAGCCCCCATCAGTTCTGAAGCACCACAGCTGCAAGGTTTTAGACATTTTTTGAAAACCGCTGTCAAGCTCAAAAGTGAATTTATCATATTGGTTTATGGAAGTTGTTATCTCTGCAATTCCAGTACCAGCACGTATAGCTATTCCCACAGAGAATAAGAGTGGCACAACCTGAAGTGTCCTCTTACGTTGGGCAGCTATCATATCTACAACTGGAATTGGCAGGGGCTTGTTTCTCTAGATTACTACTAGTTTCGGGAAAAAAAGTACCAACTTGCAAACTCCTGGTCAGCTGATAGGTAGGCTAAGTGCCACAAAGAATTGATGGGTTTTGGACTGCAGGGCATTGTGGCAGAGATGATGTATCAAGGGTTGTGGTTCTATTGCAGTCTAGGGAGCTAAACATTCCTACAGTACGTGTCCTGGAGGTCTTAAAACAGTTTTCATGCCAAAAAAGAGGGATCTAGAAAAGATATAGAGTCATGGTGACATCAGAGTCAGGGCAACTGACAAAAAGGTGAGGTAAGGTTACTTGGCAATATCATCGGGGATGCTGTAAGTGGCAATTGTGAGTTCCAGGGAGCACATATAGCCAGCAATCTTTAAAATGACTAGGTTTGGTGACATTAAGGAGTTGGTACACCAAGATCAAGGTCTAAAGCAAAAGACCAAATGACAGGTTAGTGCCATTTATGAGGATTGATGTCAAAGAGGTAAGGGCCTCGAAGGAGTGTTTGATTACTTCCCTTACATTTCCAATATCTGAAGGTTGGGCAATTGAGACATATTTTCTCTGGATGTGGATAGTACTTACTGGGAACCTGGCTTGAATTTTACAGTAGAGCTTACCAACAACTCCTATCTTCCACCTAGGATTCCGTGTGTCTTGTATGTAGAAAAATAGTATCATGCATTGTTAATAGAAGAAGTGATTGGTCTGTGATCTTAGCACATGTATCTGATGAGACCAATATGGGCAGCCCTGACATTCTTCTGGCCATTTTTTACCATGATCTTTTGTCTGGTCAAAGAGAAAGCAAGCAAAGAGATCATAATATTTAGATGGGATAACAGATAAAGGGATGACAACAATTTGGATCGTTTCCTGGCATTTGGCTATGGAGCAGTTTCCTGACCCTATTTGGAAAAACTGTTTGTTATCTGTAGGGGTTTCTTGAACCTTGAACCCCCAGATGTAAGGGCTACCCTGGATGGAAATGAACAGCAGGGGGAGGATAAGAAGCCCATGTCTAATCCAAAGAGGTCAAGTACAGCTGCTAATGTGGAGTCTCATTTTCTGGGATTGCAGACAAGATAGGTGGTCTCAACATCTTCCGGAGCTTAACAGAGCATGGTCCTGTTAGGGTCAACCTGAATGAAGATTTTTAGGTGGAGGGATGAAAAGTTTGAGGTGAGACAGATGGACCCAGTGAGAGAGTCCCTCAAGTTTAGCAGCTGTAGGGGGCAGGAGAATTACCTTAGAAGGGCTCTGCCATTTAGGAGAGAGGGGTGAGAACCGATGGTCTAGAGGGGATAGAAAGACTTGGACTCCAATGTTGGCAAGCAGTGGACAGGGGACAATGTGTGTCCTCTGTAGAGGGTGATCAGCAAAGTTCAATAGCAGAGAGCAGAGGTGGCAAAGTAATGGGGAGATCATTTAGGTGAAAGATCAGGAGTTAGGACCAGATGTCCATACATGAGTTCAAAGAGTGAAATGACGAGAGGTCGCTTGAGGAAAGCTTGTAGCCTGAAAAGATCCAGAAATAGGAGTTTTACCCAATCAAGGTGAAGTTCCTGTGACAGCTTGACAAGAGTAGTTTTTTTTTTTAATTTTTTTATTGGATATTTTATTTACATTTCAGATGTTATCTCCTTACCTCATTCCCCCCACCCTATTCCATTCCCCCTCCTCCTGCTTCCATGAGGATGTGCCTCCCACTCCCACCTCCCAACCCTCAAATTTCCTCACACTCAGCATCTAGTCTTCATGGGACCAAGGATCTCCTCTCTCACCTATGCCTGACAAGGCCATCCTCCCCTACATATACAGCTGGAGCCATGGGTCCCTCCCTATGTGTTCCCAGGTTGGTGGTTTAGACCCTGAGAGATCAGGTTGGTTGCTATTGTTCTCCTTATGGGGCCGCAAACCCTTTCAGCTCCTTCAGCTCCTTCTCTCTAACTCCCCCATTGAGGCAAGAGTGGTTTTTAAAGATCAGTTTGTTCTTTCTGCCTTACCTAAAGATTGAGGGTGGTAGGAAATATAAAAATGCCAGTGGATGTCTAGGGTCTTAGACAGAATTTGAGAAATTTGGGAAGTAAATTCAGGATCATTGTCTGACTAGAGGGAGGCTGGGACACCTCTTGGAAATACCTCTACCCACCCCCAAGAAGGTGTCCAGCAAGACCAGAAGGTACTTGGCATGTTTGACAGTGGGCATGGGTAAAGTTAAGTTGCCAGTCAGTTCCAGGAATGGAACCTCTAGCCTGATGGGTAGGAAAAGGTGTGCTACGGTACCTTGAGTTGGAGTCTGACATCTAACAGATTTTGCAAGATGCAGTGATAGATTTTAAGAAACTTAAATCTTCAGGAGTAGGCTGTAGGCAGGTCTTAACAAACTAAGACAACTGGTGGCTGTAAGGATGAAAGTGCTGGTGAAGATAGGACAGCGTTTGACGAGTGTCATAGGGGATGTGGGTTGCAGTGTAAGAATGTCCTGGAAAGGGTGAGATCAGTCTAGGCCCCTAAGGGCCACAGCTCTAGTTGTCTCATCAGCTCAGTTGTTTCCCTTGGAGACAATAGAGTCATCCGTCTGGTGGGATCTGGAGTGGACAATTCCAATAGTTGTTGGGAGATGGGAAGACTTTAGCATGGCCATAATTTGGTTTGCATTAGTTACTGATCCTCTTTTGTGGTAAGTAATCCATGTTCCTTCCAGATAACAGCATGGGATAGGAAGATATGGATAGCACATTTGGAATCTGTGTAGATATTGAGAGTGTCCCTGTGCCAGTTGAAAGGCATGGATAAGGGCTATTAGTTCAGTCAGTTGATTAGTAGTGTGAGCAGGAAGGGCCTGTACCTCCACACCTCAGTGTCTGACACTATGACACAACCAGCTCTTTTGGCCCCTTCTTGTAGAAAGGAGCTTCCATCTGGATACCAAGTGTCGATGACCTAAGGCAATGTGCCTTCCTGTATGTGTGAAGGATGAGGTAATAGTTCCTCTAAAGTTTCAGTGTAGGAGTGAGCTAGGGAGTGGTTAGTATTTGGTTGAGGAAGAAGATTGGAAATATTAAAAGTTGGGCATGATTGGAAAGTGAGTGTGAAGACTTCTATTAGTGCTACCTGAAGAGAAAGAACCCTGGAGGGAGGTATCATCTGTAAGCCTTTGTAAGTTAGGAGCTGTGACAGGTTATGAGAAGAGAAGATAGTTATAGGTGACCCAAAGTTTAGAGCATTTTTGACTCTTGAGTAAGGAGTTTAGTGGTACAAATACAAGGTGCCCATCCCTGGATGGTCAGATCTAGTTTTTGTTTTTTTTGACAAGTATGCTACAGGTACAAAATTGGGTCCCAGTTGGTGACCTAAGACTCCAAGGGCAAATCTCTCTGTTTCACTTACGTAGAGGGAAAAAGGATGAGTCAGGTCAGGGAGATGTGAAGCTGGGGCCTTAAGGAGAGCCTTTTGGAGTCTTTGAAAGTGTTTTGTAGCAGATTTGAGAAGAGGTTCGTGGGTGGGGCCTAACTCTGCTTCATATAAGGGTCTAGAAAGGAGGGAAACGTAAGAAACCCAAGAACGTGAAAAACTAGCTATTGCTAGGAGTGATAAAATCTCCGTTTCTAGAAGGAACAGTTAGAGAATGAGTCAGATTCTTTCTAAGGTAATACCCTTGTGGGTTGGGGTAAATGTTAGTTCTAAATAGGTGACCTGAGGAGTGGACAGTTGGGCTTTAGAAGGTTAGACCCTGTAGCCTAGACTGGAAAGGAAATTTAGAAAAGAAGAGTTGTCAGCTTGGCTAATTTCTAGAAGGGGCTTCCAAAAAAGATGTCATCTGTGCAATGCACAATCTTAGACTTAGGGAGAGACAGAGATAGTAAGTCAGAAGCCAGGGCCTGGCCAAATAAGTGTGGGCTGTCCTAGAATTTCTGAGGTAGAACAGTCCAGTAGAGAAATGGGTGTTGGGATCTGTTCAGGTAAAGGCAAGTATGTTCTGTGATTGGGTGTCTAGAAGGATAGAGAATAATGCATCCTTGAGATCTAGGACTGAGAAATGGGAAGTCCCTGAGGGGATAGTGAAAAGAAGTGTGTAAGGGTTAGTCACAACAGGATGGAGGGGGACAGCTGCAGAATTAATATGCCTGAGGTCTTGAACCAGGTGATAGGTTCCATTATGTTTCTTAACTGCCAGTATAGGGGTTTAAAGGCTGAAGAGGTGGGGTGAAGGAGTTTTTTCCTTAAGCTCTTGGAGTTTTTCAAAATTTGCTAGTTTTAAGGCTGCACTACAGAGACCAGTCAGGAGAAAGGTTATGAATCTATCTCTGGCTAAAATACCATTTGTGGAATTAAAATTTCATCAAGGATCTTGGTCAGGTTTTGACTGCCTCAGATCTGATTGGATATGTTCTATCTGTTTGATGAATTTCTTCTGCATGTGTTCTTGCCTGTTCCCAAGCTCACCTGCATTCATCAGGAAGTAAATTATTAGTAAGGATCATATATACATTGTGGAAAGTCAAGATATAAGATTGAGTAACTTATTGAAACTCTTCAATAAAGGCAGAGGAGTTAGAGGTATAGGAACCCAGCCTACTTTCCATTTGAGAAAGTTCACTCAGTAAGAAAGGAAGGAACATGTACTCCCCACAAGGCAACCTACCGCAGCAACTTCCCTTAAAGAAAAGACCAATGCTGGGTCCAGTGACTCTGGGGGAGAAGAAATTGAGGCTTTGGTTGTGGTCTTGGAGCCAGTGATGGAAGAGGTGAAGGTAGGTGCCAATGCAGGGTTCTTGGAGTGACCTACAGCTGGCACAGGAGAAGGGGAGGGGTCTGAAGAGGTAGAGAAATTAGGCTCTGGGGTAGCCTGGTGAAAAAGAGAAACTGAGGTGGCAGTTTGGGTTTTCAGAGGCAGTTTGGGTTTTCAGAGGTCTGTGGCAGAAAGGAGGCAATTTGTTAGCTGGATCAGTGGTTATAGTGTCATGTGGTGGAGGATTCATGGCTAAAAGAAGTTGGTTTTTGGAACAAGAGGAGCACGGGGATGGGTTGGAGCAAAGATAGATAAATGCTTGGGCATCAGGAACCTCTTTCCATTTACCAGACTGCTTGCAGTATGTATGAAGATCCCTTAAAATAATTGGCTCTAGTGTGCCATTAAGTGGCCATTTGGAGATATTGTCTAATGGGTACTGAATCTAGACCTTATTGCAGAGGTGTACTAGTTTTGATGCCCTCAAGTCTGGTGTTAACTTCAGAGATTTAAGATTTTCCAGGAGATGTCCCATTGGGGAGCCTGGAGCTACATTAGAAGACAATGAAGCACTCATTGCGGAGTTATTGGATTATTCCTAGGGGTGTCCTGAGAATAATAATTCAATAACAAAAATTTTAGTCAGGCTAGATGTTTATATCATCACCTAGACCTTCTAGGGGCTACAGTGAGTCTGGACTCACTAAAAAGCATCCCTACCCTAGGCCTAGGGTTTTCTAAATGGCTATAAGAGCTGAAAGAGGAGGGATGCAAGAGGTGCTTTCGAGGGATTAGTCACCCAAGGGTCGAAGTCTGGTCATAAGGACCATGGCCATGAACCACCAACCCCTTATCCCATAAAGGATGGCCAGGCCCTATCTGGGAAATCAGGATACTTCCTGTTGACTAGAGGAAATAATACTTACCAATATACTGATGTTTGTGTGAGAATTTTAGTGGTCTGGTAGCAAGAAACATTAAACTGTATGGTTGGTGTGGCCTGGAGCATGCCACAACTAAAATTCCCGGGTTTTGGCACCAATGTTATGTTGCAATCAAGGCTTGAGTCCGGATAGATCACACCAGGCCAATGCAGTTCCACCTGGCAGAGGTTTATTGTGTGGGGGAGAAAAAGGTGACAAAGACAAAGGGAGAAAAAGAGAAATAAGGAAAAAAGGGCAAAGGTCAGGAAGGGTCTGCCTTTTATTTAGGCTGTGATGTAACTGCTCCCTGCTAAGTGTGGGAAGTGGACTCCAGGAATGTATGAGATTGCCATGGCAACAGATGTGCGGGTCCCTGCCACCTGTGGGTAATGTCACTAGGTATGGAGGCAATCTGCCAAGCTGGTTCCTGATACCAACAGAAACAGTCTCTCAGATAATAAATAATGTGTAAACACAGTAAGTGTGGTGACAAACTAATGTATAGACAGTAATATAAAATATAAATTAAATTCAAAATAAATATAAAGTAAATTATATAGTAATATAAAATGTGACAAAAAATGAACCCTCTCATTTGCTAAAACCTGGGTAAATGTTGAGAACAGGATGCTACTCAGAGAATGACAAATAACTGTGTAATTTCACTTATATGTGGAATAAAAAAATGTCAAATTTGGAATTGGGTAGAGAGATGGCTCACTAAACAAAACGTCTTTGCACAGCAAGTGTGAGGTCCTGAATCGGAACCACAGAGTCCATGTAAAATGAGTCCAATAGCACTTGTCTGTAATGCCAGTACTTCTATGCCAAGATGAGAGAGGAGGGCAGGAGAGCACCCAAATGCATGGAGTCAGTTAGCATAGAGTGTATGGTGACAAGCATCAAAAGGATCCTTCCTTAAAACAAGGAGAGAAGCACTGATATCCAAGGTTGTATTCTGATCTCTGCACTACACAATAATATCTGTGTGATCATGTATGTGTACTGCATGCATATGACTTCTTAAACTCAAACACATGTGCACACACACGAACACACACACACACACACACACACACACACACACACAAGCACACACATATACACACAGAGAAAATTAAAAACACACAAAGGAAGAAAGTGTGTTCTTGGTAGCTAAGTAAACAGAAACAGAAAATGCTGATTAAAAATTCTCAGATAATAAAAAGAAAATGTCCTGGGAATCTAACAAACACTATAGTGGCATAGAAAATAATAGCTACAGGTATCTCTTGTGAGCCAGTTTATATTGGCTGAGCAGAATGACAGTGGACTCAGGAATATATTAGAGCACACTGCTCACACAGTGATTTAATGACAACTGACAGAGTTTAGGAATTACTGAACCAATGCCAAAATATCTGTTTTGATTACTAAACAAAATATCCATATTTTTTACAAAAATTTCTCCTGTCTTCATGGTAGATACAGAGTAATCTTGATGTTTATGGACAAGAATTTCTAACACTCACATCTATTAGGTCACCCTTCTCAGAAAACTGTACAGCTATTGAGGAATAAGAAGAATAAGCAAAAACCAAAATGATCATTTGTTTCTTTATTCAATTTTCTCATTTCTTGTGATTTTTAAGTTAGTTTTTGACTAGGCCTGGAATAATACTTGAAACTTAAACCCTTAAACCTAACAAATACAGTGTTTAAATGTATTATATACAAAATATATTTATATGCTATTATCGTTGAATTTGTTCAATACATATAAATGTATTATATAAATGTATTTGTTGTTATAGTCATGTACATATGTGAGTCTTCATAAAATTAAGTATGCATTTTGTATGTGTATTTGTTTACAAATCTAAAACATGGCCATATTGGGTATACCTGCATCATGCTCAGGAAAATTTGTCACCAGCTTGTGCTAGTTCAGTGCCCATTAGAGCACCTGGACAGTTGTCAGTGACAGTAGTTACACATGAGGAACAAAAACATTCCATATTGAGTCATATGCATTAAAGAAACTGGCCCTCTGCCCGAATGCTGTGCCACTTGCAATTATGAAGTGCCAACTGTGCTTGGTTTCTGTGCATGCTGCTGGTGGGCTCTGCTCACTGCCATGCTGCACAGTCTATGTTTTACGTTCCAAATTCCTTGTTCTGATTCGGAGTTTCTAGTTACGAATATTGGAAAAGCTACATGAACGATAAATGTTCAGTTTATTAACTTGAATAGTTTAGCAAGTTTCTGCTACATGAGAAAACTAATTTATACAAAAACAGATCATTTAACACAATAAAATTAAATTATATCAAAGAGTGCTCTCATCTCTCCCTTCTCTGCAGTTTCTCCCCTTCTCTGATGTATGTGTCCTCCTCCCTTTCTCCCTCTGTGTGTGTGTTATTTTCTGATTTTCCCTTTCTCTTTTTTCTCTTTATTTTTTTTGTGTTCCCCTCAATGTCTCCTTCCTCTATTAAACTAATACTTAACTTTGGAACACAGCTAAATTTTTTGTTTTCTCCCCACTTTAGAATTCAGCTCTACTGGCTAGTTATAAATGTATTAAACCACTTCTACCCAAACTAGCTCCAGTCTAACTTATCCGAGTCTGTTTCAAAGATTCCATGGACCACCTTATAAAGTCTAGAGCATTGGAAATATTCTATGTGGCAGATTAGCCCTTAGATTTACTCTTTGGGGAATGGATGTTTTGCTTGTACCCATTCCACAGTTTAAAGTGTGGTTCTCTAATTTAGGAGACACGTTCAATGCTATAAGCAACTTGAGGCATCTAGACATCAAGAAAGGCAAGGATGCGTTATGGAAGCAATACAGGATTTTCTGAGTTCTTGAGAGATCATTCTTTTGATAGTACATTTTTTCACCTTCTTCTTGTATAAAATCAGCCTAACTATATGAGTTCCCAAAGGGTGTGTCCCTTCTCATATCTTATCAGAAGCAAAATCAGACCTGAAAAAAGTAGAGTGATCCTTGGATGAATGCATCAAAAGGAAGTCCTTGATCTCTCAGTGTCATCGTAAAATACAGTAAGTTTAGTAGCCAGCCCAGAGAAATTAAAAAAAAAAAATGTAACTATGACGTCGTGATTTTTCCATGTCTACAGAAATCTTCTTTTCTTGCTGAAAAAACTTCATGATTTTAATGAAGCAGTTCTTTGTAGAATAAAAAAACATGTAAAGTTAAAAACTAGTGAGTAGGGGAGCAAAGGAATGTTAAGTAGCTGATACCACCAATTATTTTATAAGTCATGTGGCATTGGTGATTGTATTGTTCTTTAATTTTTATTAACAAGAGTAAAATACTTGAAGATCTTTCAAAAACATTTGCTTATACTCAATTGATGTTAAAGATTTTAATATAATGATCTATCTGTAAGTTCTTCAGTGATATAAATTAAACTACATCAAATCAATAGCTGAGCATTATGGACTTGTCTATTTACTCTGCCAGACTGTTTGTCAGCTCCAAGCGTGCCAAGCATTGGCATCATCATGTTCACCATGTTGGGTTAGGAGCCAAAGGTTTAATGTTATAGCACAATGTACAACTTTCATTCAGAAAATTCATGTTTCCCCTGACTTAAAAGGCTGTGTTCAATGACTGCGCAAAGGTCTTCTTAACACTAAATTTTTAGAAACACTCATGTGCCAAGAGGTATCTTCTCTTACACTGTTAGCTCCTTCAATACATTTAAGGTCTGGCGATAAGCCAGAACACTGGGATGAGTTTTAATTCATTAAAACTTTGATGCAGTACGTGGAAACATTACAACGTTTTGTTTTTGTGTATTCATCTCCTGCTAAAATGTAGTTTATCAGAGATTGGAAACTGTGAGGTATATCTCTTCACTTTTGACTATATTGGAATGAACTCTAAAAATTTGTGGCTCTTGATACATTTTCTTGGGACATTTTTACTGAGCACATCCTTTCTGAAGTTTTAAGACAAGTTCCACTTTTCAAATACCAGTGTGCTCTGCTGCTATCCTTCTCATTAGGGTAATTTCCATTAGAGTGCACACATCTGCTCTAATTTAGTGAGTTGATTTTATATTTGAAGCAGAGTACAACTTGATGTCACATTGTTTAAATTCCTCTCATTGTGATAGTAAAGATTATTGCAATAAAATAAATTAGTCCCAAACTTAATGACCTTGTGCAAGGGTGCTCTACTGTCACTCATGTGAGAATGGCTCTCTCAGTGTCCAGCTGTTGATACAGCCTCACTTCTTCTTTCTAGAGACTGTATTTTGATAAGATCTATTCTGGGGTAAAGAGACAGAACAGTCAAGGAGCTTCTTATTGTGGTCACAGAAGAAACACACACACACAGGCACACATAGACACACACAGACACAGACACACAGACACACACACAGACACACACACACACACACACACACACACACACACACACACACACACAACCAAGCCTAACCACACAAAAATATTTCAGTAACACATCTACTAACATCTCAGTAGAATAACCAAGTTATATGGTGAGCCCCAAAGTTGAGGCTCAGCAAAGTGCCCCGTACTCATGTAAGGCCAAAGAAAATTATATGACAATACATCAGTAGAACAATGATACAGATGCTGCCTATGCTCACAGTAATAATCTAATTTAACTCAGTAGCTTTAATACACTAGATAATGTATAAACAGTTAAAGGACAATTGTAAATTTTCACATTGTTTGTCTAACAAGATTATAGCATTCCTCAATGTAAATGTTTTATAGAGCAAACAAACAACTGAATAGACCCCTCCTTCCCCCTTCCCCATCTCCTTCTCTCTCTTTCTCTCTCTCCCTCTCTCTCTCTCTCTCTCACACACACACACATACACACACACAAACTATTAAAACATATACATTTGAATATCAGAATAAAATGGAACTATATTTATGATATTTGAAAGATTACCTAATGTATGTGAGTCAGGATCCATGGATTTATTACTTTGCATAAGTTCCTCACGTAAGTTCGTACCTAATAAGTGCTACTATTTGATGGCTGATGAATTAGCTTGTTCATAGTAGGTGTTCAGTAACTGTTGACTCATTAGCTTTATCATCTGTTTTGTACAATCACTTTCTAAAATTTGGAACAACTTCAGGGCCATAGGACTTATTAGCTTTTAACTACATAGACCAAATGCTCTTCTAATTTTAAACATCATATCTTGTTTTCTTGTCCCATGCAGTTTGAATTATACAGGGCAATTGTTCTCAGCTCTACTGTCTGCAGACGACTTTGGTCTTGCAACATATCACGTGGATCACCTCCTCTGTCTGCTCCCATTCACCACGGCAAGAAAAGCCAACCAGAATTAATGGGCAACTGGGCTCCAAGCTCATTGGAAACAGCTGTTTCTTATTAAATATCATAAGTAATATATTAATTCTTGCCAGAAACAAAAGTAAAGACATTGTCATACTAAAAGCATTACCAGTACAAAAGACCAGTTAACAGAGCACCTGGAGGACTCCCTTGTTCAGACAGCCCCCTGGGTGTCATTAATCTGCAGACACAAGATGTTGGGTTTCTTCTGTTTGCTTGCAGAGGGAGACACAGTCAGAATCTGGATAGCCAGAGCCCACTGTATTTTAGTTGGTTTGTTTGGCTAAACTAGAATGATAATGGTTCAGCTAGTGGGACAACCACATGAATGCCATGATAGAGTGTGGTATACAAACTTCATAAAATATGGAGTCTAGAAAGACACGAAAGGGGACCATGGTCAGTTCAACCATTGGCAGGCATCAGCTAAGGTTCTGAAGAAGTGAATTAATTCATCATCACTCAACTGAGTAGCAGCCATTTTAGACTAAGACTCCAGATCCACTAGAGCCTGAGTGAGGTTCTATAAAAAAACTCCCATTTGAAACTGCATCCTTTCATTTGACACCCAGCTCAATTGAGTGCTTCAACCATGTTCCTGACATAAGTCTAATAGTCTAGATAGATACAAACGTATAATGTGTGGAGTATCTCTGCAAGATGTTATTTTTCTTATTGCTTGAGTTTTAGAAATCTATCAACATATCTTTCTAAGATGAAGGTGAAAGAATCAAATTTTATATATTTTATAATTCAGTGTTTGCCAAGATAAACGTAACAACTCCATAAAGGGCCTTTAAAGGTTCATTTTACATATGAGGAAGTTAACATTCAAAAACAAATAGACTAATTTGCTCAGAACACACAACAGGTAAGCATGGAGACAGGCAGTGTCTTATTGATGCTTCTATTTTGATGTATTCTTTTGTTGTTCTGTATGATGTCACATGTTACTTTAGCTCGGATATCATTTAATTTGTCAGTTTCTTCAGCATACTTTGCCTTCTTTATTATGTAGGAGATATATTCCTATATCTAAATTACAAGTATTGAATCTACTGTTCCTAACTGTATGGCTGAAACAGTTATGTTTATGATTTTTGTAAGTGTGTGATATTCATTTCTTTATTTAATCATATAAAGCTTGACTAAACTTTGTCAAACATCATATGATTCTACAGATATGGCCCATTAATAATTATTCCTGGAATAACTGTATTTGCCTACTTTTATTAGTCAAATATATTGCCTTGAGACAAAATAATAACCTCTATATCCATGAAAATGGCTGAGCACTTAGGCCTCATGTAAACAATATCAGCGACAACCTAGCAATAGCCTGTCACTCTGAAGTCAAACAGCTACACTTTGATTATCAGAATCAAAATATAGAACATTACACGCTGATCTACTTTGAATATTTGAATGAGCTATGATTTTGACTGGTCCTAAATTCTTGTTTACTTTCAAGATACAGTATTGTACATTCCAGCTAGGTTCAAATGTGGGAGGGTTCAATGGCCTGCTTCATCTTCCTGCTTAGTGTCTGCTGAGCAAGGCTGATGATACCACTGCTGCTGAAAGACAGAGCAAGTGTCTTGTTGCTCTGTCAACACAATGTCCAATTTCTGGTAAAGCATGAAGGGTGTCACATGACTCCATGCAATTTTATTTTCCCTTTGTCCAATGCTTGGTCTTCTTAATCATACCACTTCTAACGGTGGAGAATTGGTATCTCATCAGGACTACAATTGGTATTTCCTAACAGCTGATGATGCAGAACATCTTTTTGTACATTGTAGTTGCTTACCGCCATCCTTGGTTAAGTGTGTTGGTTTGTCTTTTGCCCATTTTTAATTGGGTGATTGGTTTGTATTAATTTTTAAATCTATATTGGTGAAAGGTCCTTTGCCAAATATTTGTTTTCTTTTCTCTTAGTGTCTTTCAGAGACATTAAACTGTTTGATATTTTTTTTAAAGTTCAGTTTGAGGTTTTTGTTTTGTCTTTTATGCAACATGCTTTTGGTGTTGTGTTTAAGGAGTCCTTGCTTAACATTTTATCCATTTGTTTTTGTTTAGTTCAAAGCCCTTAGGACCCTTCACTGAGAGAAGAGTGTGGAAGTCTCTGAGGACAGTTGTATATTTGTGTGCTTCTTGTAGTCTTGTCAATATTGCTCCAGTGATTTCAAGGCTATGTGTTTAGGAATAGATAAATCTCTGATTTCCATAAGTACTTGGACAACTGAGTATTTTCTCCTCTGGTGAAATGCCTCTTTCTCTTGGTACTTTTCTTTTTCTGAATCCAGCTCTGTCTAGTTTCAGAGCTACTGTGACTATTTGTTTGCTAGTGTGTTGGGTATTGTTTTCATCCTCTTGCTTTTAACTGGTTTATATTTCCATATTAGAAATGTGTTTCTTGTAGACGTTTTTTCTCATTCTCTACATCTTCTGGTTTTAATTTATTTTTTAAAATTCGTTTTATTTTTAATTATGTGTGTATGAGTGTGTGTCTGTTTGTGCATGAAGCGTGCAGGTGCTCAGGGAGGGCCAGAATGGAATGTCAGATGTAGAGTTACCAAAGCTGCCCAGTCTGCATAGTAGGAATCAAACTCAGGTTCTCTGCTAGAGCAGTTTATTCATTTAACCACTGAGCCACCCATCTAACCCAGTATATTTCTATTTAGTACAATTATTATTACATCTAATTTACTTCAATTATCTTATTCATTTGATTTTTTCTAATTATTAACTTTGGATTTTCCCGTAATTTCTTATTTTTTGCTTTTAGGAGTATTTTTAAAAAAAGTTTTACATCTCAACTTGTCTATTATTATTATTTTTATTGTGCACTTTGATATTTTGGTGGTTTCTGTAAAATGTAATATATATCTACTTGACTTTCCATAAATTCTATAGATTGAAATAGTTTATATCAGTAATTTAACACTACAAATAAAATTAAGAAATTTTGCTGTGATAATCCTTAATTATTTATCATAATATCTGCTTGTGCTGTCAATTTTCAACAAAAAAGAAAAATGGCACATCCAATTAGTCCAAAAGTCACAATTTTCATTGTCTTTCCATTTCTGCTGCTTTAACTGTTCTCACACTATTAAGACTTCTGTTTAGCAATTACTCTAGCAGATGAGTTAGGAATAAATTCTTTTGCTTTTCTTCAATCAGAAAATATCTCTACTTGATTTCCTCCCTCAAAAGACAGTTTGACTGACATAGGTCTGAGCTGACAATTCTTTTCTTGCAACTCCCGAATTTTATGCCACTTCTGACATTTCATGACTTCTGATGTGAAAATTATCGACATTATAAAGTCAGTATTCTCCTATAAATCATATATCAAAATTTCCTCTGGCGGTCTCAGCTTTTGGTCTGTAGATTTGTAATATGTCTTGACATAGAAGTCACTTCATTGTTTGGAGATTACATAACCTTCATGTCTGAAATGTTTTAGCCATTTTTTTTTTTTGCATGCATTTTCTTTCTCACCACATTCTGATCTCCTTTTGGTAGAAGACAAAAGTGTTAAATATTTCAGTATCAACCCAATGTTCTTAGAGCTCCTGTATATTATTATTTTTGTTTTATTCCTTTTCTTTTTCCAATTCAAATAGGATAATTTATGTCAACTTAACTTCACATTTTTAAAATATCTTCTTCTTGTAATTCCTCCTTGGAGCTAACTAATTCAGGAAGTTTTCAATCAATAGATTTTTAGATTTGTTTTTTTTTAGTTGCCTTTCTGTATCTTCTTTTCTTTGTACACATTTTTAGTATCTTTATTGATTTTAATGTTTGAAATTGTATGTGAAGTATCTGAAGCCTTTCAGCTTTTGGTAGGTCAATTAATGTCTGTGGCATTCTCATAGTAGCATCTGTAGAATTTTGTTTCCAATATCAGTTGAGATTTTTCTGGTTCTTTGTATGTTGAGTAATTTTGCATTGTATCCTGGATATCTGGGTCATTATGCAGCTGTCTTATTAGTTGTTTGTAGCAACTCCCAGCATACATAGCACAGGCTGTGATTGCAATGACAATACCTGTCAGAATCTGTAAGATTATATTTTTCCTGTGTGCTACTCAGAAGATTGTCCTGTGGTGTAGGCATTTGTCAATTCAATTCTCAAAGTTCTTGCTGTATTGGATTGGATCTCATCCATGCATGTGCAGCTTGGTAGGAAAGGTCAAGCCTCTGTAATAATGCTTTCCTGAGTTCATTTGCTGTAATCTTCAACATTTTGGGCCCCTGAAATTGCACTTTAGATACCTTGTGTTACCATAGATTTTTGCAATTTTTGCTCAAATCTTGGCTCAAGTTCCAGGAGGGTAGAGAAAAAGCCAGGAGTTTGTCCTTATTCTTGGAAACCTATAGATGAAGAAAAATGGGTTCTCATTTTTTAGTCTTTCAGACACACAATACTATAGGCATCTCCAACCACAAAATTACTTGGAGTCTATGATCTAATAGAAGAGAAAAAGGAGCAGAAAAAGAAGAGGGAAGAGCAGGAGGAAATGGGGGAAGAAGATGGCAGGGAGGAAGAAAGATAGATCAGTAGATCTCTGTATTTTGCAGGGCTAACATGTTGCTTTGCTTTCTCTAAGTCAAAAATATCAGGTTCCTCTTGGAGCTCTCTTGTTTGTACACTAGTCCCCAATTCCAGAACACTGAGCTACAGGCTATCAGCAAAAATAGACCTTGTAAATTCAATATTGACTTGCTAATGTCATAATTTAAGACCTTCTTCTCAATCTGCTGGCTGCTATTTACTTTGGGATGCTATTAAATAATTATTTCATGTTCTCTGTTCAAAGATGGGGCAAAGTAGATTATGTCTACTCTATTTCCTTTGAAGCTTCAATTATGACATGTATAGGTTTATGCTTTTGTCAGTTGTACAAACATACTAAGCTATTCTAGCACTGCCACTTAAAAAAAATGGTTCCTCAGTAATTTAATTTAAAAATCTGGCCCTGTGACAAAACTATTCTGAGATTGAGAGATGTGAAGACTAGGAACAATCCCTGCCATGCAGGAGCTAGGGAGATTGACCTCTCATCTCATCCCTCCCTTAATAGCTGACATTCCCTTATGAGTACCTTTTTGTCTAGGAATGAAGATTAAACACCAAGAGAGTAGGTACATGAAGCATAGTAAGCCCATTGAACTCCACACTTCTCTGTATCTTAAGATTCATATTAAGAGAGTGAAAACCAGCTAGAGCCACTCCTGTCCCACAGCAATGTCCATGTGCAGAGGCAGTTCAGTCTCTAGACTGCCATCCCAACCTTTATCTTTCTAGTGATGCCTTTTATTCTTCAGTGAATTATTCATTACTCCTCATTTTGTGTGAGTTTGTATCTGTTTTTATTCTCTAAAACCCCAATATATACTTAGCCTGTAAGAAAATATATATGACTAGAACCAGTTATTTAATGGTCCAAGAACTGATAAAGAAGTCCTTGTTAGATGAAGACCATCCTGCCTTGTTATAAGCTAGTGAACGATCCTGCAGAGGAGATGACTTTTCGGAAAAAATAACCTCATTGAGGTTAGAAAGTCTATCCTATCCTTTGTTTGGTTCTAAAGGATCTAACTTTGTTCTTCTACATGCCATGTAAGATGTTTGAGAAAATTGATAGGCATTGGAATAATGTAATTTTTAACTTGAAAATTAATATTAATACTCTGACTGGCAAAAGCCCTAATACCTGTCGGGATAAGCCTTCTTTTGAGTTATTGGTCAGGATAGTAAAGACTCCAAAACCAGTGTAGCTGATTGCTTTTTTTTTCCTTCGTTGTTCTCTAAATATTAAAGTCTCCATTACTGAAGAAATCATGCCATTTGGACACAGGGCTCAAAGGATTTTAGCTGACCCAAAAGTCTTCTCCCTGAAAACTAGCTTTCACAAAACTGTAAGAGGCTGGGTATGCTACCAATGGCGGGAACCAACTAATAGTCCTACCCAAACATGATTTTTATAAACCACAATGACCAGCATGGCAAGATATCCCTAAAATGTATTCCTAAAGTGTGATAGTGCCATTCATATCTTGGTGGTGACCAACAACTTTCTAATTAGACTTAAGGCCTGTTGAAAAGGGTGGAAAACACGACTAATCTGGAAATCCAGCAAATTACCTGGGACTAGTGAGCTCATGAATCCTGGAAGAGAACATTACTATTGCTCCTAAACCAATGTAATTACTAGCTATATTATAGTTATTTATCTTTATAACCACCAATATATGTGTACCCCACCCCTATCTCTGAGACAGACGGGAGTCACCGCAGAAAGTCACAACTGATGAAGACAGACAATAATTAATCATGCAGTATCTAGAACCAGCACAATCACATACCTAAGGCTCAGGGAAATTGTGAAAGAGAGGGCATGAAAATCATGAGAACCAGAGGACTAGAAAATCTGCATTCTAGTTTATGTCTCCTAGAAATGACAGGGAAGCTTCCTCCATGATGCCTCAACAATATGGCTGCCTAAAAAAAAAACCTTAACAATGACAACACCAAGAGATGTGCTATTGTAGAAGGGGAAATCACATGAGGCACCACCCCCACACAGATTAGTCTTCCCCAAGAACGAGTCCCCAGGTTGGTTATCCAATACCAAGAAGTCAGCCCTGAACTCATATACATGAAAGCAACATTAAGTGGACTCAGCAGGTTGTATTTATGTATTTATCCACATGTGCATGCTTGTGTAACAATAATAATTAAAGAAGAAGAGGCCATAAATTTGAGAAGGAGTGGGGGTCAGACATTGGAGGGGTTGGTGGGAAGAAAGAGAGAGGAAAGTTATGTAACTATATTTCAATTAAAATTTTCAAGAAAAATACACTCTAGTGGTTGAAGTTCTATTCACTACGAGAACATTTAAGATGGCATAAGAAAAGCTCATGCTCATGCTGCAGTTTAGACATCAAATAGCTCTTACAAAACAGTATTTTGATGAGTTAAGTGTAAATGAATCAGAAACATACGGATTAAATTTCCCTTGAAATACACAGGGGTTTAACAATTAAGGGGGGGAAACACTGCCTGGCAAAACGTGTTTTGAATTTTGCCAAGTCCAAAAGGTTTAAGAAGCAGTTTAGGACATTTTTCCAGGCAGTTCAAACCATTGCTAGGTCCCCCTATTCAACAAGAGCAGATCTAGTGTGCTCTCCTTTCTGTTCTCTATTGTCCTGTGATCCATGGGAGAGGATGGAAGATATCGCTGCCCGTGCCTTCTGCAGTGTGCCCTCATTTGCTCTGCCTTATGCGCTAATGCAGTGAGTCTAGACACATGTCCTTTTTCTCATTTTCAGTATCTTTTCTGAATAATTTTGAAACCACTCTTGAAAAATCACATTTTTGAAAGCCTGTTATGAAATCAGTGGAATAATTTATTGCCCAAAGTTATGTAGCAAAACCCTGGGAAATAAATGTCCCTCTTTTGTCCACTGAAAGTTTTGTTCTACCAGATCATCTGCAGAAAATAAGCAATTTTATCGGTTTGCTAGTTCTGTAGAAAACTTGTCCTAGTTTCTAAATATTTCTGTAGAAAAACTGAAAATATGTGCATAACTTGATACTTTTAAGAGTTAATATGTGTAAGCATGCAAAAGAATGTACTTCCCTGTTGTATATTGTATTAAAAATGCAAAGCTTTGAAAGTATACAAGAACAGAGAAATTTCATCAAGCAGCATCACCTGACACAACAGATGATTTTTAAAATCTTAGAATGTGCAATATAATTGTTTCGGATGTTGCTGTTGCTGTTGTTGTTGTCACTATTTTTGTTTTTATTTTGTCTTTGACAGTGAAATCAAACAAGATTGGCTTCTGTTTCGTATGAAGAATGAGTAAGAAGAAAAGAAAGAATGCAGTGAAAGATGATTAGCAAAAAGTCCGTGTCTGCGGACTGTGTATAAAAGCAAAGCATAAAGAACAGAACCTCTAAAGAGGATGAGGCCATATTCATTAACCTTCAGGCACTGAAATAAAGTTAGAAAAATAACAATAGCAAAATACAACACCTTAGCTTTTAGAAACATGATACAGTGTGAGAAAGAGGTTAACAATCGGTCCTAGTAAAATTATGGGGAATGTCAAGGATTGGTTTAGAACAGAAGTGTCCCAAACTTCCCTATGAGACAAAGTCACATCCTTCATTTAACCATTTCCATTCTTGCTTGGCTGCTTGTGATCCCGCTCTATGATATTCAGTAAATGCCTGAGGAAACTGTTGAAGTGCTTGTATGTGGTGTGAAAGGGGCACCTGAAGGTACCATTCCCAGGGGGAAGGCTGGTATTCAATACTCACCCTTAAGAGACAAATTATTATGTTTATTTTGGTGATTTCATGATCTTACTCATAGGTACAAGTAAGCGAGCCTGATCCTTTCCTTGGGACAACGTACTTAATAACCCAATATTTGGACAATGTGCAGGTGATTCAACTGAAGAATGTTGCTGTAGGATGTTTTGTCCTATACTGAATCCTTAATCTTTCCCAGTGAATGAGATGGTACTTAAAGATGCAATCTTAAACAGATAATTAAACTGTCAGATCTTTAGGGTAACCCTTGCCAGCCCATGATAGTCTTGGTATATTTTATGTGTATCTGTTTGTGTAGATGTGTGTGTACGTGCACATGTGTGTGTGTGCATGTGTGTATGTGTATGATGATGTATATATGTATATGTAAATGTATATATGTAAGGTATATATGAAGCAGATGGTGAGCCATGGGTGAGGAACGAGTTTCAATTGAAACCAGTTTCCATAACTGGGGCACATCTCCTTCTGTTCAAGTCACCTAGGTCAGGGTAGTTTGTTAGAACAGCTGTCATGACTGCATTTTACAATTATTTCTATTAAAACAGTGGGACTAACATTTGAATAAAGATACTAAGATTTGTCACCAGACCTATGTGTATCAGCTTACTGCACACACACAAAGTCAAGAAAGAAGAAGTGACATGTATGGCCCTAGATGAAATTTTATCTGGTCTCATCTACTCTGACAAAATTCTGTCCAAATAAACAGACACAGCAAAACTCAATTAAGTACATCAATATTTGGATTTGAGTATTTGGATTAAAAATTAATGTATAAAAATCCCTATCCTCCTATGAGGCATTGTTGACACAAAAAATACCTTTTTGACAAACATGGTTTGTCTGCCAAAGCACTCTAGAATATTTTAAAACATGAGCCTAAACTGTCTTATGTACAGAGAATAAGTCTTGGGAAAGTTTTCATTATAACCCTTTGCTGTAAAACATCTTTTTTATTTTAAAAGCTTACATAGCTTGAATATTTATATGTATGTATATGTATGCATATATATATATATACAGTTTTTATCACATCTTTGTTATCTTAAAAATACATTTTGAGTCTTATATACCCAATAACAAGAAGTATATTGTTGTAACATATGCATATCATGTGTCAAAATCATTAATAGTTTAAAATGATATAATTATAACCATGCTTGCAGTCCCAGCACTCAAGAGATAAAGGCAAAAAAATGAGAAGTGAGAAGTTTAATGTTATCTTAGTTATCTAGTGAGCTCAAAGTCAATCTGGGCTATGTGAAATTCCATTTTTATAAATCTCTCAGGATAGTATTATCAAAAAATAGAATAAAACAGGTGATTCTAGTTGAGTAGTTTGAACCTAGACTATAGTATATAAACAGTAAAAAACACCTGAAATGAAGTCGAATGTTTAAGCTCCCAAATAGATATTTGCAATTCTGAAAGTAACCTATTGAAATTTGAAGGCACAATACTTTAGCCCATAGTAAATCCATGTCCATAATAATCATCATAATATTCAAAGGAACCCAGGAAATAGTTTCAAATATACTGCAATCCTATGTTTCATTTGTGCAATTACAGACCTTTAGAGTGGCATAAAAGAAGCAAATACAGTATGCTTTGTAAAATGTCAGATTCAATAGAACTATTTGTACCTATTTCTAAAATCTAATTGATGTAATTTTTCATAGTAGAATGGGATAATACCCAGATCCTGAATCACTAAAAGGATGACAAAGTTCTAAGTTCTAAAAGAAAATGCCAGAGAACTTCTTGAGGTTATAAGACAGTTATCTACTTCTATGTTCCATTTTTTGCTCTTGTGAATGAAGAAATTACACCCTGGATAAAATACATCCATCTGTGGCAACAATGTGACTCTACATTAAGAAAGAGCAGCTTTCTCTTCCACTGCCCACTTCCAATGATGCATTCATTTAGGTAGGTCTTGAAACTAAGGTCCCCATTTATCTAGGAAATATCTTATCTTGCCCCAGTTGGCTGGGGAGATTCAAATATATCCCCCATGAGGGTGAGCAGAGTTCCAGTGAGATTGGGTGGGATTTATGGAATGACTCTGGAAGTCCCAAGCCTCATTTCACTTTTTATGTTTCTATGACATTCTCTTGATGGAAACAGAACACAGAGAGTATGCTGGCTATGTTTCCTGCCACATCAACAATGATATACACCATTATTTCTTATTCCCTAGTGATCAAAGGGATACAACTGTTGATTCCTTTGCACCTGTACAAAAAGTTATAAACTAGTAAACTACGAGATTCTGCCTGGAAGAGAGTCCTCAAGTAGTTACATTAGCTTCCCCTTGAAGCTCCAGTGTTGAGATTCATTGTTCATGTTAGGGATGAGGTACACAGCCTACTCAGTGAGTCAACAGTAAAACCTTCATGATGAATAGAGTTGGATGGAAATGAATGCCCTTCAATGTGCAGAACTCTAGGACAGAAATTAAAAACAATTAGAAAATACATTAATCCACCAGTAAAGATTTACAGTTGAACTTTGGAAACAACATATGTGTCGATCAACTGATGACTGAATAATAAAAATGTGGTATATTTACACAGCTGAATACTAATCAACTACTAAGAAAAACAAAGTGCGTGTGTGTGTGTCTCTCTCTTTCTCTCTCTCTCTCTCTCTCTCTCTCTCTCTCTCTCTCTGTGTGTGTGTGTGTGTGTGTGTGTGTGTGTGTGTGTGTGTGTGTGT
>JANHMN010000006.1:43280674-43294540 GCA_030674055.1 Rhabdomys pumilio
CACACACACACACACACACACACACACACACACACACACACACACACGAAGAGACAGAGAGACAGAGAGAGATAGAGTCAGAGAAAGACAGAGAGAGAAAGAGAAAGAGAGGGAGAGACACACACATATACATACACAGACACACACACACAGGGAGAGAGGAGAGAGAGGAAGAGAGAGAGACAGAGAGACAGAGAGACAGAGAGACAGAGACAGAGACAGACAGAGACAGAGACAGACAGAGACAGAGACTGATTAATGAAATTATTCACTTGGCCTGACAATAATCCTCTTAAAAGCCACACACTATCTAACAGAAGCTGCAGTACTAAATAGGAGAAATCCCACTTTCAAGTGGCTGGTTATTTCCAAGATATGAGTGCAGCTGTCCAATTGGACTTAAGTTCTACTCAACAGAAGGGAAAACATAACTGGTAGTAGAAACCTATAAAACTACCAGTAGCTATTGGAGTCATGAATTTTAGAGGAAGACAGACTCCTGCCACTTTACTAAATTAGTACAATTCCTAACTGCATTAGAAATACTTATACCCACAGATACATCTGGCTGCTATGCCTCATCAAAGAAGCTTCTTTTTGCAGCAGATGGAGACAAATGCAGAAAAACACAGCTAGTCAAAACTATAGATAACAACTGATTGCCAGGTGCTCAGACACAATGGATAAATCTACAACTGAATTCCCAAACCTACTCACCAGGAAACACTACAGGAGAGAGGGTAGAAAGACTGCAAGGACCAGAGGACCAGAATCTCTGCTGAAAAATTGGGTTTCTTAAAATAGAAAGAGAAGCTGCACAATACAATACCTTCACAATATGGCTGCCTAAGCAAGACCTAAACAATGATAATACAAATTAAGATGCTATGGAATGAGAAAAATGTCAAAGACATTTTAAACATTTAGGTAAAGACCTACAGGCAGGCACATAGTGCTGAGAGAATTAGTGTTCTCCAGGGATAAACGTTGAGTTGGTGAGTAATCAGCCTTATATCATACAAACAATAGTGAACATACTCAGCAAGCAGTATTTATATTTTTTGCATGCATACACATGTGTAACAACAATTAAAGAACTAAGAGCCATGAATATTAAAGAAAGGGATAGATATATGTGAAAAAATTGGAGTGGAAGAAAGGGAATAGCAGAAATAATAAAATTATATTTTAGTTAAATAATAAAAATAAATTATTTTAAAAGATAAATGAAATTACAAAACTCTTGATAAATGAATGAAACTGATAACAATCATTATGAGTAAGGTAACTCAGATCCAGAAAACTTTGTACGTTTCACTCATGTCTGAATGTTAGTCTTGAGTCTTCAGATATAGGGACTTTATTTAAAATACCCACAGATGTCAGGAAATTAGGGGCTGTGGTGGGGTGAGGGAAGACAGAACACAGTGGTATAAATGGATAAAGGGAACTATGTAACAAGAAGAGCTAAATGAGGATGGAAGGAAGTGGTCAGGGTAAAAGAAGAAATATGAAGAGGGATAATTAACATGAAAGATATTTTGAAAAAAATCATGTAGAATCTTTGTGTGCATACATATACAAAATAAAGTCTAGATAGAAGGAGTCACCCTATAATGGAGTAACTATTTCTAAACTAGAGAACCCGAGGTAACAAATAAAAAGACTGGAATGAACAAGCCTTTTTGGAATTCTTGGCAAGTAAGGTCTGACAAAGACTCTTCAAACGTAAGCTATTGCCAGTTCTCTTGAATATACCCTGAATTTTATGGCAAAATTTTGCTGTTGAAGATACCACATACTTAAATCAGAACACTGAGCAATCAAGGTTGTACTCAGCTAGAAACTTAATCTCTACTGGCTGGGTTTTAGAGTGCTGAAAGATGTTATGCTAGCAGAGGAGAAAAGAATCACCACTCTTACCCACCTGTAAACCCTATGAGCTATGACTAGACTGGAACAATGTCCATTTGTTCAGTAGCAGCACAAATATCATGGGAAGAACCAACTACTTTCTGATTGGATTTGAATCCTTAAGACATCATTAACCTGGCATCATCATTGGGTCCAAAAAACTGTGGTTAGATGAGTCCTATGCCTGATAAGAATAACTATTACTTGCTAAATAGACATAATATTAAATAGAATCCTAATGTCTTAGCATCATACACACAGATTAGTGCATCTGCCAACCATCATCATTCATTTCGATAGTGATTAACATAGAAACTCACCACAGTTGGTCAAGACAACAGAAAGTAAGACTGTAGAATGAATTACCCGTAGATGAGGCATCTGTGTAACACCCCTCTTCCAAAGGCTCAGGGATCAGCAAAAGAAAGAGTACATAGAAAGATTGTAACAGGAGTTGGGTGACATCAAGAAAATAGTGATTCTGAACATGTCAAAGCAGTTGCTTCTATAAATTCCAGCAATTGAGATGAGGCAGGAATACATACACTCTCCTCTTCTCCAAGATGAAATTTTGTTTGGCTTTGAGAAGTGAAATATGCATGTATTCTCAACTCCAGCTAAAGTTCTACTGGAATTGGTAGTTACTGGAAGAGTGAGTCAGTTTTCTTTAAGGATGTTTCTTTAAGGAGTTTACCACAGTCCAGTGAATACCATATATCCAAAAATTTAGGAGCAGCACAGATTAGGCTTGATTGGCTAAAAGCAAAATTTGGGCACATTTTAGTGTGTTGGAAAAGAGGAAAGATATGGAAGGAGTGAGAGGAGATAAATATAATGAACATATGTTGTTGAACATAATTTTCAATAAACTAATAAACCCGAGAAAAATAAAGAGCTTTGAAAATATATTAAAGAAAAGAAAGAAGGAAGGTGAGAGAGAGAGAGAGAGAGAGAGAGAGAGAGAGAGAGAGAGAGAGAGAGGAGAAAAACAAAAGAGCCAAGAATAATCTGACAGTTTTTCCTCTGCTTGTAATCAAACCCCTAGAGTCATTAAGAAAGACAGGAGTGGGAGGTGAAACATCTGGCGAAATTGAGCAGATAACGAATTGGGTGGATTTTATGAAAGCTAAATGCTATCTGTAGGAAGTAAAGTTAGAAAAATCTGGGAGGTAATAACTCTGAGGGCATATGGAGGTTTAAAGGGGACTCACTAGTCCACAGGCACGTCACCCGTAGCTCTTGGTGGTTGCTAATACACACACACACACACACACACACACACACACACACACACACACACACACCTAAAAAGGGACTTCTGTAAACCTGGTCAGACTGCCCAATATTGTCCTCATGTACCCTTTGTCTAAATACCACAGATTAGAGCTGTAGGGGCTAGTGACACAGGATACAATAAAGATAGCACAATTTTAAATCCATGGGAGTTTTGATTCAAGTAATGCTCCTGTCAGTTTTAATTACGGGACCTAAAGAAGCTATTTTTCCTCTGTAAGCTACATTCCCCTCATTTGACAGCTTGAGATAATTAGGCCAACTTAACATGTTTTATGAGGATTAAATGACATAGTACCCTTGACACTGAATCTTGCACATGGCAGGGGATGACTATGTGTTAGTTCTCCAGTCCTCTTTTCATGCATTCTACTCTTACCCACTTGCTTTATATACCATGTGCAAGGCTCTGAAGCAATAAACCTGCCCAATTCTGTATACCTTAGCACCAATTCCAGAGGTTCCTCATATTTTGAGCTGAGTCTTCAGCAGCCAGAAGTTTTGCATGTAGCCATGAAACTAACTTCCAAGGTAGTTCTCTCCTTTGTTTCATAACATTCATAGTCTGTGGTTGAAATTAAAGAGTAAGTGGTAAAAGGTGTTTCTATCTAATTTCAGCAATGGGGTCACCAAACCCAGATCTAAACTAGGTAGGTGGGGAATATGAATGTGAACATTGAATCAGCTACAGCACAACATGGGCTAATAGTGGCCTTTGGGTTGAAAAGTGAGTGTATGCCTTTATTAAAGTTTCTTTTCAACTACTTCCACTGACTTTTAACTAAAATAGTATTATATTGTCCCAAAGTATAGCTGTCTAGATTTGTCTCTTACTGTCCTCTAGTTTGTGACCCCATGATAGTGGAAGAATTATATAGGACTTATCTATCTTCTTCATTAATTTCCTCTTCCATTATCTGGGGATGTCAAACACCATCTGTGTTTCTTGACCTCTCAATGACAATGTATATTTATCACCTGAGCCCATATTTTCAAACTGCTATTTAAACAAGTGCATTGATCCTCAATGCTTCTTCTGCTTTACTGGTCCCTTCCCACTCTAGCAATCTAGCAATGTGTCCCCCCCCCCCCCAGAGGACATTTTTAGGACCTTGCCATAAAGCAAGAAGCCCAGATATCTACAGAGGTCTACAAAGCAAGAATAAGTTGAAAATGTGAAGAGATGATAATGTCTGAGGTACAGCTTTCCAGAGAGAATATGACAAGCGATGGCTTAGAGAACAGTCATAGGAAGCCCATGTCACTGCTAAGAACACTGAGCTCTCTGGATAAAGAACGACAGACATCGTCAGTTTATAACATTCATTGACAAGCCATTGAGCACCACCCCATGGAAACAGTATATGAAAGATGACAAACCCCTCTCTCCACACACCAAAAATAGTTCACATCTTTTTTTTTTTTTTTTTTGGTTTTTCGAGACAGGGTTTCTCTGTGTAGCCCTGGCTGTCCTGGAACTCACTCGGTAGACCAGGCTGGACTCGAACTCAGAAATCCACCTGCCTCTGCCTCCCAAGTGCTGGGATTAAAGGCGTGCGCCACCACCGCCCGGCACACATTTTGAATCCTTAAAAGAGCAAGCATTAATGCAAGTGCTGTAAGGTGCACAAGTGTGAGAGCCTACAGAAACAGACCCCCTTAATTTTGTGAATTGCTTTAAGGCAAGTGCTCACCAGGGCTGGCCTCTCTGAGCAGCTACAAGTACAAACCAAGAAGCAAAGTGATCGCAAATTTGATAATGCTTTTCTTCTGCAATGATGACATCCCTCGGGAATCTCTAGGTAGAGGGTTGTAGTGACTTTAAACATATCATGCATTCCTGGGGCCTGTACTTCTTTATCTCTCCTTCCCAAAGAGTGCCTCTCAAGAAAATTTAGGGAGTCCCTGAGTTATTCCTATCTAACTAACTATTTCAAGAACTGAGGCCATCTGCCAGTTCCAGGTTATCCCTGGAATTGTGAGCATCAGTATGCATTGAAATTTTTCCATTGCCAGCCAGTTATTAATATTCAGCACACCATACTGACTAACATAGTACCAAGTATTTGGAAATTATGATCTCTATTTATATGCTAAAGTAATGAAATATGGTGACAGTTATTAAGTTATCATTATTTGTATTACTCTTAACTTAGAAAGTTATGTTTTATCAAGTTAGGGAGATACCCATGCCTCAAAATTCCAACTCTTCATATCAGTTTAAATCACATTCTGATCCTAGAGAGCTTTATTCATATCTCTGTTGGCATAGAAATATCATATTTTAAATTGTACTTTCTTAATTGCTAGTGCTGTTGTACACTTTTAAAAGTATTTCTTGGGCCATTTTTTATTTCTTCGTTGAGATCTGTCCAAATCTGTAGCTCATGTTTTTAAAACTGTTACTTCTTGACCCTTTGATTTTTGAGTTCTTTGTATATTCTGGATATTAATCCATTTGTCAGATGTATAGCTGACAAAGACTCTGTCCTGCTCTGTCAGCTTCTTCTTCACTTGATTGTTTTCTTCACTGTATAAAAGCATTTTAGTTTCATGAATTCCTATTTGTTAAGTGTTTCCTGGGCTAATGGAATCCTATTCTGAAAGTCCTATTCCCCACACCTGTGTCTTGTTTGGAACTGCTCAGGTTTTCTTCTAGCAGTTTCAGAGTTGCAGGTTTCACATTGAAGTCTTTGCTCCATTTGCATTTAGTTTTTCTGTAAGATGATACTGGTCTAATTTAACTCCTCTGAATATGGACATCCAGTTTTCCCAGTGCCATTTCATGAAGATGTTACCTTTTCTTCAGAGAATGTCTTTGTCAAAAATCAGATGCTGTATTTATGTGCACTTAGGATTGAGTATTCTACTTTGTTTTATTGGCCTACCATCTGTGTTAATGCCATTGGCTTACTGTTTTAGCATTTTTATTACAATGGTTCTTGAAATATGGAATGGTAATATCTCCAGTATTGTTGTTTTTCTCAAAATTACTTCAGATATGCAGGGTCTTTTATGATTCCAAATGATGTTCTATAGAATTATTTTCTATTTCTGTGAAGAATGAGATGAGAATTTTGATAAGGATTACATTAAATCTGTAGACAATAAATCAAAGTGACATTGAGATTTTATCTTATCTTAGTCACAATGGTTACAATCAATTACACACTTGATAGGTGACACTGGAAAGGATGTGAAAACAACTAAGCCATTACTTACTGTTGTAGACATTGCAAACTGGTGCAGCTTCTCTGAAAACCAATGGCGAGAAGAACAAAGAACCACAAATCTACCACATGAATGTGTTCTGCCATTACTTGACATATGCCTAAAGGACAGAATGTTCACTGCAGCTCTTTTTGCAATAACTAGCAAATAAAAGCAACTTAACTGCTCTTCAAGGATGACTGGAGAATAAAATGTTATACATTTACACTATGGAATACTATTCAGCTATAAAGAAAAACAAAATTCTCAGTTACATTTATAAAACTAATAAACATTACATTGAGTATAATAATTCAGATACAGAAAGAAAAAGATCACATGTTCTCTTTCATCTAGTTTTCCAGCAACAAATATTCAGATGTGAATATAAAATCTAAAATAAGAGCAGGAAGTATATATACAGGAATATAAAAAGGGGGCATCGAGTCCCTGGAGAGGAGAATACTGGGATAGGGGTGACATGAATGGAAAAATAAGAAAAATGAGGATTACATTCATTGGGAAGATGAGGAAGGTCAATATGAAAGGAAAGAGGAGGAATAGGGATAAGTAACATCTATGATGTTTGAAAAAGCCTAAGGGGAACATATTATTTTATATTTAACTAAGATTGCATATATCACAATAATTATATATGTATATACACATATCTTAAATGAAGTTATGCCTCTTGAGGAGACAATGGTTTCCCCAGCCATCATTCAACCCCCACCTCAATAAAAATATAAAAAATCTTTTTTTTTTGACTTGGTGGTCAGGAAAGTCCAAGACACTACTAAAATAATATAGGTTACTGCTGTTATCCTTGGCAGCCAATCAAAGGTGGAAAATCAGTTTATTGAAAAATACAACATGTATTCAAACACAAAACTCAAGATTCAAGCTGGATCTGGTCAGAATGCTTTTTTCCTAAGAACTATCTTTCATAGTACTACATGCTGCTATGCAACCTGCCAAAGGGTAAAGGCAATAAATAATCCTACACCGTGTGCTATCAGTTCCACAATGACCAGCACTACATTGTGGCACTCATATATTTACAGTAATCAACAATAGTATAATTTGACTTACAGCTCACTTAACTGGTGGAGATTCAGGCCTGATATTAGAAATCTATCCAACTCTCTGGACTAGTGAGTTCATGGATCTTAGAGGAGAACCTACTACTGCCATTATACTACCCCAGTATAATTCTGAAATGCATCCTAAATACTTATCCTTATATCCACAAATAAATCTAGCCCCCACCCCTCATCAAGAAGCTTCTATTTGCAGTACATGAAGACTATCTCAGAAAACTACCACCGGTCAGAATATAGAGATGTTGTTTGACATTTTTCTGGAGAAACATGAATAAATGTCTATTGACCCTAAATAGGGAATTGATTTATGCCATACCAAAATACAGATACCATCAACTTGTAGTTGTCACCAAGTCCAAATTAGTGAACCAATGATCTTTATTGGGGTTACTTTCAGAAATATGAGTGAGAAATTACTTATAGAAGTAGAAATGACCTAAAAACAGCTGCATCATCAAATGCTCACCTCAGCACCAGTGACAATTCATCGCAGTTAGAAACATGAAGGGCATAACCCAAACTACAGACATCTGGGGAGCTATTGTCATTGAACTGCTGCTGCAAGAAGTATAGTTGGTTTTCTTTAACGATGTGACTCCTTGTATATTGACCACACTCCAGGGCCTAACCAGGAAAATAGACATGATAGGTGGTGGGAGGGGACCTGAAGTGGGGTGGGTAAAAATAATATAGGATCTGGGAGGGATGGGCAAAGGGAATGAATATGATCTAGATACATTATAGAAATTCTCAGAAGATTAACAAAAAGAGAACTATGTTAAACGCACACATGCACGTGTATGTACATGTGCACATGCGCGCACACACACACACACACACATTCACACACACACAAACATCATGAGCAAAGTTAAATGACACAAACAAGAAATTTCAGGAATGGTCTCCAGATTATTTAACAAATAACTAAAATTGGCAGTATATGTGGGCAAACAATTTACTCAAAAGAAAACCCAGTGTCCAAAACAGTTAACATTATTAATATGTAAATTTGTGAAAATTATGGAAGTAAGGGTATATGAAAATTCTTGTTCCTCTGATGGGTAGATCTTGAATATTGTAACTAGTGTGTTGGGTAGACCTTCTCTATTGTAACTAGTGTGGATAAATACATGACACAAAGAGGCTCACACACCCCACAGCTGCCATGAGCAGAATTCTGGGTGGCTTCCACCTTTTCAGATGGTCACTTGGCATCACTTGGTGAGGTTACAGATGTGCAGATGCTCCTACTCAGCATCCCACATTGCAGGGAGCTCTGGCACATATGCACAAAGGGCATTGCCAAGGACAGTTAGACTAAATAGCTTAAAGCAGGAATATCAAAAACAAATATCCACCCATAATGGCATGAAAAAATTATGAAACAGTCACAAAATTAATCTGTGACATTTAAAGTGAAATGTGAAAATGAAACCTGCATATATCCAACATATATATATATATATATATATATATATATATATATATTAAAAATATTTGTTCTGAATAAAAAGTAGTAATAGGTTGGCTGCTCAAAGGGTATTGCTAATGCAAAATTTTTTAAAAAAATAGAATGGGGTTATCTGTTTTATATAAGCTCAAACTGAAGAATCAACTTTTAACATTGTAGAGGGTACATACCAACTGTAGGACACCAGCGTTTTAGAGGTGGTAAGGAAAATGACCTGGGTAGGTGTATGTACACATTAAAGAAACTTATTAATGTTTAACCAAAACTTTAGAGCAAAACAAAAACTATATTCGGAGTAGTGACCAGAGTATAAGAAATGAAAACAATAGATAGAAATTTGCCAGCCTAATGTTCCTACAGGATGTCCTGTTCTCACATTAAGTATAACCATTCATCCCATTGTGCCCCTTTGCCACACCAACTCTCCCTTCCTTTCTCTCCTTCTTTCTCCTCTCCCTTCCCTCCCTCTAAACTCTGTTTCTTCCCTTCTTCCCTTCTTTCCTTCTTTCTTTCTTTCCTTCCTTCCCTCCCTCCCTCCCTCCCTTCTCTCTCTCTCTCTCTCTCTCTCTCTCTCTCTCTCTCTCTCTCTCTCGCCTTGTGACAAAGGAGATTTCTGCCTTCATGAATAGTTTTACAACCTCTTTGGTATGCCAGACTCTATCACACACCTACAAAAGAATTCACTAATTTGAAGTTCACATTAACTCTATAAAGCGTGCATTGCTTGCCTTTATTCGACACATCTGAAAAGTGAAGTTCTGAGAAGATAATGTGTAATGGTAAAGGCCAAATGGCTAATCAGAAGCAGGACTAGTCAGGATTTGAGCCCACATCTGCCTCTTAGTAGCAATCTGTCATCTTTGCCTGATGTCTGTCCCTTACCATTGGATTTAAAAACGACACCAAGGACTAGCCAGGAGCACTCATTATCTAAACCCTTTTCAGTGTGTTTTACAATTATTTTTTATTAGTTACTTCTACTTTAGTGCTGGTTTTAGTTTACAGTTTTCTTTCTACAATAATAGTTGTAAAGAGAAACATCTCATTTTGCTGAAAGAGGCACTAATGGTACTCACATGAACATCAGCCATCTTGGAAGACAGATGCATGCACAGTTGTATTTTAGAGAAATAGATTTGGAGTAGAGAGAGGAACCTCAACTTCCCTCTACTGTAGGTAAAGTTTTTCTTTTTTCACTTTTGATTAAGTGTTATGGCAAACAAATGACTTAGTTCATTTCTACCCTTTCTCATAAGGGATTTGTTTTTATTATAAAATAATTTAATGATTGTGTTGGTCTTTCCTGGCATATTGCCCTCTGTTTCTCATTCCCCACTTCTCTCTGGATGCTAGCCCCATGTCCTTCTCCCCAGATAGAAACTTGAAAAGGACCTGAGTTCTCCTCAAATATTTAATCTTTGAATGGATATGTGAAATAAATAATACAGTGATATCTTTGAGGAAGTTAGTATGCCTAGCAGATGGCTGACCGCTGTCCACAGGCAGATGTGTGCTCTCTCTGGGAAAAGGATCAAAACCCTGTTTCTACCTCAAGGTCAAAAGATGAAGAGGGCAAGTGTAGGACTGGTCATACACAATTGCCCCATATTCTGCTTCACTCTCTTCATCTTTCTTACAGTTATTCATAATGCCTCAGAGTTTGCTTTGATATGAGCTAAATTCTCATTATTAGGTATGTTTAGAAAATTCAGTTTTCAAGGAGTGCACACACACACACACACACACACACTCACTCACTCACAAAGTGTTGATTACTAGAACATACAGGTTTTATGTAACTAATGCTTTAATACACTGAAGTATTCAAATTTTGAGTAGACTACTAGGAACTCAGTACAATGGTGTCCTGAGTGTCTTTATCTTGTCCTGAAGCCTGTCCATTGCAGCTTTGCCCTTCTTGCTGCCCACTGTATGACCTTCTCTGCTATACCATGTCTTCCTTGCCAGAGTGGACTGTGCAGTTGAAACTGACCCAAAATATCTAATTCTTTTCTGTGTGTTCCTTGGTAATTTGTCACAATAATATAAACATAACAAATACAAAGGGATGCATCCAGTGACCATGCTTATTAACTTTTTGTTTGTTTGTTTGTTTGTTTGTTTGTTTTGTTTTTTGAGAGACAGGGTTTCTCTGTGTAGCCCTGGTTGTCCTGGAACTCACTCTGTAGACCAGGCTGACCTCGAACTGAGAAATCTGCCTGCCTCTGCCTCCCAAGTACTGGGATTAAAGGCATGTACCACCACTGCCTGCCCATGTTTATTAACTTTAATAATGACTGGCAAACAGGAGTTCTGCCCTCATCCCAGATAGTCTACATAGATCCCAATAGACTACATCTGAGCCTGGATTATACCGAGTAGTGATGTAAACAACAGGAAAAATAAATGGAGACCATTGCTGATTTCTTTACATTACACTCAAAACTTTAAGAAATGCTTATTATATGAATGCTCTATCAACTAACCTGGTAATTCGAGGGATTGTATCATTTCTGGGTAGACAATTCAGGAGTCATTTTTCCCCTTCAGATCACTAAATTGAAGAGAGCTCAGTTATCTACAAAGATTTCCTGGCAGGTCTTCTGACCTATTCTGGGAATATAAATAAGTGACCTTTCATTGAACTCTGCACATCATAGGATAGAGGACAGTGCAGAAGTTAGAAGTCTGAGTCCCATTGCTCTCTCATCAGCTGTGGGGCTTTAGGATCCACTCCTGTCTAGGAAGCACTGAGCTGGAGGCTTTTCCTTTCACAATAATATGATGAATACTTAGATTACTAACAATGAGCATATCACATGTTTGCATTGTGAATGTTGCATTGAGTTCCAGAGTTTTGTTACTTGGAAGAAAACAACTTCATTAGATAGCAAGATAGAGGCACCAAGGAAACCATTGTAGTGTTTTATGTCTTTATAGCAGTCTCTAATTCTGCTGCTCTGTCACTTATCTGTGGACTATTTAAACTTTGATCCTTCAATGTATTAAACCATTCATTAGATCAAAATTCTCAAAATCTAGTGCTCACTGGAAATGCCCTAAAACACATCTAAAGGTGGGCTTTCTAACCTAGAATGTCTTAATCCACGCAAGTTAACAGTCATAAAGTATCATACCCTGGTTTATGGTCTTTCTTCCCATAGCATTTCTCTATTATTTATTGTGATAATTAATTTAGATAGAAATGTAGACTTTCTGTGCATTTACTGTTATAAATTTTTATATTCAAATTATTGCACTTGATTTCATTTTCCTGTATAATATAATTACATACAATAGAAACTTTATTTCCTGTTCCTGAGGAAAATTAAGATCCTAAAGAAAATCAAAGTTATTAGCATTATACAAGTTTTTCAAAGACCGAATCCAAAGATAGAAGAGAAGCAGAAACTGGCAATATATGAGAGTACACTGAAACAACTAAGATTTTTGTGCTAATATGGCAAAGCCTGAATATTAACAACCAATAAAGCTATATGAGGCTAATGTGCCCTCTCTAGTCACAGCCAGGGGCTTTCTAATCAATTCCCCTGGGTGCCTTATGCCTCTAACAGTAGCTCTCCAGTTTGACTGCCTTGTATTAGTCATAGATGGTTGAGAAAGTCTCACATGGCAGGAAATTTAATATGCCTTTATGGATCTAATGATATTCTTCTGAACAAATTCAGTAGTATTAATTACATATACTATTACTATTGGTAGTATAACACAGTGATAATGTAATATTAATATGGAAGAGCCTTTACCATCAATTCTATTTTCTTTGTTGTTATACTTTTGTTAGTGGAAGTAGCTCATGTGGTCTATGAGACCATGCTCAATCTTTGCCTTATGGTGTTAAGCATGACTAGCCTTTCTGTAACCCTTTACTCCCTGTATTCTCTCAGATCAAAACACTTCTTGATACATTAAATTTAACAGGATAGAATATTGGATACTGTGACAGGACACATGAGCTCTGCTTTCTTTCTGATTGTTAAGGACCGGTGTTAATTTTGATACTCACTTACCTTCTCTGACTCTTGATGTCCAGTTTAGTAAATTCAATGTGTGAGAAATAAGAAAAAATGACTAACAAACCTGACAGAATGCTCTTCTTTTGGGGAGCATCAGAGACTCTTTTCAGTGTCATTTATGGTGCTGTCTATAGAGATGTGTGCTGTCATCGATGAGTTAGACGTTCCTGAGTCATCTCCCTTTGAGTGCTAACATCCATGGCAACATCAGATGCTAGGCACTGTGTCATGTTTAACCTTTGTCTCTTACCACTCTTAGTCCCAATAGCAATTCAGCATACACATCTATATTTTGTCCTATTGCTTCTATGTCTAAACCAAAGAAAACTGAAACCACGAGACAGCCAGTCACAAGACTAAACCTAGGTGGTATGTTAGAAAGCAGATGCTAACGAGTATCTTCTATGTGCTCCATTAATAGAGCAGTATGCTAGTGTGCTGATGGCTAGGACAATGAGCTGAAAACATGGAAATTGTATTAAATTGCATATTAAGTTACAGAAAAACATGAACACAATGTAAATATTCTTTTCTATTTTAGTAATTCTAGAAAAAAATTCAGACTGGAAGATAACATTAGCGCTTGGTTTGTTTTTCTACATCTTCAATCACTGAGCCAACATCTGACAGCCAGATTACCCCAGCCTTGCTGGATACTTCAAATAACAATTTCGGAAATGTTTTCCAAAAATGATACTACTGATTGATGGGTGTTCATGTCTTATACAAGTAACAAAAGGAGAATACAAGAAATGTAATAAAAATAGTTATCCTTACCAGCTTTTATTTCTCTCTCTCTCTCTCTCTCTCTCTCTCTCTCTCTCTCTCTCTCTCT
>JANHMN010000006.1:43297025-43315157 GCA_030674055.1 Rhabdomys pumilio
TATATATATATATATATATATATATATATATATATATATATATATATCCTACATACTTTCAACATACAATAGCACAGTGGAAACAATTCCATTCTAAATGGAAAGAATTAGGGGATAGGAGGGAAATGGTGCACTAAAGCAAGTATGAACTAAAAAAGAAAACATCAAACCCTTTAGCCTCATTTCCAGGTGCTAATCAGACCTGGCATTATTTGTTTTATGACAGCTTGAGTAGACCCACCTATCTTTTCCTGCCACTTGTAGCATATATGAGCTTTCTCTTGAAAAGAGAAATATGTGATTCAAATATATGATTTTTCATGACTAATGTACCATATTTGTGGCATCTTCAACAACATGGACCTCTATCCTACTCTATCCTAACTTATGCTTTTCATTTCTATCTTCATGCAATGGACCCTAAGATCTTCTGTTCAGGGAATTTGACACCGTAACTCATTGTTTGTACTTAGGCACTTTCCTGAATTTTGGTTAAAGGCTTTATTATGCTATATTTTGTTAAAAAAAAAAAAAGAAGTCCCTTGCCCTAAAACCCAAGCTATATTGATGCCATATAATTCTTCTACTAAATTATGATATCTTGGTCCATTTGAACTGTAGTTACAAGAGGAACCATGTGCCTTTCTGTGGCTGAACTTTGGAAAACATTTTCCTGGAATGTCATTTTCTCTCTGGGCACTTTAAAGGAACAATCTCTTGCAGGATTCTACTTTCACATAAAACTTTTCAGTTTTATATCCTTAACCCATCTCTAAGTGAGGGTTTGCCCTCAGCACTATTTTTACTGTCCCAGTGTGAATACTTGATTTTTCATTATTGTCATTATCCTATTAAACACTTAAAGCTGCGTTCTGTCCTGCCATGCCTGCAACTTTAACAAGTTCAAACTCCTTTGATGGATTTCTGCTTCATTTTCAGCTCTCTTTCACTGTAATTCTGTCTAAGAACAGTAGGCAGTGACCCTCCCATAGTTTGAATGTTGTAATGTCACAAGATCTCTTCTGTCAAACAAATTATTTTTTCCCTTTCTCTCATATTTTAAAGAAGCAAGCATCATATAGCCAGGTACTTGGACAGAGTATAACATGAAAGGTCTCTAATTCAATTTCCAAAAGAATCCTTGTTTCCTCTGAAGCCTCATTAGCATAGCCTTTACTAGCTATATTCCAATCAGCACACATATGTACTAGAATTCATTAAGCTTTGTTTATAGTATTCCAAAGTTTTTCTAGTAAACAGGCTCAAATTTTCTATATTTATCATACAAAGTTGTTTTAAAAGTCTGTGAAATACATGCACAGATGATCACAGCAATAATCTAACTATTTGAGTTCTGATGTCTATGTTAGTCACTTTTCCCCCCACCACTGAGAGAGAACCTCGCAAAAACTACTAGATAAAGAAAGGGCTAATCTTAGCCAATGGTCTAAAGCCTAATACTCTTCATGATGAGAAGGCATGATTGTTGAACTGATGGTGCCCAATAGTGATGGGACATTGTTACATGGTCTATTACATCTTGTTGGATCAGAAAACATATCTTGAACCAGGATCAGAGCTAGACTGTCACACAAAATCTCGAACCCCATTACCCTACATACCTTGTCCAAATGTGCCACAAACTAAAAAAGCTAAGAATCAATTAGTTTAAAGACACAAGCCTGTAAGAAAAATATGTCACAAACCATGGAAACACATCTCTTTGTCTCAAAATTTTATGTACTTCAATGTATGCAAACTCTGACAATGTCTTTTCTCCTCCAGCTTCCTACAGCTTTTGTTTAATGATTTATCTACAGCAGTGCCTACCATTGCCAACAAATTACCCTGCCTCTTTCAAGCTCACACCAGCATCTTCAAAGCTTTGCATTTACACAGCTCTGATCACTAGATTAGGCAACTGTCCTCACTGGAGAAGAAGACATAACTACAGAGCAAAATGTAATTATTTTCAAAATATTTTAAACTATTTTAATAAGAGCTACATAGCCAACATTTTAAACAATATATTAATTAAACAACAAAAGACAAGGCTAACTTGAGAGAAGTTGAAAAATAAAATTTGAACATTTCTTTTTTTGTATTTGTTTGAATGTTTATGAGACAGGGTTTATTTAGCCCTGGATAGCCTGCAATTCCCTTTGCAGACCAGGGTAACCTCAAACTCACAGAGATCCTCTTGCCTATGTCTCTTAAGTGGTAGAATTAAAGGTATCTCAGAGTGGCATGTATTTTTCAAGTACTCGTGTTAGAAACTGAAGTCTTTTCCTATTGGAAACACTCAGTAGTTAACCTGGAAAAACTCCTTAAGCATCATGATAAAGCTGGGCACATACTGTCTTATTCATGAGTTAGTCCCTATGGGCTTAATGCAGTTATTTACAGAGCCCTTAGGTAATACTTTATAGTAATTTAGATTGCATACCAAGATATAGCAGTATATGTGATTGAGAAGGCCATAATGATTGATATGAATTTTTGTCATTTTAGACTTTGCATTCACAGCAAACATCTCATTCTGCTTTGTTTTCAGTGTTCCCAGTCATTGTATACATCCCATATGAGCATTAGAGAGATTGTGGCTGGACAAATGAAGGAAAAGTCATTCCAACTAATCTCAGGGTACCAAAATACTGCAGGAGTGAATCATAGGGATGATAAAAGATTCATAGGGCTTGGAGCAGAATCAGTTCTAGGAGGGGTTCTTCAAATTCCTTGATTCCCACAAAATTTTAAGACACTTGGTCTTTCTTTGACAATTCTGATGCATTTCACAAAGATTAAAACCATGACATTGTTTTCATGTATTAAGTATGGTCTTGAATTGGGAGCTAAGGAGCTAAGCTGATTTTGAACATGTTGACTACTGGAACATAATGGCTTCTTGTTTTTGACAAGAGAGCAACATCAAAATAAGTTATAGAAATGGAAATGTAAAAGTTTCTTGGATAGCAATATATCAGTGTTTTGTAAATAGATTTGACATGAATCTAAAAACAGAATGGACTTGATAAGTAATGTGAAACTGTTTAATAAATGACAATTTAGTTTAAATATAGCTTTGTGACAAATGATTGGAATGTCCTCTAGTTGCCAGACCTGTTTGCTTTGTTTCCCACTCTCCGCTTCACACAAAGATGTAGACAGAATGCTTTCCTTTGACTGCCACAGTCTTGACAAAAGCCTATAGACCTTGGGGTGGAGGACAATCTTATTTGGAATATATGCTGATATCTTGAATTTCAGAAGTTTGGTGCATCTTTCTATAAAATAAAACTCACTAATTTACAAACACTGGATCTACTGTGTGCTTGCTAGCTTCTTGAACCACATAGATAAATCTTTTACTTAATTAAATAATGACTTGGAAAAGGATCCACAATTCAATATTTTTGCACACATATCTGTTACTCGGTTTTCTACCACTTTAATGAATAGCTAATATAACAACCTTTTACAAAGAAAAGATTTATTTCAGCTCTTGGTTTTGGAGTTTTTAGATCAGAGTCATATAGACCTTTTGCTTTTGAACTTATGATGATCGACAGAAGAGTAGAGCATAGCAAAGTAGCTTTCCTTACAGGAGACTGCTGGATCCCCACAGTCTTTTTCATATGCTTGCTGTCAATAACATAAAGACTTCTTACTTTCCCTACGACTGGTACATTCTACTACCTGCCATGCTGACCAAATCTTTCACACATAAACCTGTGGAACACATTTATCCAAATCCTAGCAGTCTAGATAGTAAAATGTTTAGAGATTTGAATCTTAAAGTCTTTGCTGAACTAACCCCTGTACTGTACTGTACATAAGCCACAATAGCTGATGTTCATGCAAAATCACATGACTGTGCTTCAATATTCATTTATTTACAAAATTCAGCTATAGGCAAAATTTGGTCTATGAGCTGAAGTTTTTCAATAGTGGACTAGAGATAGAGTTACTATGGCAACTATAACTAGGATGAAATGTTTACAGTCAACATGTCGTTGAAGCTCAAAGAAAGGCCCACGTGTCTGGCCAGGCTATGGACAATGCATTTATGAGTCCTTAAAGATGATTGCAACTGTATCAGTGACTAAATGGCCATCCCTGTTCCTCCCTAAAAAATATTGTTCCAATGTCCTTTTCACCAAAAAAGTTTTATTATAAAGTTTTGTGTACAAATATTTTATAAAGAATTTTTTAAAAGGAATAAGAGAGTTATTTCAGGATCATTTTGAATGACTATGGCCCAGAAGCACAGATTTAAATTACCAGAAATGTCATTATCTAACATGGAACTAGTTTCATGAATTTTTATAGCTTTGGAGAGCAAAGAATGTTATAAACCAAAGCAAGTTAAAAATATATTGGTGAGGTCATCAGAGAGATGGTTACAGCAAGATGAGGACAAATAGTCTATAGTCCCATGCTATCTCATGACTTTCTGAGCTTTGGGGTTTAGAGAAGCCAGTGGGTCTGCTAATTAATAGATGTCAAATGTTTTTAATATCACTTACTGGATCTGACATGGAGGGATTTATATTTGAACTGAGATCTTTCCTTACTGAAATATTTATTTATGAACATAAACCTGATGCTATACATTGTCCATTTTGTTTCAAGGAACAGGATTTTATCATGTGATAAAGGGAGTTGAGATGAAGATTCTAAGATCTCAAAAGTACCAAAAAGAACTGAATTTAAGAAGTACTCCTCATTTGACAGATTTTATTTATATAAAAAGCAGTCAAAGTTTCCAATTCAATAATGTGTTAATTTTCTATTTCTATCCAAAAAATGGCACACATTTAGGGACTTCACAAGAATTTCTTATTTTTTCAAGATTTTGTTATAACAACAAAAATGGGATTAAACATAAGTGATCCTGATCTGTGATCCCCTGGTCATAATCAGTTAATTAGGAGCATGGGTAGTTCCCATCTACACTCAAGGGAAGTGAATCAACAATGATAAATAATGAGAAGAATGGAAACAGAGAGTCTACATTGTGTATTTTCCCCCAGAGGGCCCACAATTTTTTGCATCTTATGTTTCATTTGAATCAGGTATTTTTACTATTAAATCAAGAATTAGGTCAGAGAGATGGCTTGCTATATAAAAGTGCTTGTTGTCATGCCTGGTGCCCAACTTTGAATCACTGAAGCCATACAGTAGATGGAGAGAACTGACTTTGTTCTCTGACTTCTAATGTGCACTATGGCATACTTGACCTCCACATATAAAATAAAGAAATATTTAAAAAGGAAAGGAAAAAAGAATTTAGGACAACTATAATACCTAGAAACTAATTCTACAGACTTTTTGAAACAAGCGTCTGTAATCTAAAATCAAATTTAAGAAGGCAAACAAATGTGGTCTAAAATAATGGGAGAATCAAATGGGTGTGATGACTCAAGAGTTTATAAGTCTATTACAAAAAGAAAGCTAAGCAGGCCATATAGGAGAAGCTGTAAGATGCAAATGCCCTAATCCATTGGAGAAGGGTGCCAGATATAGGCAGTATTTGTCTTCTGAAAATGTGTACAGTGTTAATATTCATCAACACTTGCACCAAGATGGCTTTGTGAGTCTCTGGGTTTGGAAATAAAACATTCAAATTGCATGAGTTAATAATTATGGCATGATACTGGGGACTGCATCGTTCCCTCTAGTACAACTTTGTGTGCAAGCATCTTAGTGTGTAGTGGCAGTGAACAGAACTTTCGGAGAAAGCCACAGTAGTACTGAAAACAGAATACACTTCAGTCCTTAGGAAGAAAAGAAATCCTAACAGCTGTTCCAAGGATGAAAACGGAGAAATGGGCCTGCCTCATACACTAGCATTTTTGGAAGCCATTCTTTTTAGACACTGTGTTTCAGAATTTCCAGGCATCTGTCTGTTGCTAGAATACCTACACACTTTGTGGAAGCTTTATTTGAAAATGCTGTGTACCTTGTCTAAAGAGCCAGCTGGGATGCCAGAAATAGTATCGGCTCTATTTATGTCTTTGAAGTAATTACAGTGGAATTTAAAGACTTAGTTTATAGATCCAAGAAGAAGATCTTCTGTGTACACTAAAAGGATGAATCCTTTCCAGACGACTTCTCATTTGGCTAAAGAAGAGCTTGAGGAAGCATTTCATAACGTCAGCCAAAGTCGTTTTTAGCAAGACCTGGGTGGGATTCTTGCTGTTGATATCCAAATTAAAAAAAGACTTGATTTTAATCTATCCAATGTTTCTTTGTTGTAGTGATGAAACCATGAATCAATTTTAAAGCTTTCAGGGATGAAAGGAGATATTGAGACAAGTGCCTGCTATCTTTTGTTGAATGGGGGGAACTATGTTAGCTAATTTCCTGATGACTTTGCCTGGTGGACTTGACTTTTGTTTAGCTAATGTCTTTTTGGAATGCGTCTGTTTTTTCCTATTCATGCCCTGCCTTTTACCAAAAGTGTGTGTATGCGTTTAAGGAGTAAGATGCAGTGTGTGTGGTCAGTGCGCTTGTCTTCCACTCATTTGAGGCAAGCTGGATTCTACTCTGAGATGGGATGCTAAATGACAATAAAACGGATACTGTATCTTGAGGAAGCTTACATAACTGTACACTTTTTAGACAAAGAATGAAAGAATCCTTCTTTATAGAATATGTTATGCTATTTCGCAGAATTCTTAAAGCATGAAAATAAAAACTAATTCATTTTAAATGTGTCCTGGCAGACAATGAACACACTCATTTCTATCAGGCTCTAAAGAGGTCAGGAACCAAAAAAAAAAAAAAAAAAATCCCACATTGTCTATCCTGTTAGCCAGCCTCATTAAGTCCCTTAAATTCTCATGAACATGTAAGTGACCTTCAGGATAATATAATCAATATGATAAGCTTCCTTACCCAAGTGCTAGATACCTTTGGTGATCCTAGAGCAGCAATAATTGCATTAGAAATAGTTCTCGTTCCCATGGGTACTATGTACTTCCCTGATACTGTGTTTAAGTCTTCAGACTGAGATCGCTTTGTGAAACTCAGGAATTACATGGCCCATTATACTGATGAGGAAACTAAATTATAGTGTTGATCATCTTTCCTAAAACCTTAAAACAAAATTTGTAACTAAAGCTAGCAGACGTCTTTTCAACCCTCTCTTACTTTAGAACAGAGTCCTCTATAACAAAGCTATCTCCTCACTGTTTGTAGGAAAGTTGGAGCTTCAGTGACAATGGCCAATCAGTAGACACTGTTGTTTGAATCCCTACTAGTTAATTCTATTGTAGATCTAGCATCACGGTTCTCAGAATCTCCTTTGTTCCTTTGTTTTAGATTAGTCCTGTCTGGAGGATGAATTTGTGAGAAATGTAGAGAGCCTAAGGAAAAGTAAGAATTTATCATGATCTGCCGTGGAAGAGAGGTGTTCTGAAAGTTCCACTGTGAGCTGACTGTCCATGGCTCAGACTCTAAGGAGCTACAATTGCTGGTAGTATAATTGACAGTAAACTTTCAAGAGAGTAGTTACACATGAGGAGTAGCTTAATAGACCATTCTAAGATGAAGAAGAAACATGTTCAAATACTCAGATTTCTTTTTAACACCCAAGTTCTCTTCCAGTACTTCCAGAAGACCAAAGAGACTGGTTCTGACCTGCCAACAGCTGCCTTTCTGCATCTTTTTCTCAGCTTTTCTGAGGTACTTTAAAATTGGCTTCTTCTGCAGCTTAACTTACAGGGTGTTTCTCTGCTGAGGGTGTTCCAACCATATATTCTCATTCATTCAGCTCCTAGATCGAATCCATGTTGAACAACAGCTTATCTTAGCTGCACATGAAGACTCTAAATCCAAGTTTATCTAAGTCCTTGATAAAGACAGTGGTCTTTATCGTAGGGTGTCACATACACTATCAGTAAAGTAACTCTATATCTGTTCTTAGTCAGGTCAGAATCACAAAATCTCCATCACAGAATATATTTCTCATGTTTTAGTACATTTTAAAAATTTTAATAATTTTTTAAATATTTCATGCAGTGCATTTTGGATATTTTCACCACCGTTCCCAACACCCCTCCTTTTCAGGCTCTCAGCCTTCCCAGTCCTCCCCACCGAACTTTGAACTTTGAGATTCTACTGTTTCTCTCCCCTCCCCTCCTGTTTCAACATAATCCTTTCTTCTCTTTTACTTCTCATTCTGTTTCTCCCATGGAGTCCAGTTTGTGTTGCCCAGTTAGTCTTGGGATTGAGGAAATCTCTGCTGTGTGGCCAGCCAATCAGAGGTCACAACTTTAAACCTTCTATTAGGGAAATTCAATTCATGAAGTTTCAGTTTCTTCTGAGAAAGAGTTTTTAATGGAAAGCTTCAATTCACAGAATTGCACTGGCCCAAAGAAAGATTAATATGTTTGAATTTGCAATTAAGATTTAAAAGATTATGATGTTTCATTTGAAAGTGTAAATTTCTTTTTTCTCTAAATATTCTCTGTCACTGAGCCTAGAATCTTAAACTGCACTGATACGCTTCCTTACTTGGTCCCGAGGCTTTGAGACTGCTCTAGAGATTCCAAGTTTTGTCATGTGACTGTGGCTTGCTTACTTGTGCTTCAGTCAGAAATGTTACCCACAAGCTCATGTGGCACGAGCTTGGTCCTTGGCTTATTGTGGTATATTATCTTAGAGGGGGGGTGTGCTATTGGGAACATGGTCTTGAAAAATACACAAGGCCCATTCCCCCTTCTTTTCTTTCCAATGTCAATGAAGTAAGCATCTTGTCCCACCATGTGCTTTCACTGCAATGTTCTGCCTCACCACATGGCCCAAGGCACACAAGCCAGAGGCGTGGATTAAAAGCTCTGACACCATGAGCTGATGTCAATCCTTCATGTCGTTTTTTTCTTTTCCTTTCAGGTATCTTGTCACTACAGTACTAAGCCTACTCCCCACCAACACACAGAGGTGTCCTCCAGGAAAGATCTAGCAAGAACCTCCACTGTTTGTTTCAACGAAACTAATGATATTGACTCCAAGAAAGCAAATGTGGAACAAAATAAGACACTATTTGTGTGTCGTGTCAAAAACATGTCTAGTCTTCTCCAAATTTTATTAGTATGTAACAACATAACTAGGGAGCTACTGTTCTCTCGTTTTCTGAAAGCCTTATGCTGCAAGCTACAGCGCTCATGGCTGAGAGTGCACTCAAGCCCATGTTATGCCAGTGTGGAGGATTGCACGGCAGGCTTCCCTGTGCACATTCAAGTTCACATGGTCTGTCTTGGAGGCTTCAGCTACAGGCTTGGCTGTGGAGCCGGCACGTTTCCTCCCATAAATGTCTGATTTGTGGCTCTGTTGACTTTTGTTTAGCTTTCCTGTTTGTCATATCTCGCAATGCTTCCTTTCTGTTAAGAATATTTGGCAACTTTATTGAAACATGCTGGCTGCCTTAAACCAAAAATTTAAAAGTTTAATTTAGGTTGATTATTCTCTAAAGAAAAAAGGGGGATGCTTTTCAGCATAAATTTTCACTTCCTTATCATAGAAGATCTTCTTATCAGCTGACTTGAGTTAATAGACATATCTATAGAAAATGAACATGGGACCTTCAGATTTGTGTGAAAATGATTACATGATGAAAAATTAGAGGCAAATAGATATCGATTTGTTATTACATGTAAGAATAAATTGCAAAAATGATTATGTATCCTTTTTCACTTTGGCCTCTTGAAAATATCAAAGCAAATTTAGGACTGAATTATCTTGTAAGAGTCATTCTTTTGTTTAATTAATATGTCTTCTGTCCCCTGTGTGACTTCTCTGTTATTACTCCCTGATCCTAGCTCCTCTAATGATTGTATTGTGTATATAAGTTTGCATTTTATATTTTAGACCCTATCATGGAACAGGGATGTACGTGACTGAAACAGTTCAAGCTTTTACCACTTATAACTAGGATTACCGATAGCTCTCTAATTGATTTATCAAACTTTAACTACTATAAGCTTTCAGGGCCACACTTCTGTTCCTTTAAGTTGTGCAGTAAAGGCAAGGCAACATTCAATAAGAGAAGCAAAAGACTTGAGGCATGCCACTGTTGTTCAATGGTTCCATTCTAATGCTGTGCTTTGGCTACCCCTTCTGCTGCTATTCCGATTGCTCATGTACAGAGGCCCTTGGTTCTTTTTTGAGGCTTTGATTCTTGCTTTAGACATCATTTGTGGGTGAACATGCACAATGGAGACATTTTTCCAAATTAAAAAAGGGAAAGTTTGCAAACTGGGGGAAAAAAAAGATTGGATTCATTTTGGCTCTGTTCTTGTAAACACCATAAAGCCTACTTAAGCTCTTTGCTAACCCAGAGCACATCTGTGTGGAAGTGTTTTGTTTCTCATTTTTACAGTAAGGTCAATTTCCAAGTCTCGTGATTTTATAGTCTTTTCCATTAGGCTTCATTTTGCCTCTGGATAATCTTAGATTCCCATTAGATCATCTTCCTATCATTCATTCATTCATTCATTGACTCATTCATTCACTTATTATTCATTCATGACTGTTCATAGTATTTTATATTCCAGATATAGTAACAATACTGAGGTCAAGGGAAAGAGCAGAAAAATAAATGCTCAACCTTATGATAAAGGGGAGATGAAAGCTCAAAAGTTATCCCACAAAATATATAAATTCAAAAACCCAGCATATAATGTATAAATAACACATCATTTTATTTATGGTTCTTGAATATTTGTGATTTGCATATATACATATAGTCCTGGAGCCAATTGCCTGTGAATACATGGGGACAACTTTGTCTCCTTAAATTGAAGCTACTTTACAGTAACTTTTCAACTCATCAAAGAGGCCTAATCTGAGAATCAATTTTCTCAGCTTTCTTTTTATTTTCTTCTTTCAAACTGTATCTTTCTTAGAGAAACCTCGTATCACACTCCATACTTTCAACATATTTAGCATTCATCTTTAACATCTTTTATGAAATGACATAGTATTTGCATATAACCCAAGAATCTCTTTACTCGCATATGTATTTAAACCACCTCTAGATTACTTAATTTAGTTAATAAAATGGAAATAGTTGTTATACTATATTATTACACAGATAATAATGACAGATGTATACATTCAATATATATACTTTTTTCTTGATATTTCCAATCTGCACTTGGAGTCAAGGCAAACTCAATGGATACTGCACTCCATCTATTTTTGTAATTCTTAGTTTACACAAATAATCAAAAGACAATTTTGTAGCCATTTATTTCTTTAATATTTCAATCAGAAAAGTCACATGAGACAGTCCTTTTCAATTAAGAAATTACTTGATATATCCTTAAAAAAAATAACTAAGCTTCACATGGGTCCTACAGAGGAACACAGTGGTCAGACTTGTATTAAACAATAAGGAGAGAACATCAGAGGGTATACACCAACAGAGCTAAATGCAAGAAAAACACAACTAGCAGTTTGGAACTTAAGGAAAGTTTTTCTGCTGCGAGCTATATGCTGGGTCCCCTGCTGAAAGAAATTTGGTGACAAAACAGGAAATAAGAAACTAGCATGAATGGACCCAAAAACTTATCAGTGACATGCATGTGAAAGTCAGGAGCAAGGGCAAGGGCACAGTGGTCAGAAAATGAGTAATACATAGTCAGGAAACAAGTCTCAGTTCAACCTAAGTGGGTAAGAAATTAGGGTGCATAGTCCTAGGGAAGATGACAGAGAGGCATTTGGATGACACAATACAAAAGTCCCAAAAGAACACAAAGAGGATATAGTTATGGAAGACAGTCAAAACCAGCCAGGAACTCATGTTTAGGGCAATAAAAGCCACCACTAGACCTGGCACAAAAAGCACTGATGTGGTATCACTAAATCCTAGAACATATTGGATAAGATGTCAAAAAGTCATGAGGACTAAAGATGGAGGCAGATTGAGAGCACTGTGGAACCAGAGGGACAATTCTGACATGACTCTTTTGAGGAGTTAGACAGTGACTAGAAGGATGACTCACAGTGATTAGAGGTCCAGAAAGGCTTCCTGCTGTTTTTGTTTTTGTAAACATAAAAAGATTCAAATGTTCATTTAGAATAAGGAAATGCAAGTTAAGACACAAAGGATGTCTAAAGATAACATTTTAAATGGTATATTTGATTGATGTGGTCTTAAAGGAACCAGATGGAGCAAGAGTGAACCTGCAGATATTGCCACTGGATAAGAGACAGGGTACCCTGGATCCTGACCATGGAAACAGAAGGAGAGATAAGGCTAATTCTTATTTGGCAAGGAAGAAATGAGATTGAGGTGCTTCACACTTCTGGTGGGAAAGTAGAACACAAAGAAATGTGCTTAGAGTGAGACTATGAGATTAAATAGTAGCGTTGAGAGTACTGAAGGATATGGGAGTTCCTACAAACAAGAATACTGGGGAATAGCATACTCACAATCAAAAAACCTGGCAAAGTTGAAAGTGGGCTGACACTGAAGATCATTAATGACATGAGGTAGCAATGAATTCTTTTGTAACTATCTGTAGCAGAGTCACTATACTTCAGAGATAAGAAGGAGAGATGGAGGGAGATGAAAAGCCAATGATAGGCCGATGTGGGTTGATATCAAACATGGTGGCCAAATTTCAGTCCCTTGTATCACCCATTTAATCTGAGGTGGATCAGTAAAGGACTGAAGCAGACTGGGAGGACCTGACAGTCATTGAGAAAGGAGAGATACATTGATGAGGTTCTCTGAGAGACATGAAGCAGGTAAGTGGAAGAAGAAAGAAGATTAAATATTTATAATGTGTCTGAGAATAAGAACTGGTGCTCCAGTCCCAGTGTTGTGCGTGTTTCCATGAACACTGCTGAAGCTAAATCAGCTAAGTGGAAAACCACTAAGGACAAAAGATGTTTTCTAAATTAATAAAAGTTGTGCTGATTATTTGAATGTTTCCATTGACTAATACTTATGGCAAATGCTGAATTTTCAGGTGATATACTATGTTAGTTAAATACTTCTAAACTGTTCCACTGTTCTCTTAAACACAAAAACACTTCACATATAAGTCAATAAGTTACTCCATGGCCTCCTGTGCTTCTAGAAACTGCCTGCATAGACAATAGTAAATGGTTTTTAACTTAACTGAGGAAACAACTTCTGTTGGTTGGTAATAAAAGACAGAGGATAAAACTTTTCACTCATAACACAGCACCATTGTATCAAAGATTATATGTTCTTATACCTTAAAGAAAATACCAGCTTGCCTCACATGATGGTTTGTATATGCTCAGCCTAGGGAGTGTCACTACTGGAGTGTCACTATTTGATTGCCCTGTTGGAGTATGTGTGGCCTTGTTGGAGTAGGTGTGTCACAGTGTGTGGGGGCTTTAAGACCCTCATCCTAGCTGCTTGGAAGTCATTATTCTGCTAGCAGCCTTCAGATGAAGACAGAATTCTCAGCTCCACCTGTACCATGCCTGCCTGGATGTTGCCATGTTTTTGCCTTGATGATAATAGACTAAATCCCTGAATCTGCAAGCCAGCCACAGTTAAATGTTGTCCTTATAAGAGCTGCCTTGGTCGTGGCAACTTTTCACAGCAGTAAAACCCTAATTAAGACACTTCAGTTATGCAGGTCCTCTGTATGCAAGTAGAAAAACGGATAGTGATGATAAACTCCTTGTGGTGTTGTTTTCAGCATTCTGCGATTAAGATAGACTCTTTTTCTGAAGGAATACAATGTGTTTATCACATATGAATTACTCAAAGCTTAAAAGGCACCATCAGAATCACTGCTATTTACACAAGATAAAATGAACAGAAGCTTGCCTGCTGCTGGCGATGATATGTTTATGTATCTTCATGCTCTTTAATCATTTTGCATCCAAGTTACAAGTACTATCACAATAACAAGCTGGAAGATGGACCACACATATAAGACATTATAACCTCTATCCCTCTTCTACACGGTATACTTTGGGTTTACCTCTGTTGTCAGCAGTGTCTTCCAGTTGAGTGTTGGATTTTCCAATAGTTTGGGGATTTGGAAATGCAGCCTGTATTGTCAGTAAAAGTTCTCCAGTGAATTCCTCCAAAAGTCTAATGTCAATGTGTACATTTTGGGAAGAGGTTGTCATACCTTGATGTGGTTAGGTGACCAGAGCTACAGGATATTGGAGAATTCAGTCATTAAAATATTCATTCTCAGTTGGGCACAGAAAGCCCCAAATGAAAATGGGGTGTCCCAAATTTCTCAAGCTGAATTCTGCATTTTCTTGTCATTGCACCAAATCTAAAGCATTCTTGGCCATTTACTTTTCCCTTAAGTTTGTAAACCCAAGAGTATTTTAAAAGAAAATGTTATCCATGTGTTTTTTATTCGTTTACACTTAAAACATTAATAGCCTGTTTTGTAAGAGCTTTTTGATGTCCAAAACATTTTCCCAGTCCTTTTCATCAGTCATTTAAAGCTTCTCGCCATTGCTTTTCTTCCCACTCAGCTCCTCACTTGGGAAACAAAACAAAACAGAAAGCTGAATTCCACTGGGAGCACATAATTTTTGAATCAACAAATGGGTTCCTTTAAACCTTCAGCACATAACATGTCATTTTTTCTAAACCAGAACGTGTGAACACTCCTGCCATCTCAGATACCAGGTACTTAAATGCAATGACGTCCCATTATCATAAAAAAAATGGTGCAATTAAGAACCCTTTCTTTTAACAGTCTCCCTGCTAAAGTAAAGAATAGTCTTCCAGCTCTGTTTACAGTCCCTTCCTCCTATGTGACACACAGTGTCTGTCCTCAGCTTACCTGAAGAGGTCCTGGTTGTCCTGCTTACACCCATGAACACTTCTATCTTATTCAAGCTTCACAATACTTTTCATACAATATCACTCTGCACGATAGTTCCAAATTCCCACCCATATATATCACTGAACTTGTACTCATGAGGGGCAAGCAGGTGTGTGAAAAAAACCATGACACTGTCAGGCTTTCTAAACTACTTCCTTACATGTTAAGGAAAGCAAGGATGCTTTGGGTAGGATTCATTATGAGGAGAACGTTCTTTGTTACCACATTTGACTTTGTACAGAATTCAATTTTATGCACTGATGCCAACCAAGGCTCTCTCTGATTGAGCTTTCTGTTGTATCTCCTCCTAGCAATATTGGACTTCTGATTGTGAAAAATGTAGCTCTTCAGACATTTCCACACTGAGGCATTCAGAAGTTAATCTGCATGTCTGCCTGCACTCCAGCACACATATAGCCAACCAAAACATGTAAGCTCAACACTAATGGACATACTAATAGGGAAATGAGGGCCTGCACTGTGAACTATTTATAAATCAAACATTTGTAAATATATCACCACATAGCAGAAGTCATGGAAATCTGGATATGCTTTAACTTGCCAATTTAGTTTGCAGAAATGTATGGAAAGGGAACAATGATAGATTACTACAAAGTTAGCTGCTACAGATATTTTTTGTTTGCAAACGGTGAAATATGTGGAATAATAGAGAGAACTCACACAATATAACTACCTAGGGAATTGAATCAATGAAGCAAAGTGTTTTATAAAATGAAATAAGATGCATTCATTTATAATATGACTCCAGGGGAGAATAGAGATTGCTTTACTTTTTAGTATGCTAACTGTAAACTAAATTTTAGAAAAGAATTAACATATTATACTGAGTCTAAATATGTGCTAACTTAGAAGCAAAATTTAAAGGACTAAGGATAACTTCACTTTTTATTAATCATATTCTAAATTTTTCTACAGTGTTTCCCATGTACATTTACAGTGTGCTTCAGGTTTTAGAATACTTCTAATGTCTTATCAATGTTTTACAAAATACCTGAATGAAAAGAGAGATTATAGCACTAAATTCTTAGCTGGTACATTCATACCTTTTAAAGGCTTTTTTATTTTATGTTTTTCCTGTGGTTTTTTGTTGCTGTTGTTGTTGTTGGTGGTGGTGGTGGTGGTGGTGATGGTGGTGGTGTGTGTGTATGTGTGTGTATATGCAGCCCCTGGAACTGGGGTTACAAATAGTTGTGAGTTACCAGATATTTGTGAGTTACCATTTAAACGCTAAGAATCAAATCTGGGTCCTCTGAATGGGCAGCCATTCAACCTGCTAAGCCATCTCTTTAGCGCCATGCCTATGTCCTTATAAGAGAGTTTACTTTTGATTGTGTAAGCTTTATGTTACCATATATATCATATAATAACTCTATATAGTATGATAACATTTAATCTTATATAATTTCAGCTAAGGATTAAACATATGGTAATGTCATCTAACTGAGATCTAAGAAAACATAAAGCCATAGCCTTAAATGACTACTTCTCTTGACTTAACCACATATACATCTTTCTGTAATACTATAGATTAATGGTCTACTTTATGGATAAACGTAAACTTAAGACTTCCCTACTGTGCCATAGTCACAGTATTATCTCTGAATTAATTTCACATAGGGAATTTAATAGCAAGCGTTCCTTTTTATAGAAGACTCATATTTGTGTGTCCTGATGATTTTTTGTCCTAAAATGTATTTACTTTAATTTAAATGTCTCTGGTCAAATAATCATTTCTCTGATTCTCATTCATAAAAGCAGTTATAGATGAAAGAATATTATCCCAAATAACCACTTGCATTGTCATTTTGCCTTGCCATCATGCCTTCTTTCTTGCTTTTCCTTGCCACCATGAACCTCAAAATTTCTAGCACTTCCTACCAGAGAAAGCTTCTGAAAAACTAGGTTTAAGTTGAACTTATCTTATTTAATCTTCAAGGAAATATAAGAGGAAGGCTGGTGTTGTAACAAAAATGCCCTCATGGACTACTTTTGAAATAAAACCAAATCAAGTCTGGAGGTCCAGCACCCATGGTTGGGTAATCCCACTGCTTTTAACTTTTACAAAGGGTGTCATCAGTAGATCACGGCAAGAGAATACATTGGAGTAGGTGTGGCATCTTGAGAGGGAAATAGAAACAGCAAAAGAAAAGAGTTCCACAATTCTCTTTAAAAGAATGTTCCCAGTGACATAAGAATGTTCCATAAAGATATAGCTATTAAAATTGCCTCATTTTCCAACAATAATATCTTAGAAACCAAGCCTTTAGCACAGAACGGGATGCAATTCATCACAGTCAAGACAAAGCATGGACAATTATTATTATTCTTTTCTTTCACATGAAAAAAAGAATCAAGATCCATGGAATCCAGGTCATCTGCTCCAAGGAGCAGGGAGGAATGAAGAATGGTGTCATCCTGCTTGTACTGTTTGTATCTATTGCACATGCTCTCAGCCTAATGACTAACTAAGTACCTTTCCATATTTATAGTAACAATGCATATAAAATACTAAAATAAGCCTGGGTCCATGTAAGCATGTTGCTTACCCAAATTAGGTAAGTAGAATGTGCCCAAGTTCAGGAACAAAAAGGAAAAGGGTGAGATTCTTCTCTTCTTGTTATTTGTAATGTATGTCTCTGAACTTCTTAGGCTGAATGCAAACCAAAGTATCGGGTCTATTTAATTTTCATTTCCTATAAGTCTGATATATGATTTCTGGCAATATAACTCTTAGAATAAAATTCAATTACCATTACAAACCATTTGGAGTTCCAATAAGCCATTATAGTGGGCTTTAGCCAACAGGAAGGAAAAATATCCAAATAACTATTCTGCTGCTAAAAATGACTTTACAGGCTTTAAAATGGCTCCTCTGCTTTTATTCGTGAACTGTTTCACAATTTCTTGAAATGAGAACTGTGACAACTGTTTTAGCATATTTTCCATTTTATGGCACTATAAGTACCTGATTATCCAGGTATACACCCTGCTAACTGAGAATTTGCAACTCATTTGTTTGCTGACATGTTAAACCAGGGCGAGGCGGGGAGGGGAGTACGAGTATGGTATGTGATTGCCGTGCTTGAATCCCAAATCGTTTGGAATCTTTTGACCTCTAAGTGCACACAATTTTAAAAGTCATGTGTGCTTATTGTTGAGAACATTTTTTATAATGAAGTTTAAAATAAAAAAAAAAAATTTAAAGAAAGGCATTTGTGGTGGCAGAGGCAGGAAGGACTCCAGTTCAAGGACAGTGATCTAC
>JANHMN010000006.1:43315167-43340170 GCA_030674055.1 Rhabdomys pumilio
AATTAAAATTCATTCAAAGTCTAAGATTGGTTTGGTGTATATGGTAGGCTATTATTATCATGGATAGGATCAATACAAAAAAAATTCTTTCTCACCATTTCACAATGAATTTTGGGTGCACCGAAGAACATTTTTTTTATATTTGAAGAACACTGCAGGTCTAAAACATACATTTTCAGTTCTTTATAAGTAATTTTAAACTGTATGACAGAAATATGTAAGTGAGCAAATGTCCTATAAATGCCATTAGTGAATTCATTTATTGTGCACCATATCACTTATACTTAGAGGATGTAAGCAAAATCCCTAAAGCAGTCAAAGCCAAAAGAGCATTTGACTAACAACTAGCTGCTTGGCAGAAATTAAGACAAAAATGCATCTGTAAGTGAAAATAAAAATGGGGCTCTATATCACATTTTTTCCTGCCAAGCAAGGCTCAGGGATCCCTTTTAAAAGTCTATAAGATAGAAAGACTGGCTGACTATGAAAAGTCTAACTTCCAGCCCAAACAGATTACCTGCACATACAAACCCTGAGTGGTTTGTGACAAAATAGACAAGACATACACACGCTCAAGCAGAGAAGAGATGTAGGTATAAAGTCTTACCACTAACTGAGAAGATATTGGCAACTGACAGCTTCTGGGAAAGGAAGAGTTAGTTTACTTTAAGAATGTAGCTCTATTCTTCCATAGAGTCCCCAAGTTCTATCTACTGTTTGGCTGTGGGTGTCTGTATCTGTCTGAGTCAGCTGCTGGGGATAGCCTCTCAGAGGGCAATATGCTCCTTAATCATTAGTAGTATTATGGAATGGGTTTCAATTTGGGCATGTTATTGGCTGACCATTCCTTCAATCTCTGCTCCATCCCCCTGCACCTGCATTTTTTTTTTTGTAAACAAGATAAATATTGGGTTAAAAGTTTTGTGGGTCGGTTGGTGTCTCTCATATACCACTGAGATTCCTGCCTGTCTATGGAAGACTAGGAAGAAGGATGTGTGCTCTGAGGGGGATTAGATCTCCACAGGGATATCAACAGAGTCAACTAACCTGGATCTTTGTGGCTCTCAGAGACTGAATAATTACCAAACAAAGAACATATACAGGCTGAACCTAGGCCTCCCAGACATGTGTAACAGATGTGTAGCTTGGTCTTCATGTAGGTCTTGAACAATTGGAATGGGGGCTATCACAATAGCTGTTGCCTGTACATGGATATGTTCTTCTAGCTTGGTTCCCTTGTGTGGTGTCAGTGAGAGAGGAAGTGCCTAGCCTCAAAGAGACTTGAAGTTCCAAGGTGGAGGCCCCCAACCACTCAGAGGAGAAATACAGGGGGCATGGAGGAAGGACTGTTGGAAGGGGTGACCAGGAGGGATGTAGTGAGTGAGAAGTAAAGTGAATGAATAAAAAATAAAATTAAATTTAAAAAAAGTAACCCTATGCTTCAGTGGAAAGCCACATGTCCAAAACTATAAGAGCAACAACACAAATCTGACTCAGTGGTGCAATCTCACATACACACACACACACACACACACACACACACACACACAAACACACACATACACACAATAGGATGGACAGACAAGTGGGGTGTATGAAGGATGAGTGGGGGATAAATATGATGAAAACATAAGTAGGAGATTTTTGAAGTGCTAGTTTTTAAAATGAAAAAAAGGTATCAGTAAATACAAAACTCAAGGAGGTAGCTTTTATTTCATTGGTAACCAAATAAAAAACAAAGCTATTTTTTATGAATTTTGCAAAGATAGAACACACATTTTTGATATCTGCTTATAGCAACTGTTCTGCATGTTGTGTTGTAATGATCCTCTAGTTTTCCATCCACTTACCCACTTTCAACTCACATCAAATCATTCTCTCCAAATGTGGTACTTAGGATCTATGGCACTCTGCCTCCTAAGGGTTAAAAAAGCCAAGTCACTCAAAGAAAGTGGAGGAAAAGCCACACAAAGGAATCCTGAGAAGCTCTGGTGAGGATTAACAGACCACAACACTATGGCCCTACAACATCCTTCAACCTTCTGAAAAAGTATACTAAAAATGTTAACATGGGAACACCCAATGAAATACACCAATAAACGAGGTCAGCTCTCTACACTTCCACAAAAGCATACCAGCAAGCATTTCTAAGAGCTCCATAAATCAGTCAAGTTTTAAGCATACCCAGAAAGGGTGAGGATGGAAGAAGGTCTAGTGGAAGAAGGAAAATGAAAATATTAAGCATGTGAGTTTTCAAACAATAGTCAAGCATCAAAGTAAAAACAACAGTGGGGTTTGGTCCTGAGAACACCAGCTGTATTGTTAAAGAGAAGGAAGCTTCTATTTGGTTATGTGGACCTTTGATATTTTTCTCCTAATGTTGTATATTTGTACTGACAACATTTGAATAAGGCTGTAAACTATTATGGCTCTACTGACTGAACATTTCTCCAGGAAATAAATCAGAAGTTCATCGTGTGGTTTGTACAGAGTCTCATAGCCTGAAGAAGTCTACTGTACCTTGAGGCCAATCTGAGTCCTTCACACCTCAAAGAGCAAAAGTTGAAGTACAACTTCCACCTAAGCACACAGCCAAAAAAAAAAAAAAATCCACCCATGACTCAAAGGCTTTTGTCTGCTATAAACCATGTGCCCCTTAAATCGTGGAACTGTGGAAGCAGGGAGAGGTGCATTGGAAGGACTGGGAAGAAACTTGGAAAGAATACTTAAGTAAAGGTATGGTCTTAAGGACTTAAGAAAAAGACGTATAAAAAGTGTCACTTAGTACTTCATTATTTCTACATTGGTGTGTGTGTGTTTAAAGACTGCCTTTTAATTGGCTAAGTGCACACCTTCGAATGCTTTCAAATTAAGTCAAGATCAGAGATTAACACTGTCCCCTGAAGAACCTCATCTCCTGTGAGAACAGGGAAGTATTCCATTCCTCACAGCATTTCTTAAACTTCTTAGATAACCTGGAGCTTGGGGACATCAAACACTACTTAATAATAGCTGGATATAGCAAACTCTATCCGCTTTTGTTCCAAAGGAACATGTTAAAATTGGCCACATGGCAGGAGGTCAGTTTATATTAATTTCAGTTTGGGTAAGCATGTACTGTTAGATTCCAGGAATCATGTAAATTCTCAGAAACAGGATTCTGGACATGAATTGTAGAGTGTATCCTTGTTACATTTGCTGAAGTCTTGTGTAATGTCTACCGCCTCTTCCTTTCTCCCTCCATCCCTCTTTCTCTCCCTTCTTCCTTTTCTCCTTTCTTCAATTTCTTCCCTTCCTTGTTCCCTCCCTTAGTATGTTTATGTATCTTTCTTACTTTCTCTTTCTCTCTATCTCACATCCTCCATTATGTATACTTTTAAATTTACAGATAATCCAAAATCATGGTATCTAAAAACAAAATTTTCTGGTTGTTTTGTGTTTACCAGAAAGCTTTAGAATACAAAAATACGTCCCAGCTGCCTATTGTGCATTACATGGAGTGCTCCATATTTAGCCCTTCTGTTATTTACCATTTCCATGTTCCCTCTAATCTCCTGGGCAACAGAAGTTCTCTCAGACCTATAAATTGAGTTTGAATTTAGGAAGGGGACCGCTAAAGAATTTCCTCTTTCTGAGAAGATACAATAAACTTAATGAACCTTAAATATTTATGAAAATCTATTATATCCATAACCACAGATTGACCCCAGTGCAGTGATATTCAGTAATGTCTATATTCCACTCTGAAGTATCACCAATATACAGGTCATTTGGAAAAACAACTAATCTGAAAAAAATCTGGTGTTAAATATAATAAACATAATAAAAAGTGGATCTAATAGGTATCTATAGAACATACCACTTAAAGTTTAGGTCCTAAACACTTATGAATAGACATTCATTTCAGCATACAATGGAACTTTCTCCAAATTTAAACACACATAAGGACACAAAATAAATTTCAAGAAACATGAGAAAATTGAAACAATGTTGGGCACAGTAGAATAAATCTGAAAGTCAACAGCAGAAAGAAATAACAGAAAGTACACAAACTCATTGAAAATTATGATATAATACTGAAGACAATTGGCTTGAACTAAGGGGAGAAATCAATAAGAAAATTTTAAATCTTCTACAATAGAGAGAAAATGAAAATACAAAATATGAAAAGTCTTCAGGACATGCTAAAGTTAGTCTTGCAAGAAAAATTTACAGCACCAAGTATGGACAAATGAGAAAAAAATGAGATATACTTCAAATACCAAATTAACAACCACATGATATAATTGAAAGCCTTGGGGGAAAAAAGAAAAAAACAACAACATTCCCCAAAACAGAAAGAGAGTCCAAATCAGATCTGACATTAACAAATTAATCCTTAAAAATCAATAAAATTAATAATTTTTAACTCAAATCACTTTATCAGTATTTGAATATACATATATACTTATACATGTATACATATATACATACATATATAAATAATAATTAAATAATAAAATGTATTTGAAAAGTATGGAGGGTTGGGAAGAGTTGGAGGAAGGAGAGAAAGGGGAAAATTATGTAAATACAGTGCTCATATATGAAATTCTCAAAAAGGAATCCAGTTTTTTAAAATGTTCAATAGATTAACTAACATTTTACAAATATGAAAATAAATGTGACCTATAATTATGTTGAAGGACATTTTAACGCATACAAACTTTGAAGTTTAAAATGAAATCAATAAAAATTATTTTACCCAGCATACTAACAAAAACCACAATAAGGTTTTATAATTCAAAGTATTTCTGAAAACAAAAACAATGGATTTTCAGGAGCTAAGTCAACAGAGCCAGGGGGGTACTATGTGTTCTTTCTTTCTTTTTTTTTAATCAAATCATAATTTTTACTTTTTAACACAGGGGTTATAAACATGATAATGCAGGATGTGGGGAAAAGGATGACATAGGAGCATAGGTTCAGGGGGAGTATAGATATCTTTCAGAACAGGGTATCAGTTGGGTGAAGGTTCAGGGTCAGGTCACTATGACTCTGCCTATGATGAACTTGTCTTTATCCAATTAGGTATTATCCACTAAGGCTGCTTATTTACAAGGTCTATGACTACTCAGGCTGGTAGATTTCAACAAAAGCTGCCTGTTTACAATAGTTTATAGACATCTGTTTTAGTGTTTTTCCATAGAGGCCCAAGACTTTGTGTTAGCAGCCATGTATATCAGGCCTATTGCTGACTTTAGGCTTATGGCTGATTTTAGAGCTTCAGTGTATAAGCTGGGCTGCCCCTGACATCTCCTCCCTTCTCCAAGTATAGAAGGGCTGTGGCAATTCTAATCTTGCCAAGGCAGGGATAGAGTCCTGACCTCCAGTAATTAAAGAGGAACTTGTAACGGCTCTAGTCCTCCTGTGGTTGTCTAGTGAGGCATGAGGGCCATACCCATCCCGATGTCTTTTTCCTGGAGAGGGGATACTTTTGACATCAACCCCTATGCAGTCAGGCTTATCCCTCAGGGAACCCAGAAACATATTTTTAACTTTTATTTATATTCCCTTGCAGTGCTTAGCCTCTCAGCCTAAGCAAGAATTTAGATCTCCAGACAGAGGGGGTTCTGGGTGACCCCTCTCTGCTTGGTCTAGGGGCAGAAGTCCCCTCTTTTAGGTTGGGTGGAGATGGGACTTGGGAACACCCTAGATAGAGTAACAACCTCATGTAGAGTCTCGTGGTCCTCCATAGCTAACTTATGATAATGTATCTGAATAGATTTTGCTATCAGATTATCTATCTGTTGTTTCACAAACTTAGTCAGCCTATTTAAGGCTCAGGGACCAAAGGAAATAAGCAAAAATAACCCAACTAATGGTCCCAATATGGAAGGAAGTAGGGTTAACAATCATGGAGAGGTTGGAGACCAATTCTTGTACAAGCTCTCATTTTTCTCTTTCTCTCTCTGTCTTTTCTCAAGACCTTCTCTGGACTTTTTCATGCTCTCTTTAATCATCCCTGTTTTGTCTATGTAAACGCAGCATTCTTCGTTAAGGGCTATACACACTCTAGAGCTGTACACAGTCTTTTCTATTGTAAAAGAGAAAATAAAGTCCTTTGCAATTTTGGGAGATCACATCAGACAGTGAAACTAGGGATTTCTTCAGATTAGTGATGTCAGTCTATAGCTGTTTGATGTCCTTGTCAAAGGCTCATCAGAGGTCTAAGTAGTATAAGTCTGGAGGTCAGCATCAGGATTAGAACTCCTAACAGCAGACATCATAGGTGATTTATTTTTACCTGAAAAATAAAAAAAGGGAATTCTCAGGGAAATTTCTCTTCCCTGGATGTCAATTGTTATTCATCTTGTTTATAATTTGGCCTGGTTTTGTGGGAGTATCTATTTAATTCATTAACCTTTTTGGCAGCCATTTAGCTGTGCCTTCTGTAGTATCAAACAGGCATATCAATCCTCAGCCCCATATAGGAACTGGGTCCTGGCCATTCCATTTAAGGGTTAGAGGGTCCTTCCACATAGTTGTGGCATATTTTTTATTGGTCTCAGCGATGCCAGATGCAATCAGTGGCAGATTTGCCTTGAGCTTTCAGTTTTAGAAAGTTAAGAGTAAACAAAGCATGCTCCTTCCACCCTCAGAGAGTCATGAAGACACTATTTAAAGAAATATAATTCTTTATCAATAATCTCTTTTATCAAAGGACTATTATAAAACAGCCAACAATTAATCAATCTATTTAATATGTCAATTAATGAGAGCTTCTTCTACTTTTTGTAAAATTACTTCTCTGTTGTCAATTAATTGTTGAGGGAAATTAGGTTTTGCATCTCTCTTGAGAATATTAAACAGAGACATAAATTCTTTTGTGAAGAGCTTAAAGTAAGACCTTAGCCAATAATCATCTACTGGAAACTTTTGAAAATCATTTGAAATAAGTAAACTATCTTTTTTTTTTTTTTTTTTTTTTTTGCCAAACCCATTATCTGTTTTTTTTTATTGGATATTTTATGTATTTACCTTTCACTGTTATCTCCTCTTCCTTTCTCCCCCCAAACCCCTTATTCTATATCCCCTCTTCCAATTTCTAAAAAGAAAAATAAACACCAATACTCCTCAAATTATTCTGTAAAACATTTTAAAATCATAATTATTTTTATGAAATTAATATAATCTTATTATTAAAACCAGACTAAAGGCTCAACATAAAAAGAAAATTCTAGATCAATGTCTCTAATGAAAATTAATGCAAAGATTCCCAATAAAATACTTGAAAGCTGAATTCAAGTACACCTCAAAAGACTATTCCTCATGATCAAGTATTTATCTCTGACTCCATTACAGAAATGCAAGAATTGCTCAGCATTCATAAATCGATAAACATAACCAATCACATAAATACATTCAAAGGTGTACACTACATTACTACCTTATTTGATACAGAAGGAACCTTTGTCATAATTCAAAACATCTTCATGATAGAGTCTTGGAGAATTTTAGAACTAAGAAGACATATCACAACATAATGAAGTCAATATGCAATAAGCACACAGCCAACATCATCTTAAATGAAGAAAATCTGAATTTTTACTAAAACCAGAAATAAGACAGAAATGTCAACACTTCCACCTCGTGTTCAATATAGTACTTGAAGGCTTAGCTAAAGCAGTAAGATGAGTGAAGGATTTAAGGGAATCTTTTTAGGAAAGGAAGGAATTAAAGTATTTTTATCTGAAGAAAAGACAATTCTGTACATAGAAGACCCTAAAAATCCCACCAGAAAACCTCAATAGCTGCTAAACACATTTAGTCATGTAGCAAAATACAAAATTAATGCACAAAAAAATTAACAGCCATTCTTATACATAAATGATGAACACGCCGAGAAAGGACCAAGAAAACATCACCATTCACAATAGCCTAAGAAGTAACTTGAAATAGAACTGAGGAAGTAAAAAACTTGTACAATGAAAACTTTAAGAAACTGAAAAAAGAGAAGAAGACATCAGAAAATGGAAACTTTTCCCACACTAATAGATCCATAGGATGAATCTTGCTAAAATGGCCATCATGCCAACAGAAATCTACAGATTTAAAACGATCCTCATCAAAATTTCAATGTAATTCTCCAAAAAAATCAAATATTAAATTATATGTGTGTTAGTTAATTGTTTTTGTGATAAAGACTATGACCATCCTATAAAGAAAAGTGATTGTATGTGCTCAGAAGAATAATAAGTCATCATGGCAGGGAATGGTTACAGCGAAGGACAGATACAGCAGGAGGCACAGGAAGGAGGGGGCTCATATTTTGAACTTCAAGCATGAGGGATAAAAAGCAAACTAGAAGCAGTTAAGGGTATTTACTACCAAAACCTTTCCTTCAGTGACACACTTTAACCAGCAACTCTGCACCACCTTTACTTACAAAAATAGTACTACCAACTGGTGAAGACATATTCAAATGCCCAAGACTTTGAAGACAATGTTCATTCAAAGCCAACCACAATATGGAAACACAAAACTCCAATTTATCAATAACAACTCTGAATAATTAAACAATAATAAAATAACAAAATGGATGAAACCGCTGTAGGTATCATTAGATTAGACTTTGGGTTAAATTATCCAGGTGTAGTAATAAAAACACTATGATAATAGCATAAAAGTAGACATATTGATCAGCGGAATAGAATTGAGTATTCCCGCATAAGTCCATTCTTCTGCAGCCACCTTGATTTTGATAAAGAAGCCGACACTGCCCATTGGAGAATACAGTGTCTATAAAAATCCTTGCTGGTCAAACTGGATAGCAATATGTAGTCTAATGAAGCTCCATCCCCGTTTCTCACCTTGCACAATAGTTGATTCCAAATGGGTCAAGGACCTCAACCCAAGACCAAAAACTGAATCTGACAGAGGAAAAAGTAGAGAATACATTTGAACTCATTGGCATGCAAAGGAACTTTCTGAACAGGACCCCTGCAGCACAGACATAAGACCAACATTGAGTAAATGCAACTTCACAAAACTAAGAAGATACTGAACAGAAAATGATGCCATTATTTCAGTGAAGAGTTGCAGACAGAATGGGGGAAAAAGCTTTACAGCAATACATCTGACAAAGGGTTGGTATCTAGTACATACAAAAGTAAAAATCTAAATACTGAGAAAACAAACAATCCAATTAAAAAATGGGGCATGTAGCTAAACAGGGAGTTTTCAAAAGATGAAATACAAATGGCTGAGAAAAATTTTTTAAAAATGTTCAGCATCCTTAACCATCAGGGAAATGCAAATTAGAACTACTTTTAGATTTCATCTTACCCCATTCAGAATGGCTAAGATCCAAAAACAAATGACTACAAATACTGGCATGGATGTGGAGAAAGACATACACTTATTCACTGCTGGTGGGAGTGCAAAAACTAGTGAAGCCACTATGGAAATCAATCTGGAGGTTCCTCTAAAAGCTAGAAATAGACCTGCCACATGATCCTGCTATTCCACTATTAAGCATATGCCCAAAGGACTCTACATGCTACTAAGGAGATATCTTGGTCATCTAAGTTCATTCTTACTCTATTCACAATAACCTGGAAATGGGAACAATCTTAATGTCCATCAACTGATGAATGGATAATGAACATCTGGTACTTTTACAAAATGGACTAGTATTTAGCCATTAAGAAAAATGAAGATATGAAATGTACAGCTAAATAGATGGAACCAGAAATAATTATTTTGAGTGAAGTAACCCAGACCCAGAAGAGAAGTGTATCACGCCTTTTCTCATTGGTGGATGTTACCTTTGTATCTTCATATATTTGTATTTTATTTGGAATGTTCACAGTGCTTTCATCAAAGGGGAGATAAATGCAATAGGATAAGGATTAATTGGGGAATAAAAGAACAATAAAGGCTTGAATTGTGATAAAAGATGAAAACTCTGGATAGAAGGAAAACAGAGAGGAGTAACTAACATTAAAAACATTTTGAAACTGTCACATGGAAGCCCATTACTATAGCAGCTTCATAAAATATGTACATACACATATATAAACCCTTTGGTTTAAATGACAACCACCCTGTCACTGCAATGATGGTGTCCTTTTTTAAAGAAGTTTTTTAGTTTTATGAGATTCTGTTTATTGAATGCTGATCATATGCCTATGCTACTGGGATCCTGATCTGAAAGTCCTTTCCTAGACCAAAGGGTTCAAATGTAGTCTCTACTTAGTGGAATGTGATACTTCCAGGAGTATACAGGCAGCAGAAATTGGACTGAATTGAGTTACAAACGAGAATGCAGTTTGATAAATCAGGGAGTGAGTCTGGGAGATGTTTGGAAAAACTGTGAATATGATCAAAGCATATATGATATTCTCTAAGAACTTATAAAATTGTAAAACATAAATTTAAAGTAGAAATTATTTAACAAAATCATATATTTCAATTAGTTGGGCAATATGCATAAGTATTATGGTCTATAGTATTCAAAATATTTAAAGTAGTATATACTGATCCGTGAATTTTAAATAATTCATGGAGTTATCGAAAGTATGCATAGTACAATCTGTATTTATCAAATAAATCTGAAGTTATTTTCATGTAAAAAATAGAAGACATTCACACACACACACACACACACACACACACACACACACACACACACACACCAAGGACCTCGGCAGCAGAAGGGTTAATAAAAGTTTGCTTTGCTACAGGGTTCTGCATACAAAACATCCACTTGTACAGCAGCGAGTGTCCAGAATATACTGAGTCATCTATAACTCATATAAATTTCAAAATACAACTATAAATGACTTCAAGTAACATTTATATTGATCTGTTTTAATTAAGGCAATGCTTTTCAAGCACTCGAGAGTGAAACAATGTAAAAATGTTATCCAACTTTAGCCATAATTTCAGAAGTCTCAAAGATCTCTTACCCTTAAACTATACACCAAACACTCTGAATCTATTCACAGTGTCTGGTCCAGTGCTTGGCATTCAAAAAATTCACGCTGCACGAGCTTGTCACAGCAGCAAGGCTGGAGATCCTGGAGATTAGTAGTTTAGTTTTGACTCAGAATATAAATTTTTTTAAATAAAAAAATAGCTTCTATAAGGCAAAAGACACTGTCAATAGAACAAAATGGCAAGCTACAGTTTGGGAAACGATCGTTACCAACCCTACATCCATAGAGGACTAATATTCAATATATACAAAGAATTCAAAAATTTAAGCTCTGGAGACCCAAGTAATCCTATTTAAAAATGGAGTACAAAGCTAAACAAACAATTCTCAACTGAGGAATCTCGAATGCCCAAGAAGCACTTAAAGAAATGTTCAATATCCTTAGTCGTCAGGGAAATGCAAATAAATCAATCCTGAGATTCCACCTCACACCAATTAGAATGGCTAAGATCAAAAACTCAGGTGACAGCAGATGCTGGCAAGGATGTGGAGAAAGAGGAAAACTCTTCCATATGCCAAATATTTATATTAATTGTGTAACACTACTAATTTAAGCATAGACACGGTAATCAAGGAGGCTTTTCATGAATGAAGTTTGAAAAGTACTTAACGTTACCCATCAAAAATTTAAAATAGGATTTTTTTGTGAGCTGAGTAAAATATGATGTATGTTTGTAAATATATGTATAAAATCTTACATATGCATATATACACATAAATGAATAACTATTAAATTAAATGTGAATAGTAATAAGTTGTGTTGGGGGTACATGTGTCTGTGTATCTGTGTGTCTGTGTGTATATATGACATTTGTGTTTCTGTATGCATGTGCATAGGTATATGTGTGTGCACTTGCCAACACTGGTATGTATGGAAACTGATATCCTTGAAACGCTTCTCTCCTGTCTCCAACTTGTTTTTGCCTATGCTTCTTCCAAGAATGAAGTGAAAATAAAACATTGTGTAGATAAAGATAAGTATTTGTCACGTGGGAATATCTGTTTCAAGAGGGGAGTAAGAACTAAGAACCTTCTTGACAAGAAGCCAATTGAAAGAGTTTGATAGCATTGAGGCTGTACAACCTGAGCAGGCATTACCGAGAAGTTACAAGTGTTACTGTGCTACAATCCCAGAAGGCTTCAGCATGGCAGCCAAGAATAATTCCTTAAAAGAAAATCATAAGCTCCTGGTAGCTGAGGCAGGCAAGACTCTATCTTCCTGTAGTCACTAGCTGAGTCCTGGGAAGCTGGAGCTAAAGAATTCCCTACCTGGGGTAGAAACTTCAGCTTCAGGAAGCTTCAGCTCTGAGTCTTGTTGCAGGAGCTTTCAGGGATATATCTTATTCTTACAGAGAGATTTGTGGAGACAGTGTGGGAAAGCCTCAAGCATGGCCCAGTTTATTGACAAACTATCTTGGCTTTGATTGGTTGAATGTTGGCATGCAATAAGGTGAAGCTTAGGACCAGGCAGGGAAGCACTGTCAAACCAGCTGTTTCTGGTTGTTATGGTAATTTTAAAGGCTTCTTTCTACATTTTGTTTCAGATTTCATCTTATTCTAGGCTCTGGCTGTCAAAAGTCATAGCTTTCATGCAAGACACTGGAAAAAGGGTTTCTTTTCTAGCTCCTGCTACTGCTTTGACAGCTGGCAAATGTTTGTTCTTTGTCCTGAAGTTGACTGTCTTTCTCAACACAGAGGCCAGAAACAGGCAGGACACTAAGCATAGGCTGTCCCTTCTACTCCTAGATCATGGGATGTCAGCCATCTAGACATCCTAAGCCTTACTTGACCTTCTTTGGCTTTCTTCAGCCTTACTTGTTCTAAAACCATTTCACTCCAGTCATCAATACATAACCACCTTTCTATTTCTATCTCTCTGTCTACTGTCTCCTTGTCTTACAAGGACACTAATAGTTAGGTTCGGTACCTGCCTCAATCCTGAATGGCCTTATGTTAACATTTTAACATAATTACATTGATAAGGATTCCTTCACAAATAAGCACCACACCTTCAAGAGTTGATGCTGGGGGTTGGGTGATGGGAGAAGCAGCAAACAGTTCTATTCATTCCATATATTTTCAGGCAATAAGCTTGGTGTACAGTTGGTTTCAGATTGATAACTAGAATTCATGATAGGAAGTGTTCTGGTGTCTGTTGTATTTATTTAATTACACAAAATTTATTTTTTTTTATAAATTCCCAATTATTAGATCAGACTTGGGAATGGACAGGGAAAAAAAGAATTCAGAGACTTAAGGAAAATGTATTGCTGTTCTGATTCCTTAATAAGTACATCAGAGATGATTAACTCCATCATTAGCTTATAGCACCTCTTAGGAGTAGATTCACACTCCAGGGTGTTGTTTGATCATAATAAGTTAAGTCCTTATTTGAATAAAACAAATTTAGAATATCAGTAAAGTCATGGAAAGTATTTGCTTTGGTACTAATATAATAGTAATTCTATTAGAATAGTAGTATAATAGTATAACAATATATAATAATATAATTATAATATAATTATAATAATAATAATCATAACATTATTAGATTTCCACTAAGAATGGTGGCATTTAATGGTTGGGTACATGAGCAAAATAAAAGTATCAAGTGAATTTAAACGCTTGTTTGAGCACTGAATATGTGAAGATAGTGTGTAATTTAAAAAGATCTCCAAAACGTAAAACGTGAAAGGGGAACTGAAGTATTAATATTTTATATATTAAAGAAAATATTTCATAAAGATAATTCAAAATTTATAAGATATTGTAGGCATTTTTATCAGAACAAGTAAATATTCTAATAAGATATTTTAAATTTTAATGACCATAAGCAATTTTTTGTTTGTTCTGAAGAAAGAACGGGATTGAAGGAGCCAGCTGGTGGCTCCTGCTAGTGTCTACTTGATTTAGAAAATAAAAATCACATTTTAACCTTTTCATCTCAGATGCTCATATTACATGGAAGTTATTATAAAAAATGGTTCTGTTTCTGTAAAAAGATGGAAGAAACAGAATTATTACCAAATCTATAATTTCAAGCTTAGCACTTAGCTTGTGGAAAAGACACCAATTGAACAGCAGTTGAATGCAAGGAAATTCTGGAAAAGGCATATGGTGTTGTGTCAAATGCTAAAGAACTGAAGATTCCATTCCTACAGACAATACCAAGTGCCAAAAAAGCAGCATCTTTATCTTTAAGCAGAGTGGGTATCAAATGTGAAGAAATGCCGTGGAGCTGATTGGGTCCTGGAGAGTCTATAGAAGAGGTCAGTAAGGGACAGCGCCAGAGAGCATTTCTCACACAATGAAAATTATGGAAATTCATTGCAAACCTTTATTACAAACAGTTCTGTACAGGCAAAAAATAAAATAAAATAAAAATAAAATAAAATAAAATAAAATAAAATAAAATAAAATAAAATAAAGAAAAAGTGGAGATTGAAAGTCGTGTAATCTGAAATTTGCCTTAAAATATAGAACAACAGCTAGCTACCTTCCTGGCACTGGGTGTGGTGTATCCTTCCAACTTACCTAACCTTAACCAGTTAAGACTGGATGTTCAGAAAGTTTCCAGATGAGAATGCAAGAAAATGCAGCAGTGTTTGTAGAATAGCTAGTTCCACAAAAAATCCTATGCTGGAAGAAAATTCAGACTGGAAAATGGCCCTCAAGGTGAGGATTTTAACAGAAAGAAGTATGAACTCTGCTTTGTACATCAGACTAGATTTCAGTCCCAGCTTCTCCTAGAGAGGCTTGCAGTGACATATGTCAAGTGACACATGACCAGCAAGCCTGTCAATGAACAACATTTACTTATCACTTAATATGCATTGGATTCTGCTACAGATGATGCTATTATCAAGACTAACACCTAGTCAGTAAGTGACTCCAGGATTCATTCTCACAGAGTCTGACCCTGGATCTATTTCCTCTATGCAACATGATTCTTCTCTAGTCACAACAGAAGCCACAGGCTTATGTGACCTTGAGCTGGTGACTCTAGTTGTGACCTCTAGCTCACCTGCAGCTTAGTGGCCTAATGAAAATTAGGATAGGGTTGGGGAGGTGGATCAGATGGTAAAGTGCTTCCCACATAAGTGTAAGAAGCTAAATGCAACTTCCCTGGATTCATGTAAAATATGGACAGTAAGTAGGTCACGTTTGTAATTCCATTGCCTTTAATGCAAGATGGGAAGTGAAAAGAGAAGAATCCATGGAAACACACAGGTCAGCTAGCCTGCTATATGCAATACAATGGCAAACAAGGAGAACCTGCTACCAACAAGGGGGAAGGGAAGGATCAACACTCTAGGTCATCTCTGACCTTCACACACTTGCTAGGTGAGTATGGGGATGCTCTCCACATCACACATATGCAGACATCATATACACATTACATTTATGCACACACTAAAAACATAAGAATGGATAGTTGTTTCAAGTAAGGTTATCCACTCCTCACTCTTTGGGAGTTAGGTTTGAATCATAGTGATTCCCAGAGCTACGTTATTATACCCTCCTCATGAACCATTATTATCAGTCTCCCATACCATATATGTGGTCCAGGATTCTGTGTGTCACTGAAGTTTATAATGACTTCATTCGCTATAAAAAAATTCTCGGAGGATTATGATCCCACCATTATTGCTGTTCATCTTGGGAACCCTCTCTACCTCTCTGCTTTCCTCTCTTTATGACACTGTCTATTTTATCTCACCACTGACAGCCTCTCAGGTCTTGAGAACATCTCACACATACTCACCAAGAGAACTCTGGAGGTTTCTACCAGGCAGGCCCACAGGCAAACCCATGTTCCTTCTGTCTCTGTTTTCCTCAAACTCTTCAGCATTGATGATACTGTCAGCTAGAGCTGAAGAAGCTACCGTCTGCTAACAGCAATGCTACTCTCACACTCATCCTCAGGGAGTCTACCAGCACCTGGGCCAACATACCCCTTCTTAAGCCTGGACCTAGGACATCTTTCCATAGGACTTGGGAAAAGTTCATGCTAAAAAGATGTGGAAAATGGCTCACTTTCTAGGCCATGGTCCTGGCTAATCTTATGTGAAAAATGTTAGAGCCACAAACTAGCAAGTTTCAACTGGGTCATCAAATATTTACACTTAGAATGTTAGAACTGGAAGTTCCATACTATAGGACAGCCCTATCCCCAACTCTGGAATGAGGCCACCCACACTGAGAAATACCGTCAGCTGGCCCACTACTGAGGAGGTCAGCTGATGATGAACACCCTCCTACATGCAGATAGAAGATCACAGGTTACAGTAACATTGCTTCCCAGGACATGTACCCCAGTTTATTCCCTACCCAAATGTTTGCTGTGCTGCAGGCATGTGCTTTGTCTCAAGTTGCTGTGTTAGGGAAGGAAGTCTCTTCCATCTGGTTTGGACAAGTTAAAATGATTTGAAATGTCTTTTCTCAAATTCCCAGCCCTCTCCCCACTTCTATCTATTTTCTGAGAATTAGCAATTCTCTACTTCCTATAACATTGTCCAGAAAGCCTGCTTTCTGTGTGTGTGGCCGGATGGTGTCCCACACTGCTGTTGACTGGGCTGTGGTTTATGTACTCTGTCATTTCAGCAGTGTTGGCTTCTTGGCAAGGAAGGCTTTGCATATCCCACACTTCTGATTAGGGGAGTCCACACTGAATACCTGAAGTCTTTCTAAATATTAATGTCTGTGTCTGACTGTTTCTCCTCTGTCCGTCCTTTCCTCCCATTCTCTCCCCTTTTATCTGTCTTTTTCTTCCTCCTTTCCTCAATGCCTCTTTTCTCCTTCTCTTACTTTCCTCCTTCTTTATTTTTGTATTTTCTTTTTATCTTAATAAAAATGTTTTGACGTAATGAACTCCAACATTAGTTTCTCAAACAGCTCTTTAAATATAAGAAATTTAAGATGCAAACTTAATGGCTTTGATATTTCCTAACCAGGTTATCCATGGCTGCTTTTTTATTATATTTTGTTTTGTATTTTATTATTTTATTTTATTGTTTTGATCAAATAAGTAAAAGGGGGCAACTGAGATGGGGCAGTGATACAGTTCAGTAAGGAAGAGACAGCATGGTGGCAGAGAAGGAAAAGTGCAGAGAGAACGAGGGATGAGCATAACAACAGAAACATGAAGTAGCTGGACACATTCTATCTATAGCCAAGAAGCAGAAGCCAATAAATAGAAAATAGAGCTAAGGTACCAACCCCCAAGAAGCATCCCCAGCTACTGACTTCCTCCTGAAAGCCTCTTCCTCTTACAGGTTCTACAACTTTCCAAACAGTTCCAAACCCCTATGGGGGACATTTCACATTCAAATCTCAGCACCCACTGCCCGCATCATGCCCTCTGTGCAATGGATATGCAACCTGCTGTGTTTCTTTTCAAATAAAGTTCAACTTCCTGAACATCTTCATCCACACCTGCCTTGCCACCATTGACAGCGCATTTTTGGGTTCATTCCACCTATCAGCTTATTCATTCATTATTCTCTACTATTGCTTCCTCCTGAGCTCTCTAGCTTGGCCACCCTAGAGAGTTTAGTAGAAGACTCCTGGCTATTGGCTTCTGCTGGATTGTCTTCTCTTCTGCCCTTCATTGTTTTCCATTCCTCTAGCACAAAAAGTGTTCTCCTCCAGCAAAATGGTGGTACAGCAGTCCTGGTGAGCTGCATGTCCTAACTTGCAGAAAGAACTGATTTGACTCTGACAGATGGTACCAGTACAGGGTGTGACCATTGAAGGGTGGATCCTATCGTTGAGGACTTGGCATAATCAAAAGGCCAGAAATTCTTTGAGAGGAGGAATATCAGACACTAGTGACCAGACAAACCTTTGGTTTCCCAGTCTTTTCAGCCTGAATCCCCAAGCCCAACAAACCTAATTTCTCTGCCACAATTACTTCCCTGGAACAAGGAAGAGGGACTAGAAGGGAACCAACGTTCCACTTTGCAGGCTGGTGTTCTAGATAGCTCTCCTGAGAGAGGTTGTTCTTTCATTCCAAGATACCATTGTTCCCCACTGCAATTATGGTTAGAAGAAAGACCATGAAAAGTGACTTCAAAGTACTTATGCATCTTTTTTTTAAGTAAATAAAAAGTTACATCTAGTTATTCCAGTGGGAGGGGCAACCTAGGGTGTCTACTTCTCACTAGTCTCCAGAATTCTAGATGCATACTCCCTCTGGGGGAGTGGCTCTAAAGAGCAGTCTTGGCTTACCCTCAAAAGGAGACCTGATCTGATTTTGATTCAAATTCTGACTGAGACAGTGACTCTCACCCAGCGAATGCCAATCCCATTTTCATTCTCAACAATGTTTTCTGTGCTAAAGATCAAAGTGTGACCAGCCAGAGCAGGCTTCAGAGCAGACAGCCCAACTTCGTGCGTTGTGTTTGATTTTTCCAAAGTAAGCCTTACATTTCAAAACAATGCAGTGTTTTATTGTTTATACCATTAACATTTATTGCTGTTACTTTCTTGTTTTGTTTCGCTTTTAATAAGTTTAAAATTGTGAAAAATTAAATAAAACCATCTCACGTCTGGTACGTTAATTTCTCCTGCACTATGCACTCTTCTCTGATATGCAGTAATCTGAATACTGTTGCATGTTAGCTGCTTCCACTAACCTTCAGCACTCATGGGAGCAACACATAGACACATTTTATCCATGGCTATATCTTAGTTTCCTGAACAATTTTTGGAACATAATTTATGGTCTATTTGTTGGATGCATTAAAAAATAAACAAATGATATCATAATTTCACTACAGAAGAAATGGTTGTTTAACGGAAACCACATCAAAAAATTTGAAAGTCGACTATTGATGGATGCAGGGGGACATTTTCTGTTATGGAGAACTGCAGATGTTTAACAAAAACATGAAGCCGCCAACATGTGGTTATCGGACCCAGTTCGTGGCCAGGCAGGAACTTGCCTGGCACTGGGTTTTGTTACAGTGTATATAAAACTGAGACCAATCATAATCTTGGATCTGTAATTAAGCCTTTGATTTAATCTCTATAGACTTCATTTCCTCTCTAAGGAAAATGAAAAGCAATAACGTTAACTGTTCTTTCATGTAGAAACATTTTTTGGTGTTGTTGGAAAGGCAAACGGAAACAAAGAACAAATTTGTGGAGGCAATGCACTGCCCCTTCCAAGTGAAGAGGCTTGGAATGCCTTTGCTTCAGTGCACTGGCCTCCATCCTTTTCTCCAACATGTCTGCAGGAGTTTTGCCTCAGGTCCTTTGCACATACAGTCTCTTTGGCCTGAAAAGCCCCTGAACAGGATTTCTGCTTGCCTTTTAATTTATATTCAAACTTATCTTTGGGCCTCACCCTGCTCCCTGGAATGAGGAAGCCTGGTCCTTTCCCTTCCCCCACTAGACTCAGCCCTTCTTGCTATCTTTCCTATTCAATGCACTTATAACCAAATCACCACGGCCTATACAATATTTATTTCTTTGTCTATTTTTTCCTGTCTATCTTCCTCCACTGGCTGTGGCTGCTTTCTTCTTTGCACACTCACAGGTAAGCTTAAATTTGGCACTGGATTTATACAATAGAACTGGGAAAATGCTGAACAAAGGGGCCTTTTCTTTTCTCCTGTATCTTTTTCCTCTCCTTTTTTCTCCCTGTTCCTTCCTCTGCCCTTCTGACCTTTTCTCTCTGTGACTCCTCTTTTTCTGGGAGTCAGTTACTTAATGAACACTTACAGAAGTATTATTGGTCTGGCCCTGTAGAAATTTGCCTAGAAATGGTAGTTTATATATGTGTGAGCCTACAGGTTTTCTGATGTTTTGTGCTGGAATGAATGGGTTTGTCTGCCTCATTAGTAGTAACCTTACCTAAGGGAAAGAGAAGTGTCTGAGGACAAACAATAGGCAGAAGGCAAACTAGATAAAAATGGATGCTAAGTAAAAGCTGAGCTCCATGGAAAAGTGTGCTGCAATCATTTCGAGTAGGACAACAGCTTCAAAGCCTGGAAAACCCTTGCCCATAAGTTAGGAAAAGCAACATACAATGCAAGACTCTTACTCTTGGTAAAAGACTTAAAATCGCGTATAAGATCACAAAGGTAAATGCCAGGGGTGTCTTGGACTCTAATCACCGACTTACTTCTGTAGTTTCTGCCTAAGGCTAGGATACAGAATGCTTTATGGGTGAGGAGGCAGATAGAAAGACTGACAGGAAGATGAGAGTTTCTCATTTCTCTTGCAAGCTACTCAAAGCCTGTGACCCTCTTTCCATGAAAGATAAGCATCTTCAAGGTTGAAATCACTGGAAAGCTGTCATTTTCCTTAACTAAATTTCCAGTATTGCCCCTACTCACATGTACTTTCATAGCTTCCTTGTACAAGAGGATGCTGCTTTCCAGCAGGGCTTGTCATAGGAGCCAAGGCTTTGGCAGAGGAGGCCGCCTGTTCTGGCTCTGCTCACAGTGCTGTGACTGCCTTGCATCCTTACCCTCTTGGCCTCACTGTGGCTTCCTAAAATGGCTTGTTACTACACTTTCCAGACCTTAGGCCTGGCATGAACATTTCTTTTCAGCTAACAAACTCTCATTTTTCAAGATCCATCTCTAATGTGCACTCCACTTGGAAATCGTCCCTGGTTTTCAGTACTTTGAGGATCAAAGAGAATGTTTCCCATTCTCAAAACATTTGCAGCGTATTTATGAATGCCAAAAGCACAAGGAGGAAAATAAACAATGTAAGGAAATGCATTTATAGTGTGTGGCACTCACACGGCACATCCAAAACCCTGCTCTCCTGTGGGAACATGGTCAGCTACCATCTCCCTTCACTACACGAACTATGGAAAGACACCTCTAGTTTTCTTGTGATATTATATCATGAATATTAATTTGAATCCAAATAATATAATTCAATATTTTATAAGGCTACATTTAAAAAAAAAATTCCTAATTCTACTCCACCAACACCAGTTAATCTCTCAGAATTAAATAAATCTTGTTAATGTTTCTGTGTTTGTGTGTGTGTTTTCTGTACGTGTGTGTATGCTCACAAGTGTGTGTGTATGTGTGTGAGAGAGAAATTTCATAAACACATCAAGTTTGCCTGTTATATAATAGAATCCCATTACATAAATGCATTTTGAGAGCTATTTTTTAACTTGTTAGAATACCTTGGCAATTTTTTGTCAGTAGCTAGTGCAAAGTGTTAAATAACGTGTCATACTTCTTTTCAGAATGAAAATCTAACTAATACCTGGGCACTCCATACAAAGTAGCAAAAGACAGACTCCGATTTAGCAGTACACACTCAAGAATCCCACAGGGAAGAGTTCTGGAAGTATAATTTTTCAATCAAAATGTTGACACATGTGAGATTTGGTGTAGTAGTGTCACACCGCTATCCAAATAGGGTGCCCCAAATTGTATTCCCACTATCAATGTATAAGAGAATGGCATTCTTCCCAACATAGCTACAATCAATAGACAGTTTTGGCATTTTACAGCAGGAAAATGAATTTTAAGTAACTCAGCTGCTGTGTGTTTGAGCTTAAAAGGAAACACTTCAGAGTGTTAAGTGTGAGTGTGCATTTGTAGACTCACTGATCTATAATTTCTGTGCAAATGAAGTTGGTTGTTTTTTTCTTTTTGGATTCAACTGGCCTTTCAGCTCTTCAGATAGAGCCAAGCTGAGCAAGGTTACCAGTGAGGAGCTTGTTGCATCGGTGACTTTATGACACAATGGCCATGCCTGTAAGATGGTTCTTCATAAGAAGCAGGAGCCCCTGGAATTTGGAGGCTTCTGAGCATCACTGTCATCTGAGGTCACTAGAAGAGCAGGGGCCCCAAGCAGGTCACAGCAGGCTGACAAAGCTGCTGGCTTTCCCATCATCTGTCATATTTTGTCTAGAGGATGTGGTCTGAACAGATAGTAGTTCTTCCATTCTTTTGGGAAAACTCAATTATCAGGACCAGAGCAGATTAAGTATAAAAGGCAGGGGTTTGAGGTCAGGGTAATGCTGCACATGCAGCCATTCACCAGAGTAACTGAAGGTCAAGTGCCAACTATGAACGCTCTGCAATTGCCATCTCAGAAGTGCTCAGCGCCCTTGTTTGGAAACAGATCTACTGTTACATAACCTGGTGGACTGCCACTCATTCTACAGAGCATAGTCACACTGTTAAAACAACTAGAAGTTGGAAACTATCCCTTTCACTTTGTTGAGATATTGTTTATGTGCACTTTGCTTAGCTACACATCTTTGTGTGTGTGTGTGTGTGTGTGTGTATGTGTAGGGTTGAGGTTTCAAGGGCTTCTGTCCACTTTACCACTTCTATTGTTGTTTCTCTTGTTCTGCTCATGTTTAAGAAGTCATGAATCACTGGGAGACATGGTCCCAGCAGACACCATGATCCTCTAGCTCTTCAATCTTTTTGACCTTGTCTCATGAAATTATTCCTGGGCCTTAGTTACAGAAGTTATTTTGTTGAGGTATCTACTGGGACTGGACTCCACAGTCCTACATTTTAATTAGTGGTTGTTTTCTGTAGTGGTCTCTATCTGTTGCTAAGAGAACTTTCTTTGATGAGGGGTGAGGACTACACTTACCTGTGGGTATAAAACAAATGTTTAGAGTGTGATTAAGATGTGGTCATCAAATTAGTTAACCAGTATCAAATGAAAAGGCCTAAAAATACACAGAACACATACAAATAACATTAAACAGACTGACCAGCATACATTTATGTATTTAAGAATAATATATATATATGTGTGTGTGTGTGTGTGTGTGTGTGTGTGTGTGTGTGTGTGTGACAACAATTATTATAAAAAGACCATGAATTTGAAAAAGACAAAGGAGAAGTATATGGAAGTGTTTAAAGTGGAGAAGAAAAATGGAAATAATGTAAAAATATGATTATTTTAAAGACAGATCTTGAATTGTGTTGTTTGGGAGGCATCCATATGTGAGAAGGCCTGATCCAGTGATCTTGCCTGGAGCTGGGTGTTCTTAAGTTCTTAGCCTTTTACCCAAAGCATAAAAAAATGCTCAAAAACATGCAAATGTAGGAAGTGAACTTTATTCTGAGCAATGTGCTAGTGCATGTTATAGAAGGACACTCTAAGAATATTCACAGCAGTCCACACAAATGAGGATTCTCAAGACTCTCGGTTGTCATTTGAGGTTTTGTTGTATTGGGTTCAATAGAGTAAAGTTTTGATTGATAGGTTGATATAACTATTTCTTCCAAGTTTGCATGCCACTTCCTGTGATGCATCTGATTATAATCATAGCCATGCCCAGTGGTGAAGAGGCATAATATTCTAAGATGGATAATGTCTCTAAAAGTTTACTTGAAGGACAGTTTCTCTTACTGTACATGTATCTGACTTCAGTATAGACCAGACCAACCCCTCTCTATTCTTTACTAGGATATACTGTGAGATACACTTCCATGAAGGTTGTGTAAATTTGTTCTATGGGATGGAAGTATCCATATTATTGCTCAGAGATGAAAGTATCTTTATCAGGGTGCAGATGAGGAGTTGAGGGCTATTGAATTTGGTAGGTACATTGTCTGGAGGTGGGTGTGCACAGTGCCTGGGAGTGTGGATCCTGTACTTGCTGCATCAGGATCACACTTCAACTTTTCTTTTCCTTTTTACAGATTTCATTTCTCAGAGGAGTTTCAAGTTCCCAGATTTAGGATTCCTGCACTGCCTTCCTTGTCATCAGCTGCACATGCTTGAGTGCTGTGCATTGACATGCTGCCATTCAAAGTCCACAGGAAGTTCTCTCAAGCACGCTCATGTGCTCTGCATGCCATTTGTTCAGTTGCGTTGGTATATTAAACATCAATTGTGAAACTTCTTGTTTTCAATAGATAAAGTCAAAAACTAGAAAAAAATTAAAAATAGAATTGATATAGCTCTGAAATTAGGGCCTTAGACATATTGCCTAGGGTCTCAAACTCAACTTACTTCATTTGTTTAATGCAGTTTTTATTTTTACCTACTCCACCAACATAGCATAAAGCATTTTGGTTATGAAGGCCCATTTGTTTCACTGAGAACCTAAGTAGGGGCGTTTCAAAACCACTGCTGAGGGGAGCTTTGTATCATTGGAATTCATCCCAACATCTCAGGTACAAGAAACGATCACTGCAAAGCTGGAGGATGACATGGGGTTCAGGGGTGCAGTGTTCCTCCGTGCTGCCTGCCCACCACATTTGTATCTTCCTGCTCGCCTCATCACTATTACGGCATGCACACTGCATACTTTTCCCTGTCACTGATGTTAGGTTCTCACAAAACAAATCGGTCATGTCATTACTCCGATTGCCAGTCAGAGAAAATGAAAAATACCCTCTTTTTGTCATATAAAATCCACATTCCCTGATCAATAGGCGTTTTCATCTTCTGTCTGTTCCCTTACTGTCTCTTCCATGGAAGTTTAGGGTTAGGATATCATCAATGTTTAGGGTTGCCAGGCCGGGATCTTGATGAATAATTTTCCTTGCACATCTTATTCCCACCTAGCAACATCTCTTCTTTAAATAATAAAAAAAAAAAACCCTCTAATTCTTCTTCCTCCTCACTGAGGCGTTCCTTGGTTACCTAGGCAGATATAGCTTGCAGCCTTCTCTGCAACCTCATCATAAGTGGCCTTCCCCCTCACTGTGACATACCACACACCTTCTCATTTCCTGTGTCATTCTTACCAAACTGAATGCTTCTAAAGGCAAGCAGTCCCTTAACTTGTTTGTTACTGATTACCCATAAGAAAGAACATATGTAGGAGCTCAATATATGTAGGAGCTCAATATATGTATTAAATAAAGAAGTCAAAGAACACTTTGTAGAGTTAAGAGATGGGTCAATCCCAGCACTTGGGAGGCAGAGGCAGGCGGATTTTTGAGTGATAGGCCAGCCTGGTCTACAGAGTGAGTTTCAGGATAGCCAGGGCTACACAGAGAAACCCTGTCTCAAAAGAGAGAGAGAGAGAGAGAGAGAGAGAGAGAGAGAGAGAGAGAGAGA
>JANHMN010000006.1:43340180-43403890 GCA_030674055.1 Rhabdomys pumilio
AGAGAGAGAGAGAGAGAGAGAGAGAGAGAGAGAGAGAGAGAGAGAGAGAGAGAGAGATGGGCCAGATAATTAATTGGTAAACTGTCAATGATGACTGTGTTAAGTATGAAGTAAATTATTTTCTCTGAGATGTACCTACACATTAAATACTCGTGTTCTCGGGTCCTTTCCTGAGGTTGATAAGCTGCATCTCTTGGAGCTCAAGAACATGTTTATTTATTGCTTTTCTTGTATGACCTTTATGATTGGCATACTATAAAAATCCCAAGTCATACTCCACTGTATAATTAGGGCAGGTTAAGATACCAGTTGCTCCTGAGCTATCAGTATAGCATGCTGAACATAATCTTATTATTCCATTTTCTGTTACTGTGTATTAATTGTACAAAATAATGTATTTCATTGTGACTTCTTCATATACACACACATACACACACACACACACACACAAAATATACTTTAATCATATTCATTCCTGCCATTACCCTTTCTTGATCATATTATTAAAAAGTCGCTACAATAGTGCAGACACCATCCTCATACTAGAAATTTCCCTAATCACCAATAGATTCATTCATCAAAATCCTCTTGCAGGATGCCTCCATCTGGCTGATGTAAAAGATCACATACTTTCCTTCTATCAATACACTCTTTCTGGTTTTATAACATAACATTTTTACATAAGTTAAATTTTGTGCCAGATAATTATGATGACAAATATCATCTTTGAAGCTCAGATTTTCAATCTTCAAATAAGAATCTGTTTCGTTCATTGAGGAAACAATACCCACAGCAGTTAAATTTCTGTGGTTTGATCCATTCCATTCCATAAGAAGTGGTTACCTATGTGCTAGCCTAGTGGCAATTGTATCCTTTAACACTGGCTTGCTAAATGGCTCTTATCTTGGAAAGAGCTTTTGAATTGGGGTAAGTCATTGAATGAGAAAGTTGAAAAGGTGTGAGAGTAATGGGTCAACAGGACTGGTTATTAAATGCTATCTAAGAGTAGAAAATGATGAAGACTAAACCAAGTGCCTCAGCTTCCTGTGTGGTTCAGGCCCTTGTTAGAGGAACAGTATAGAGGGTTGAGACAAGCATTCCTAGTCTCTGGATGCATGCAACTACGTTTGTGAGGAGAACAGAAATCATGCCTAAAACTGAGTTCTATAACCTTCCACTGGAGAATCAGGGCAGCTGCTCATGTTGATCTTTCTTAGGTCCAGTGAGCAAATACATGAGTTTGTCCAATCAGAGATTGCCTTGTTACCATAACCCTCAGACAAGCAAGGACAGCTCCTTGGTCTTGGGAAGGGGTTTGAAGTCATCTGTCCTGTCAACAAGTGGCTTCCAACACATCAATCTGTGCTCATCTCAGTGTCCTCTAATGATACTTAGAGACTGGGCTTTATGCACAGGCTTCGAAGCTCCACTGCTGTCAGGGGTTTTCCCATCTATTTGTCAGCCATATACTGAAAGGAAATTCTTTCTGGGATTAAATAGTCAATTAAAGCATTCTGATCATTGTTTCCAGTTAAATAGGAAAAAAAAGTTCTTACAGAATCTACATGCAAAAGCCAATTCTCACTGGAGACAGGAGGCAGGAGTACTGTTCTGAGGTCAGGGTAGCCCTGGTTTGAAGAGGTCACATTGACCAAAAGGAGTGCATAAATGGTCGAGAAGGGGCTCAATTGCATTGTTGAGTTTGAAGTGGAGCTGACAAAACGATGGTGCTCGTGTTTATACTAGGCTTCAGGTATAATGTTAGGGCAAGAAGAACTAATCTGAACATTCTTTTATTACATCGAAATTATGATGGAATGCAAAGGCCTGGACAAGAGTTGATTCATCTCCATTATTCACTCACATTAGTGTAATAGGTTTTGGATTCATTGCTTAATTGATAAAGAAAATTTTCTAAAAGTTTAGGTATAAGGAAATCCCAGTGGAGAACAAGGCGATGAGTCATGTTAGAATCCTAGGTTCTATGGATGAAACGAAAAATGAGGAATCTCAGGCATTGAGCATTCTGCTCATATGTTGTGGGCTATGGACGGCAAACATGAAAACTGGAAGAAGCCAAACTGGCTTGAACAGTCAAAAAAATATTATGTTTCATAACTGTTTGTTCATTGTAGGCAGTGTTAGAAAAAATAGTAAGATCTTTTAGGCAAATTATCAAATCATAACAATGAGCTAGTCTATGAAATAAATATACTTATAATTGGAAGCATTTAACAAGGAAGAAGAATTGGCAATTCAAATGATATATTTAAGATGGGAAAACTGGCATTGAACAAAATGACCTTCAATGTATCAAGCTTTTCAGTAGTGTTATAGTTTACATCATAACTATCTCTCAAAAGTCTCCACATTAAAGATTCGGTACCCTCTATATCAGGCAGAAGTGAAAATTACATGAAACCTAGAAAGATTTTTTGAAAAGGGACTTTAAAACCCCTTGTTATTGACTCTTCTCTTTTGTTTTCTGGCTATGAAATGAATCGTTTATTCTTTTCTTTCCCTCTACTGTATATTCTTGCTGCCATGTGTACATTTGTTGAAGCCTTGTTAGACCCAAGATAATAGGGCCAATTTTGGAATTTCCAAAAGTGGGAGTCAAAAGAAACCTTTCCACCTATAAGTTGATTTTGTCAGATAATTTTGTGGTTCCTCATAATTTAATAATTTTTTTAAATCTAGCATTTTGTTTTCTGAATTTCTACATTTGATTTCTTTTGTTGATTTTATACCACTCTTTAACCAAATAATTCACAAAATCTGGTTTTTTCTTTTACAGGTATTGTATACATAATCAAGAAATTGATGCGATTTATATCAATATAATAGTATTAATTAATTATTTAATACAGATGCATAAAAGGCGACTGAGAAGTTGGTAATATTGTCTTAAGTGAAAACTTTGAGCGTAGGCTTAGCTAGCATTTCACTGACCCTGGGCATCACTTCCGTCCATCTATTTTACAGAGCCAGCATCCATTTTCTACCTCACTTCTCAAATTCTATATGTGTTATTTCCAGTCTCCTCACACTTTCTCAGTAATCTTTTAATGCTTATCTAGAATGAGCCAACCTTTTATTCTGCAAAGTTATATGTCTCCATGCCACTTACATAGATGTCAGTCCTTTGAGCTTTTTCTTTAATAACTATGCTGTTTTGAGTAACTTTTCTTTTTTTTTCTTTTCTTCTCTCCCCTCCTCATTCTTCTCCTCCTCTTCTACTTCTCCCTCACTTGTTTTTGAGCTATAAACTTCTTTTGTAATGTCAGCAAAAAATTTTTAATTTTTTTCCCAGCTCAACTTTAGAAAATTATTTGAATCTAGAAGCATTACCATAACTGGCCTTTAGCTTTATAATCGACACAAGACAGTTTACAGAACAAGCCTTATTACCTGTGTCAGGATAACACCAATTAAACTCTTAGTTACAAATGTGTACGTCCATTTGAATGTGTAAAATTTTATATATATACACATATCTCCATAATTAAATATAACATATTATATACTAATTAACATATTATCAATAAATTATTAATTATATACTATTAATTAAATGTTGATCTTGTTATTGATGAATATATATATATATATATATATATATATATATATATATATATATATGGGTGGATATTCACACATGGGAACAGCAGGCACAGGTGACGACATGAAGGGAAAGGGGAAATAACACAAAGGTCTGAATGAAGAAGGGGTTGGAAGGTAGGGCTGAGTATACAAGCAGGAAGGAATAACTGACACTAAGGATGTCTGAAATAGACAACAGGAAATTGTGAAGCCTGCATCTTACTGCACCTAAATCCAGACATACAGTAAATGTTCACCCTGAAACTTGTCTTTCTGGGCTCCTAGATTTTTTGTTTTTGTTTGTTTTTTGTTTTCTGTTTTTAGTTCTGTCTACTTTGAGATGAAGAGTGAAAAATTATAAAGACCATTTTATAAAATATATACAGGCTCACTAGTTCCAGGAAGGCAGAACTGAATGTAGGATTTCGGGCCTTCACTGCCCCATACATTCCTCAAGCCTCAGGGAAGAAAATCCACCTGTGGGTGGGGTAGGCCCAAAGCAGGAAGACACATTCCTGGCCACAAAGAAAAATAAAAAGGCATGCCCAGACAAGTCCTAAGTAGCCATCCTGCCGCCTCTGCAAGTTGCTGATATTTGAAATAACCAATCATGTGTAGCTGCGCGGAAATTCCTTCCTTTCCCTACCCCCTACTATAAAAGGTTCCTTAGCCCACCACTCGGGGTCAAACTGTACCCGTGCACGAGTGTGCAGTTTGAACGCTGGCTGCCAGCTCTCTTCCCTAATAAACCTCTGCTAATTGCATCCAGTAACGGTGTCTTGGAGTTTGTGGGTGTTCTCGACTTCCCGAAACTTGAGTAAGGGTCTCCCGAATTTGGGAGTCTTCAGAGACACTCCGTAGAATAAAGTATTCTCTTTCTCATCTGAATAAATAGCTCCCATTAGGCAGGACCACTCTCAGAACATTATTCAAATGAGTGTGAAACTTTTATCCCTTCTAAGTTGAACAAGCAAAGGATACATCCCTTATTCTTAAAACCCCTCATGTATTACCATTTTCAGGTATTTGAGATAGAGTGTCCTTACCTGCTAACTTTATGTATTTCTAAAGAGGTCAATCAGTTTGCTTACCTGCTTGTTCATTCATGTGTTTGTTCATCAACTCTTTGTGAAGTAAGAGAGATCATTTGTTGGGAAAACTAGTAAATGGGCATGGATGGGTCAAAAGCCGTTACTTGAGGCCTCTGCTGCTTAAGTAATGGTGGTATTTTGGTTTAGATGGTGTAAGATCTTCAGAGAACTTCTTTTTTATCTATGTCTTCTATTGGATTCTCTTCCCATCCAAAATAGAAATCAGAATAAAAGATGGGGATTCAAATATTACTTTTCTTTATATCTTTTATATAATATAGCTCCAATGTAATCATGAAAATGACCATTTATAAAATTATATCTGCTAACCTCTGCCCAGACCCTGAGGGTTATCTAGTTCATAGATAGAACTGGACAGCTTAACTTTGCAACAGGAGGCATGTCTCTCTACAAAACTTTGTGGAAACGACTTGGAAATCAGTTTTTTTTTTTTTCACTTTTTTTCAGTCTTGTGGTTATCTCTAGTTTTTTGTTTGTTTATTTTGGTTTTTTGCTTGTTTGTTTGTTTCCCTCCTCCTTTTGTATTTCTGTTTAAAATGTAGAAAATGCAGAGCAGAAAGACAGACTCTCTGAGGATTGTTAACTGCTGGTCAATACTTTTAATTCTTAAACTAAAAACCTAAAAACATTACTTCTGAGGATCTGTCAGACTATGGCAACAATTGTCATTAGGGAGTCTTTTGTTTGTTTGTTTGTTTGTTTGTTTGCCAGCATGTGACACTGAATATGCTGTGTACAAACACAGCAAACAGTTCTTCCTGAGGGCTTGCAGAAGGCATGGAGACAGAGACAAATGAGCAGCATGCATGGAGGAAGAAGAGCCAAAGAATTGCCAATTTCCAGTCAACTGGCCGAACCCATCTCAAATCTTCAGTTAAATGTGAACCAGTTGTCCCTCACTAAACAAAATACAGCCAATTATCTGGTTCTTGCCGAGGGTAAGAGCTAGAACCTTGAGGCTACATCCTGATGTTCCTGCCTGATGGAAGACTCTGTGGAAATCGTCAGTCAACAAATTTCATGGTTTAAGTGTCTGATTTCATGCCTGCTTACATTTATCCACATGTCATGTTGAGACTACTGAGTGCATGCTATAGCTGACATCCAGAGGCTCTCTCTCAGCTATTCTGTGGGAGCTTTGTGTCCACAGGTAGTCCTTCACAGGTACCCTTTGCATGCTTAGCACCCATGTGATTTCTCAGGCTGCTTGACCCACAGCCACAGGAAAATGAAAACTGTATAATTGTTTTCAAATTTATTTCCCAGGTCTGCCTATTTTCAGGTTAACTCAGTACTGCAAGCTATGTGTCACGGACACATGGGTTCTGGGTGCTAAGGTGACACTCTTGCTTAAGCACTTAAACCTTCTTCTTCAGAATTCCTTAATCAGAGATTTTTTTTCCCTTTCTCTCTTTGAGTCCTCATATTGTCTCTCTGCAGCTACTAGCAGAGGACCATACTTTCAAGGCTAATCAGTCTGCGCTAGACAACCAATAAGGGAGCTCATCTTGAGAGAGTATAAGTCTCCTTCTCCCAGCAGTTTGTGTCTAGATTTGGAATTCTAGACATTCCTCACACATATTATGTCAAGAGATTCCAAACTTCTAGTTCTAGGAGAGACTGAAGCTGAGGCCCCCAATAGTTTTATGAGAGTTCCCATTTACTTCAACGATGTGGGGACTCCTACTCATTGGTACTGAGCTTTTTTGTGAGATTCTTGGCTGAAGGCCCTTTCGGTGCTATGCACTGCTATTCCTTTGAGATCTCTGGCACTCTGGTGACACAGAGTACACTCATATCTTCTCTGGTGTTGGCACAGTACCATTTTGTTTTGCTATACATATCACAGTTGTGAGCTAGGGGCCATCTTTTCCTGTGAGCACTGAAGTCAGCTTGTAGGTCAGCATTGCAACTGGGTTTATCAATGTTAATCTGAATAAATCACAGAACTTCAAGAACTTTAGCTAGATTCCTATTTTCATCCTGCCAATCCTCCTAGGTTGATCATGGTTTCATATTTTTAAGTATTTCTGCATTTCTTTTCATTTCTCAACTAGCTGGGAAATGCCTCAACTAGCCAAACAACTTTGTTGTTTGTTGCTTGATTTTACTCTACCTTAATTTGCACCACTCACTCTTAACTAGATTTGATGTTCTTGATCTTTGAGTATTTGACTGTGGTTTAGAGTTCTGCTTAAAGAACCCACTAATTTCCATGATAAATGTAAGCAAATAAAAAAGCATAGTATTTGACGTTAGAGTAGTTAGTATGCACTAATTGACTGAGTTCATGAATGAGTTTCTTGAACTCAAATACTAGTTCATATCACAGAGTGACATGTGTATGTATAATAAAAATGTCTACATTGAGTTTATGGAATTCTAAGCCATGCTGGCTGCAGATTCTTCCTATGAACAATAAATTCAGCAATATTAGATCTAGTAGTGTGGGGCTGGTCAAGAAAGGCAGTGCTAACAGGACAGGACTTATATTTTGAATAGTCCTAAAATGGTAGGGATCACTCTTTTCTTCTTCTCTTCTTTTCCCAACTTCTGAACACCTTGCCATACAAGATAATCTCATTTCCTTGGTGGGGAAGTTGTAGCCATTGGCTCCCAAGATACAGATGTTGGCATTAGAGGAACCCTGATCTTAGAATTGTGAGATTCTGATTGTTGCATTCACTCTGCCTCACATTTCCTGCATGATCTTTGGAAAAAATCACAAGCTCTATAGCCATGTGGTTCTTCACCTAGATAACAAAGAAGTTGGCCCAAGTAGTACTATGTTTCATAGTGTCAGGCACTCTGTAATTTTGCGTTATAAAGAATCCAACCGCTTTAGCAAATGCTTCAAAAATATTTATAAAACAATTTAAAATGACGGATCCAGCTTCAGCTCCTTGAATTTCCAAAAGCAAACTCTTCAGTTTTGTTTTCTCACATTTTTTTTTTGTTTATAAACATGTCCTTAGTTTTGCACAGGGGTGAGGAAAGCTTCACACTGAGTGACCGAATTTTACTTTTAAAAATTATTTTATATTATGTTATTTTGCTTAATCACAACTTAAATGTCACAATATAAATCAGAAAAGTCCAAAATAGTGCAAAGACTGTCAAGATTAAAAAAAAAAAATCACAGGAATTTCCTGTATTTTCACAACTATTTAACATATGCCAGATGGAGAAATAATGCATTGCTTCCTGTGGAAACAGGGCAGTCAGTGAGGCAGCTTTTCACACATAGGAACCACCCCTGGATTTGTGAAGGGAAGCTTCAAGCTGGCTCTGTGAAGCCTTCATGGTAGGGAGTTACCACGTGCATCAGAGAAGGCTGATTGAACTTCTGCTGTGTGGAAGTGTTGTGGGGATTTGATGGATAAAGGCTGCCCATCCAGCTAAAAGAGATGGGAATCTTGGGAAAGCAAAACAATGGCTGAGTGTTTGACTATAGAGATGGGAAGTTAAGGATGTGAGCTGGGGTTCAGGTGGGGTCACCAGTTTGGAGCTCTTCAAGCTTGTATGGGAGACCACAGATACCTTTGTGAAACTCGGAACCAGACCTCTCAGCTCAGGATTTCTGTGGGACTGAGAACCTCTTTCTGCTCCGGTGTCTCATCTTTTTTTTTTTTTAATTGTTTATCACAAAATAAAAGGATCTGCTTTCTCGTGCCACCCTTTTGTGTGAGAACAACCAGGTTCCCATGTAGCAGTCCTGAATGTGGCCCAACATCAATGTACCCCACACATCTTAACCTCTTCCCTTTGCACAGCTCACAAACTCTGTACAAGTCTCTGTCTTCAAAACATACAGAACCAGGTCATGTAGCTCCCTCAATGAAGCCATTGCTTAGCCTATGGCTCTAGTTCCCTACACTACCACCACCATCAGCTGCTTTCCACCTGCTTCCTTGCTCATTCTCCAATTCGCCAATCACAATCCCTACAATCCTTCCATTTACCAGATCTCCCTTGAGTTCAGATAGGTTTTGTATGGTTGGTTGGTTGGTTGGTTGGTTTGTCTGCTTGCTTGTTTTGTTTTTGTTGTTGTTGCTTTATAAACTTGTATTCTCAAGACTTTGTGGGGTTAAGTGTAGTACAGTCAGGTAAGAGTCCCCTGAGATCTCTCATGTAGTTGCCACACTGAAGGCTACAATAAGAGTCCAAATAAATTTGTGTACTTTAATAGCTCCTTGGCAGCTCCAGACTGGATGGGTTTAGCTGGGCTTACCTGGAAAATCCAGGCCTCAGTTTTCCTTCGCATGATTGCTAGGGTCTCTTGTTCTTCACATGGCCTCTCGGTGTAGGTTCTGTGATCCTTATGGTCAGGATCTGGACCAGGAATTTTTAGGTTTTTGACCTCGAATTCAGGGAATTGAAATAGAAGCTTACATAGACTGTGACATTAACAAGGAAAGTTTTCATAATAAAATATAAGTCATGTCAGATACATTTTCAGGAGTGACAGTGAGTAGAAAAATTTTAGACAACTTGAATATTATTCGGGGCTTCTGATTATGGGGCTCAAGATAGGGGAGTTTGATAGCCATGGGATATAGCAAGGATGGTTGTCTGTTTTAATTGAAACTGACATGTTAAATTATTTAAACTTAATTTTCTGTTACATGTATCCCTTCCCACATATACTTGAATTTAGTCATGTGCATTCCCAATTATTAATAAACACAAGAAGTTAAATAGAAGATTTTCCTAAAAGTTCACATAAAGAATACAATTTGCCTTATTATGAACGTGCCCAAAACTAGTTCAGACCGGATTTGCCTCCTTGCTATCTTCATATCTGGATTTATTAGAAATACATTTAAATAGAATTTGCGTATATTTGATGGTGATTAAGAATAATAGAGACTTATGCCATTGTTTGAAGTGGGGTGTTCATGTAGACTGATACTGAGAGAAGTCATAGGTTGCTAGCAGGCTGCTGGGTGCATGGTTCCGACAGTCAAGTGTGGGCAGTGCATGTTCACACAGGTTGTTAAGGTAATTACCAATTTAGAAACATCTTGGAAGATAATCTCAATAAGGAATTATCTGGATTGGGTTGATCCATGAGCATGCTTGTGAGGGATTTTCTAAAGCACATTAAGGGGAGAAGACTCATGCTAAGTGTGGGTGACTCATGGTCACAGTTGTGGCCCTGGACTATATAAGAGAAGAAAAAGCAATCTGAAGAGTAAACATGCATGGATGCATTCTCTCTCTGATGTTACTGTGGACATAACTAGTTGCATCAAGTCCTTGCCTTGACTTCTCTACAGAGATAGACAGTAACCTAAAATGTTTAGGTAAATAACCTTTCATTCCCTAAGCTATTTTTACTTCCTCTCTCTCTCCCCCTCCCCTCCCCCCCATGTGTGTGGGGGGGTGGAGAAGGGGCCATTCATTGTGAACAGGTGGCATAACAGGTTCAGCAAGTCATGGGGAACAAAACACTAAGCAACATTACTCCATGACTTCTGCATTATTCCTGTCTTAAGGTGCCTGCCTTGAGTTTCTGATCTCACTTACCCTCAGTAATGGATTGGTTCCTGAGAGTTACAAGCTGAAATAAACCCTTTCCTCCAAGTTGCTTTTGGTCATGGTGTTTTATCATAGCAATAGAAGCCCTAACTAAAATGCTCCTTAAGCTACTACTTACAAAGATACCCCCCACACACACACACACGCAGAGAAACAAACACACACACACACACACACACACACACACACACACACTGTCTTCAGAACTACTTGAGACAATTCATGTAATCCCTAGGACGAGGCTTCTACATTTTTAACAGCCACAGTTATGTACACAGAAAACAAGACCATGTTTACAGTTCAGTCCAAAAGACATTGTCAACTAAGTTAAAAGTATCCTTTCCTATATTGTCTCTGTGTGAATTCTTACTATACTACGAGATAGATAGGTAGGTAGATGTATGGATGATAGATGGATGGATAGATAGATAGATGGTAGATAGATAGATAGTTCAGAGCTCTGTTCTTTACTACTCACGCTAGTCTCTTGTAAGTTAATACAATCTTGTTTTAGTTTCTTTTTCAGGCATAAAATAAAATACACTTTGAGCCTCTGACAACCAGATACAGATGAAATGATTGGTTCATTTATTCAGACAATAATAAGGAATGTCTCCTACAGAGACTTCTGTGGTGTTCAGTAAATACACACAGCTTTATTAGTTTTTACCTTGAATTATATTTTTCTTTCTGCAAAAAGACAGCTATTTAGATAGGAGTCGGTTCTATTTAATTTTTATTTTTCTTCTTCTGTAGATCTTTTATGAAACAACTCCCTTTAATATACTGGAGAAGACTCTATTGCCATTCCCTGTCTACTGCAGTGTGACATGTGACTTTAATTTTGTTTGATCATCAGTGAACAAACACATTTTTTTCAGCTCTCCATCTTTTGGTGGACTGATATACCCTGTAATAGATTTTCCTTGTCCCATTGTGCTCTTCTATTACAAAATTAGTTAAAGATCCATTCTTACAAAATTGTGTAATTCTGTTCCTCTGTGTTATTGTCTGCTTAACCATAAATCTGGCATTTCCAGTAGTGTTGTCTTCATTCTTCCTTTTACCCACATCACCACCCATTCATGTTCAAATGCTCAGAGACCCACTCCAAACTCTCCAAGGGGGCTGCTGCTCCCTTGGCTCAGTGTTGCAAGCCTCCCAGCCAGCTTGACAAAGACAAGTCCAAGAAAAGAGTGGCGTTGCACAAAGTTGTTTGTGTTCTGTAGTCCTCTTCAGGTGTCATCTTGTCTACAAATGTGCCTGTTGTGGTCTCTTCTTCTGTCTGACAGCTGCTTGCAACATGTAGTGTGTGAGGACAATTGAGCAAGCCTCTGCAACGCAGCTGACAGTACAGAAGCTCCAGTGTTGGAAGGTCCTCCTTTCTATCTGGAACAATGACTACAGGACAAGCTGCTTGCATTTTCTAGCCTTCTATTTGCAGCCATAGAGGATTTCCTTTTCTTTAATATGTTCAGGACACTTCCAATACACAAGGATGCATTTGAACACAGGCACTAGTATTTTAAAAGCCTGTTTCATCTGACAGAATTTGCAAATCACACAGCCCCCTTTTCTCAGTCCCAGTAACTCACAGGGTAGAACTGTTTCCACATGATTAGAGTTATTCTCATTATTTTCCTGAAGTTAAAACAAAAGAAGCCCACAGCCTTGTGTGTGACTTTAGTAGTCACTGAGCTCCAACATCACCATGGCCTCTGGTTGGAACCAACGCCAAACACATTGGCCTCTTAGACATCTACTTTCAAATGAAGGCCTATTAAAAAGCTTTCCTTAAAACAATCACCTTAGTGCATATTCAGATTTTTAAAAATTCCTGAAAGTTATTTCCACAGGTGCATGGTAAGTAGTTCAAAGCAGTTTACCTGTCAGTGCAAAAAAACAAACAAACAAACAAACAAAAAAACAAAACAAAAACCAAACAAACAGACAAAAACCAGAGTTTCCACACGCAGCATGGACATTAATGTAATATAATGCTCCACATTACAGCTGTGAAGAAAAGAACCTTCACCCACCTGGACTCAAGGGCATGCCATAACAAGAATAGAACAGTTTCTGAGTTCTGGAATCAATGACAAGCTCAGGTAAACAAGAATTGTTCCCCTTGCTTTCCACACAGCAGGCAGCCACTGCCCACGAGACAAATGTAAGGATGTGTTATAACATCTAGATGAAAAGAAATCCTGACTTAGAAGAGCGTTTTGAAGCACAGTGCTGAATTAAAGACATGGCAAAATGTTGATTTTATACTTCAGTGGTCAGAATAGCAAACGACCATTGTATTCATCTGCTATGCCAAGGGACTGAATAGTCATCAAGTGTAAGATGCACCAGAGGCATCAGATGAAGGCAAAGTCCACAATAGAGAATAAATCAATTCCAAAGGAAAGAATAGGAAACAAAAGAAAATGGGGACAGTTCTTAGCAAAATCTGGTGCTTTTCTAAAATACGGAGGACATAAAGATTTCTTCTCCGTGGAAACTCAAATACATTTAGTGAATTAGGTCTATACTAGTCTGAGGCAAGTCAGCATCTTTCTGATGTAGAATGAGGATGAACATATATGTCAGAGGAAAGTATGCAGATCACACCACAGGTGGGATATCATTCCCAATAAGAGGAAGCCATGACCACAAAAGAGGTGATTCAAGCAGAACCTTAGGGAACAAAGGCTCCACCATAACAGCAGTATCTGTTATTAAGGCTTCACTAAAGAGTAGGCCATAAAAAATAGCCCTGAAGATGAATGTATGAGACTTCAATGTAGAATGGTGACTATGGCATTAAAGTGAATGGTGAGATAAGATAAATAGGACATTGGTGACAACTGAAATGTAGCTGCTTGTTAGAACAAAACTTCTCACAGTAGAATAGCCCTGCCCTGTGAGGTTTTTGTTTGTTTGTTTGTTTGTTTTTTAATACCAAAAGCAATCTACAGGTTCACTGTAATCCCCATCAAAATTCCAAAACAATTTTTCAAAGGCATGGAAAGAGAAATTCTCAAATTTATCTGGAAAAACAAAACACCCAGAATAGTGGAAAAAATTCTTAACAATAAAAGAACTTCTAGAGCAATCACCATTCCTAACCTCAAGCTATACTACAGAGCAATAGTGATAAAAAACTGCAGAGTATTGGTACAGAGCAATATAAAAACTGCAGAGTATTGGGACAGACAGGTTGATCAATGGAATAAAAGTGAAGACACAGAAATAAAACTACACACCTACGGACACTTAATCTTTGAAAAAGAAGCCAAAACTATACAATGGAAAAAAGTATCTTCAATAAATAGTGTTGGTCTAACTGGCAGTTTGTATGTAGAAAAATGAAAATAGATCCATATTTGTCACCTTGCACAAACCCAAGTCCAAATGGATCAAGAACTTTAACATTAAAGCAGATACATTGAATATGATAGAAGAAGAGAAAACAGGGAAAGAGTGTCAAACTCATTGACACAGGGAAAAATTTCCTAAACAGAACTCCAATGGCTCATGCTCTAAGATCAAGAATTGATAAATGGAACCTCATGAAACTGTAAAGCTTCTGTAAGGCAGAGGACATAGTCAATAGTACAAATTGGCAACCTACAGAAAAAAACATCTTCACTAACCTTCACTAATCTTCACAGCCGATAGAGAGCTAATATGCAAAATATACAAAGAACTCAAGAAGCTAACCACCAAGAAATCAAACAACTCAATCAAAAAATGGGGTATAGAACTAAACAGAGAACTCACAACAGAGGAATCTCTAATGGCTGAGAAGCACTTAAAGAAATGTTCAAAGTTCCCAGTGATCAGGGAAATACAAATAAAAACAACTCTAAGATTCCACCATACACCAATCAGAATGGCTAAGCTCAAAACCTCAGTTGACAGCACATGTTGGTGAGATTGTGGAGAAAGAGGAACACTCCTCCATTGCTGGTGGGATTGCAAACTAGTACAACCACTCTGGAAATCAATCTGGATGTTTCTCATAAAATTGGAAATAGATCTACCTGAAGACCCAGATGTACCACTCTTGGGCAGGTACCCAAAAAATGCCCCACCAGGCCACAGGGGCACATGTTTCACTATGTTCATAGAGGCCTTATTTGTGATAGCCAGAAGCTGGAAACAATCCATATGTCCCATAACAGAAGAATGGATAGATTTACACAATGTAATACTATTCAGGTATTAAGAATGAGGACATCATGAGTTTGCAGGCAAATGGATGGAACCATAAAACATCATCCTGAGTGAAGTAACTCAGATCCAAGAGGACATGCACGGTATGTACTCACTAATAAATGGATATTAGCCAAAAAGTTACAGAATACTCAGGATATAATCCACAGAACTCAGGAAGGTTAACAAGCTGAAGGGCCCAAGTGAGGATGCCTTAGTCCCACGTCGAGGGAAAAGAAAGCAATCACAGGATGAGCAGGGAGTGAGAGACCTGGCTGGAAAAGGGACAGGGAGGAGAACAGTGAAAAATGATTAGGTATTGGGTGGGGGGAACAGTAGTGAAGCCCTGAGGGTCAGCAGAAAAAAATGAAAACAGGCAACCTTGGGATGTAGGAAATGGGGAGACCCTCTAGAATGTACCAGAGACATAGCAGGTTAGAAACTATCATGACTCAAAGGGAGGAACCTTAGATGAAATTCCCTACAGGGGGAGAGGAAACTTGTAGAGTCCACCTCCAGTAGAAAAACAAGGAATCAAGTAGAGGGAAGGGGTTGCCATCCTACTTTCAAAAACTCTGGCCCAGAATTGTTCCTGTCAAAAATAATTGCAGGGACAAAAATGGAGAAGAGCTTGAGGAGAAGGACATCCAGTGACAGGCCCAAACTGGGATCCAGATCAAGGGGAGGCTCTGATATCTGACACTATAACTGATGCTATGGTGTGCTTACAGACAGGAACCTAGCATGATTACCCTCCAAGAGGCCTAACAAGCAGCTGATCTAGACAGATGCAGATAGTTATACCCAACTAGTGGACAGAAGTCAGGAATCCCTGTGGTTGAATTAGGGGAAAACTGGAAGAAACCTAGGAGGAGGACAACCCCATAGGAAGACTAGCAGTCTCAAGTGACCTGGACCCCCGAGATCTCTGAGACACTGAGCCACCAACCAGGCAGCTTACATCAGCTGGTATGAGGCCCCTGACACATATACAGCAGAGGAATCACTAGTCTAGCCTCAGTGAGAGAAGACACACATAATGTTTGAGAGACTTGAGGACCCAGGCAGTTGGGAGGTCTGGTGGGATGAGGGTGGGGAGCGGGGACATCCTCTTAGAATTGAGGGAGGAGGTATGGGATACAAAACAGTCAGAGGGAGAACTGGGAGGGGGATAATGACTGGACTTCAAAAAAAGAGTTTACATCATTTCTGCTTCTTTCTCTCCCCAACCAACTATTTTCTTGTCCCCTTTCCTTCTTCTTTAATTAGTACTGTTATATGCACACATAGAAGCAAACAGATACAATCATACACAATATGTGTGTATATTCATATACATACATATATACATACATATATACACACATATATATCTATATACATATACATACACACCTATATCAATAGATACAGATACATATGAATGTATATACTTGTATATATAATCTTCTGAGTCCATTTAGCATTGCTGGCATGTATAATGTCCAGGCTTGCCACTAGGACTGACTATCCTATTATTCAGCAGTCCATCCCTAGAAGAAACTGATTCTTCCTGTCTCCACAGGAAATGACCACCTACAGCTCTTTATCTAGGGATGAAACCATGTGAAATTTCCCCTGTCCATGATGCACTGTAATTTGGTGTCATTATATAGGTCTTAACTTCCACAACCATATAAGAACAGCCAGTACAATCTCTAATGGTGCCATTCCCTGGGCTGAGCATATAAAAACCATTACATTCCACTCCTTGACTCCCATAGGCTTGTTCAAACATATGTGTCTATGGGGGGGGCATACCTTAACATAGCATAATGCAAAATATATTTAGTCCAACTTCAAAAGTCCCCATAGTCTATAGTAGTCTCAACAATGTTAAAAGTGCAAAGTTCAAAGTCTCTTCTGAGATTCATCCAATCACTTAACTGTAATCCCTAAGGCAAGACAGGAAACGAGGTGGGCAAACTCCTAACTCGGCATCTTCATGTCTGATGTCAATGTAGTCTTCAGATCTTCACTCCTTTTCTATCTCTGTTGACTGCAACAAACTTCCTTCTTCTGGGCTGGTTCCACTCTCTGTTAGCAGCTTTCTTCAGCAGATATGACACAGCTCTGGCATCTTGAACATCTTTGGGTCTCCAAGGCAACTTCAAATTCACAGCTTCTTGTTCCAGTGCCTGCTATATACACATGATCTACTGGGCTCCTCCAAAGGGCTTGTTTCACATCTCCAGCTCTGCCCTCTATAGCATTGTAGGCTCTGGTTGAGCCCACTCCATTACTGATGCTGTTCTTGGTGATCATCCAGTGGTATTGGCATCTCCAATATGCTGGGGTCTTAGTCTGCAATTAGGCTTCACCAATACCCTCTCGTATGCTCTCTTCATTGCGCCAAGCCTCAGCTCCTTTGCATGACCCCTTCAGACCTGGGCCGCCAACTGCAACTGAGGCCACACCTTCACCAATGGCCTTCCATAGCTTCTCACAGTGCCAAGCCTCAGTTGCTCTCCATGACCCCTTCATACCTTCAAAACCAGTACCACCTGGGTGATTCCTACACATTACCATGTACAGGTGCAGCACTAGGTACAGTCTTGGCTGTCTCTGAAACACAGCTTCTTTTTGCTCTCAGAAAACACTTCCCAGAAGATTTCACCTCCATGATGCTTGTCTCTTTCTAATCACCACTAATTTCTTAGCTCCAGCTAACCAGCATCAATGGTTCCTATAGTCTCCTTCTCCTCTTGACTATAAAGACACATGACCAAAGCCGTTGAGATCTGCTGTTTGCAGGAGCTGGAATATACTCCCCTCCTACTATTACCTTATCACTAGCTTCCTCTTTCCCAACTCCTTCACTGCCTAAGCTTGGCTGTCCTGGATCTTGCTGTGTAGCTTGGCCTTGAACTCAGAGATCTGCATGCCTATCTCCTGGGATTAAATGTGTGTACCACCATGACTAGATTTAAAATTTTCTTCACCTAGAACTTGTTCTGTCTCGGGCTGGCCTTGAATTTAGAGTTCTGCTTGATTTTATATCCTGGGATTAAAGGTGTGTACCACCATGCCTGGATCTAAACTTAGCTGGGTAGGATCATGCCTCAAGGTCACCACTCCCTTAATTCAATTTAATAACGTTGAATACAAGATTCAGCTCTATTTCACTTCCTGGTGCCCCATTAATACTCAAACCATATATTTTATATTTTTCCTTTCTCAGCTTGCTATGCTTATTCAAATTCTCTTCATGAGACTTAGAGAACAAAGTCTATGATGCATGTTTCTGAGACTTCCTTTGTTAATGTAATTAATATGTGTCTCCCCCCTTAGCCTCAAGTAGAGGCTCAAGTCTAAGTCCCCCTTAGACTCTTCAGACAAGGGCAAAAAGTAGCCATATTCTTCACCAAAATACTACAAAGGCAATCTCTAGGCCACACACTGAAGTTCTTCTTGACTGAAACCTCTTGGACTAGGTCTGCACAGTTCAAATCACTCAGAGCACAAAGTCTTCCATATTCCTACTAAGATAACTCTTTAAGCCCCAATTAAAGCATTCTATGGCTTTCCAGACCCAAAGTCCCCAAATCCACATTCTTTCAAACAAAAGCATGATCAGGCCTATTACAGCAATACCCAAGCAAGTCCCTGGTACCAACTTTTGTCTTAGAGTTTTACTGCTGTGAACAGACATCATGACCAAGGCAACCCTTATAAAGGCAACATTTAATTTGGACTGGCTTACTGGTTCAGAAGTTCAATCCATTATCATCAAGGTGAGAACATGTCAGCATCCAGGCAGGCATGGTACATGAGGAGTTGAGAGTTCTATATCTTCATCTGAAGGCTGTTAGAAGACTGACTTTCAGGCAGCTAGGATGAGGTTCTTAAAGCCCACACCCACAGTGACACACCTACTCCAATAGGGCTACACCCTCTAATAGTACCACTCCCTGGGACAATATATATATAAACCATCACCTTCATGTTCTACAAGTTAACCAAAGGCAATGATAAGAGCCCAGATTTTCTGTAAATGTCTCATATTCCTCTGACCAATAATGTAATGAAAAGTTTCCTATCTCTGGCACTGAGATTATTTTGTTATATACTCTATGGCTCTTGGAGGTAAACACCATAACCTCATGTATTATCATATTAAAATGTATACACATACATATGTATACAATCATGTACATATAGCATATATTTTAATTAAGCTTATAAAATAATACCTTTCTGTATGGGTTTTTCAAACATCATTTTTGTTAGCTATCACCCATTCTTTTCTCTCACTGTCTATTACCTTTCCCCCTTTATTCTCAGTTACAGCCATTGCTCTATTTTTTATTCCCATAATCCCCATCATAGCACCCACCTCCCACTGCCAAGAGATCTAAATTCTATGTTAAAATGAAGTTGAAAATATAAGAATACTCAAAAGATCCTCAATTACACATAAGGGTCCATTTTCTTCATTTGATTTTTTTCTTCTGAGGTACAATATGATTTAAGAAAGTAAATATGTTAATATCCCTCTAGGTTTTTAAAAATAAAGCCCATTCTTACTAAATGTTCAATAGGAGTACCTTTTAAAAACTCTGGGATTCATTGTATTTCTTTACAAGCATAAGGTTTTAAATTTATTTTCTCTCTCCCTCTTTCTCTCTCTTCCTCCTTGCCGTGTGTGTGTGTGTGTATGTGTGTGTGTGTGTGTGTGTGTGTGTGTGTGAATGCAGTCACCATAGCACAGATGTGAGTGTAGACAGGCAGCTTGTTGAAAGTGGTTTTCTCACTACAAAGGGTTCCAGGGATCAAGTTCAGGTCATAGTGCTTGTGTGACAAATAATCACTGAATGAGCCATCTAGTGGACCGTGATTTTCCTCGTCTGTCTTTCAGTGTTGAACCCAGGGCCTTGAACAGACAAGGGAAATGGTGTGCAGGGCACTACAGATCAAATACTGTAAACTAGCATTTGGCAAGTCAGAAAACTTCTCCCTAGAAAACTGGAGAAAGTCTCTAGAACCTGACACTTTTCTCTGGGGACTCAATTCACCAAACAAATCATAAGTGTTATTTAATCCTCTGGGTATTCTAAAAGGCTTTCTTTCTTTCTTTCTTTTTTTTCTTTTGCCTATTTTTTATCCCTTCTTAGAATCTTTCCTTTTTCCTGTGTATCATTCCTTTTGGCTCTGTGAGGTAGATCACAAATTTGTGAAAGTGGACAAGAGAAAAAGGAACAAGTGGATGTTTTTATTTCTTAATCAAATTTCATGAGAAAATATCTAGAATAATAGGTTTTTCAGGAAACGAAAAACTCCAGTCTGTATCTCAGTCCAGTTTTGCATGAGAACAATGAGTTGTCTGCCTGGTGCCTTCACATATGCTAAGAAACCAAAGGAAGCAAAGAAAAACCTTGGCTATAACTTCTGATGCTGAGGTGAGCTTACCAGGAAAAAGAAAAGCATTTCAGATCCTGGGAGGGAATTTTCTCCTTGTTTTTGAGCCAGGTCCCAGCATCAGTGATAGGATTAAATTCTCTGGAGCCTTCCCCTTTGTTGTTTGCCCACGTGAGAAGTGCAACTTGAGGCATCAGAGTGATGAGAGATACAGACCACAAGGGAAGGAGAGAGAGCTAAATAGTGCTCTTTGTTTTCTAAGTACATGGTACTAGAGATGCAGCTTTATAAGCCCCACCCTATGCCTTCTAGGGCAGTTCAGGCCTTTGCCCCCAGGCTGTGCATGCCAGCTCACAGGTGGACAGTGTCAATGCTGTAGAGAGTCACACCCTGAGTATTTCTCCAGTGCTCTTCATGATGGGCTCTGATAGTCTTTATGTTCTCAGGAAGAATCAAGTCCAGGTAGTTGGAATGGTGGCAAATTATTTCTGTCACACTGTACAAAACCCAATTTAAGCGGTCTTCCTGCAAAGGACAGCGCCACAACAGTGGCAATGGAAATGATACATTTGATGGCCCTCATTATTCTTTTTCTTTTTGTGCCTTGCCCTTCTCTTTGATGGCTCAGAAATAACCTTAGGCAAACAGAGCAAAAATAAAAGCAAAGGCACATGCTCAACTAGATGGACTGAAAGAACAAGGCAAGGACTGGCACCCAGAAAAGAGCATGCTAATTCAACCCAGTGTTTGTGAGCTCCCAACGTTTGCATAATGAGGACACTTCAGGCAGAGTTCTCAACAGATGTGTCAAGATTCAGGCACACGATTTTCATTAATGGTCCTGGGAATCCTGCAGTGGAAACCTCAGCCCTGTGCTGAGATTTGTGTCTATTGTTTTCCGTCCCCAAAGTCATAAATGGATGTTATGTGCATGTCATGTTGTTTAATTCCCAGTGCACCTTTATTCTCTTTAATCCTCTGCTCAACATGTGCAGATATATCCAGTTTCCAGATCTTGCTCTCAAGTGAGCACATGCAACAGCACTAGAAGCCATGCAGGGTGCATACAGAAACTAAAAGGTCTGACTCTATTAGAAGGGATTGTGTCTCTACTCAGAGTCTGGATGATCATCTGCAGTTTCCTTACACAAGCATGGCTGCTCAGAATTGCTTCCTAATCAAACAAACTTGAAATGAGCAAAAGGAAAGAAAGAACACTCTAGCAACCCATTCAGTACAATGTTACTGCCAGGAACAAATGCACATACCACTGTGAAACAAACAGGTTTGCTAGGAGTTGTCTTGTTCTTGACTTGAGATATGCCAACAAAGATGGCAGCACCTAGCTACATGGTTTCCAGGTCACAGCCCAGCTAAATGTTTCAGCATTCCCTGACAGCTTTTTGTTTTCCCTAGTTGATTCTGAAAGCAGGCAAAGCCACTTATTCTGGAGGTTTCAGCTAAGACTACCAGTGATAGTAAGACTACTATCAGACCCATCTTGATAAGGACCAATGACTGAGTCCTCATATAGAGCTTTGTTCCATCTTTAGAGTGTTGACATTGGATGCAAATGGCTAGAGATAGTGGGGTTAGGAAATCACATGCGGAATCTGCCCTATTTCTTGCAAAGGTGTAGAATCACAGTGAGTGGTGAATTTGGTGTGTTGTGTTTCCCACTATAGAATACCCAAACTAGAATATAATGCCAAACCATAGTTACGAGGTACAAAATAGAATGCTATCATGAATGATCAATGGAGTTGTGCAGAATTAGGGAGAAAGATAGTACAGCCAGCCTCTTGCCCCAAAATCTCATTCCTAATAGCTTGGATAACAATTTTGTTTCCCTTTGAGACTGTCTCGCTGTCTTACCCAGACTTAGCTTGAATTCATTTTCCTCTGTCTCAGACTCTAGAGTATTATAATTACAGATATACACCCTCATTCCAGGAAATAAGAAAAAAATACTTAATGTTTAAAATTAGTTCATTAAATATGAACTAATAATCAATGGATAAATTTCTCAAATGTGGATATGAAGCTCCTTTGCTGTGGCAGTTTTATTTATTTATCTTTTCTTCAATACGTTTCTGAATTTTGTTTTATTCCATTTGAATTTTCTTGTCTCTTGGGCTTCATGTTTTTAATGAAAATTGTTTAATCTTGACAAGAATAAAACAATACAGATTAATTTTAATGTAATCTATTTCCTTTCATCAGAAAGTAGTCTGGCTAATTTTAAAAGAAAGCTATTTCTGTCACTCTGAAATGTAAAGTAATTTAAAGTGTCCCCAGTGATGTAATTTCCACAGAACATAGTTTTCACTCGACTTGTAGAGAGCCATGTTTACACTTGAAAGATAAATGCTTTGGACACTAAGGAACCTGAGCTCAAGTCTCGCACTACTAAAACAATGTAGTCTTGACTGAGTTGTTTAGTTGCTGGAAGTTTTGTTTCTTTCTTAGAGAAATAATAGTAATATTACAACATTCTTATATAGTTATGAAGAACAGTAATAACATAAGAAATGCATTGAGGTCCAGGGAGCTACTGCAGGCATGTGCACAGGCAAGTGTGCCTTGGTTGGACAAACTGCTTTTGTACTGAATGTCCTCAAAGACTGGTTGCTCCAAGGGCTGAGTTTAAGTAATGTGTAAGTGACCAGCACTAAATTCTTCTATATTATTTCTCTTGAGGATCCAGAAACACTGTGGTAAAGGAAGCAGGATGAAGGGAACAGTTGGGGAGCTGTGGCATGGAGGCTGCTGTAATGAATTCACATCAGCTTCACCCACCTGTATAGGGACTGTCATGGATGGTGGAGGGGTGCATGGGGCTGTGATTCTCACCAGGGAACCAATGGCTACTGATGGATGCTGAGGAACGAGCTAAGTAAGCACTCTGCCACTGAGCTACCGCATCTTAGACCTGCTCATTTTTAAAATATGAACAACAGACTGTAGATTAATGATATCATAATAAAGCTGTGAAATATTTCAAATCATATAAAGTACTTTACCTCCTTCAAAAAACAAATCTCACTGAAGGAAATATAAAGAAATCTCATCTGAAAGCTATGTAAATCAGAAAGGAGTTATGAGACTATTTCTCACACCAAAAAAAAAAAAAAAAAAAAAACCCTGGAAGGTGAGAGGCTTCACCCCTGTGCTCAGAGTATCCTATCAGAACCTCCCAGTTCTGAACTCAATGTGCAGCCGCTCACTGGTCTGTGAAGAGTCACAGTGCAGGTTTTGTTCTTCTGCGACTCCCTCTGGCTTCTGCCAGTGGTCTTTTTCAGGGATCACTCTGACACTTTCCCCTACTAGAATTTCTTTCATCACTTTTCAAACTATGGATTGGCTATCAGTAAAATCAGGCCATATCAGGTTGACAAGCAAACAGCCTTCTCATTGGCTCTCTGGGCGCTTGCTGGTCCACCTTATCTTTAAAAGCCTTTTGAACTTCATGTAGACATACAATCCTGAGACAGGAGGGAAAGGTTTTGGATTAAACAATCCAGCACAGTTTGTAAACACTTGCCTTCTGCAGTCCATGGTATTAGTCGTAGGGTACAGATTGGTCCTTTCTCCTATAAAAGGGACACTCAATACTCCTGAGATTTGGAGAGCTCTGAAAGTTCATCAGTTTCTCAGGTTTTTGGTTTTTTTTTTTTTTTTTTTCACTAATTTTTTTTTAGGACTTTTGAGTTTTAATCTCTGTTTCCTCTGAACTGTTTTCCTACTGTCAGATGATTTTCAGTGTCCTTGTCACTGCCCTTATAAGAGCCATTTTACAATGAAAGCCTTTCCCTGAGCGGGGAAGAGAAAATGGTACAACGACTAGTACCTAAATATTAAGTATGTCACAAAAAAGTATAAAAATCTGTTTTTAGTTGAGTTGTGTTGTTAGTTTGTTTTGGTGTGTGTGTGTGTGTGTGTGTGTGTATGTGTGTGTGTGTGCATGTATGTGTGGTAGGTGTGTGTGTGTGTGTGTGTGTGTGTATGTGTGTGTGTGTGCATGTATGTGTGGTAGGTCTGTGTGTGTGTGTGTGTGTGTGTGTGTGTGTGTGATTTCTGTTAGAAATAGAGCAATCAGCATCCCCTTTGTGTGAATAGACAGAGGACTACTAGGTTGTAAAGTCCAAAGAGGAAGTTGGACTTGGCATGATGCTCATGCTGCCCATAACAGAAGTGTTGAGCAAATATTCTTAGAACTGCATTCTGTGTGGTAGGAAGAACTTGGCTTCTTTGGACTTTGACTCAATCCCAGGTTGTGACCTGGCAGCTCAGGAAAGGTGTCTGGCCCACAATGAATCAGACTTTGACCTGGACCTCACCGGATCAGAGAGATCCTTGAATGCATGAACTCCACATCCTTTGATAGATGAAAACATGGTGAGAAAGGCCACAATGTAGTGTTTAAGATCGCAGTGGCACATGGGAGTGAAGCATGTCCTTGGCAGAAGCAATTTGGAGTCACTTCTGACTACAGCTATTTCTATGATTTGTAGGATGTTTCCTGGAATCTGGAACACAATGCTTTCATACATTCAGCTTGTCCAAATTGGTAGAAATAAGAAGATCCAGTTAAAATGGACATTTTTCTTTTCTTATTCTATAAAACATTTGAGGTCTAGAAAGAATCTGATTAGACTGTTGGCATCAGCAACCTTTCCGAGGCCCTAGTTGCTCTCAGATTCTCCTGTATGGAGCTTTCTAAAGAGCTGTGGCTTTACACTGAGACTTTCTTGTGAAACAGTAGGATTTGGGCTGTGCTCCAGCATATGCAAGTATTTATTATTAGATCTCGTAATCATAATCACTGTAAACATTAATGCATTTTAACAATCTGGCAGCCGGTACCTTAAATCCCCAGGAATCTTAGTTAAATCCCAAAGAAAACTTTAACAGTTGTTTGGAGGCATTAAAGACAGCATTTTCAAGCAGGCAAAGACCAGTTTTCCAGTTTTCAAACAGTTCTGATTGATGGCTCAGGACTAAACTATCATTTTTTAATCCCCAGCCTTTGGACCATTGCATCATATGAAAATTCAAAGATTTAATTGGAACACCTATAATCCAAATATCTCCTGGCAATAGTTTTTGATGAATGGCCATAACCTAGATAAGAGGCAAGTGGTTTCACTAGTCATGGCCTGTTTGAGTTTGGTGCAGGGTTGTAAAACTCAAAGGCCATTTGAATTTTAGGGATCCATAACACTGGACCTTATTTACTCGTTTGTTCTTAGAGAGCCTTGTACTTAGTCCAATGAAGTTCTTATTAACAGAGAGAAAGAAGAAGAGAGATTTACAGAGAGATATTTCAAAAGAGAGATAGATTTAGAAAGAAGGAAGAAAAGAAAGGAGAGGAGGAGGGGAGGAGAGAAGAGGGAAAGGGGAGAAGGAGAAAGAAAGATTTTTTTGTACTTTAACAAATTAGGATACTTAAAGATAAATGAAACCCATGGATTAAACTTTCTTTGCTGGATGTGTAGATTCAAAAAGTAGTGAGGATCTATGCTTAATTTGCCTTGAAGAATATATGCTTAATCTGTCTCATCAGTTTCCCTCGTACCTTTAAGCACAATGTATAGGAGAAGTGTACTTCAAGGGCAGGCAGGCCACCAGAGCTGTGACATACAGCAATTCGCCATCACCTGCACATGCCTTCCTTCATTTGTGAGCTGTAGGGTTCTCAGAGGCAAGGTTTCTCCGAGCCTTTGCCCCTCTCCTGTGTAATAAGCATCATTGGATCTCTAGCATGTGATGCAATACATTGGATCTATTACATATAGCTCTATCACACATTAGAAGAACAAAGTTCTGCTTGTGAATGATTGTGTCAATGGGATTATAAAACGGAACAATGCAAGCCCACTCCCTCCTGTTCCATCTCTTCTCTTTCTGGTCCTGTGCTTAAACTGCAGTCAGAACACACTCAAGCTGTAGGTGGCCAGAGCTGCTGAATCATCAGAGGCCATACCACAGGCTTTCCAAACTCTCAGCTAACCACACTCAAATTGTATTCTGACAGTGAGTTTCACTGTGTTATTGGTTGTCAACACTCTGAAACTGTTTTTTTTTTTTTCTTTCCCAAAGTTTAGGTTTGGTAAAACTTGGAACATGGTTTCCCAAGAACACCACCCCCCACAGTCTAAATGATGTATATTTTAGTGGAAATTTTATCCATGTGCCCTTCAGTTCATTCACACAGATTTTTTTTTTTGATAGAGGCTGCTGTGAGATTTTTTTTTTATGTATTTTTTTTCACTTAAATATCAAGTTGCATTTTCCCTGTGGGTATTCATGGCAGACAAGCTTTGTCCTGATATTAGGGAACCCTGTGTTACAGGCACCTGCCTCCCAGGTGAGGTATTGATATTTACAAGGCTATGCTGTCATATGAATCCCTTCTCTGGTGATTTGAATGAAAATGAGCCCACAACCAAACCCCAGTGTAGATTCACATGTTTGAATACCCAGTTAGCAGAAATGTTTGAGAAAGATTAAGAAATTTGGTTTTGTTGGAAAAGATGCATCACTGGGAGAGCTTTGAGGTTTCAAGACTGCCTTTTCCAGTTACCTATGTGGATTAAGATGTTAAGTTTTTAGCTACTATTCCAGTGCCAGGCTTGGGTGCTGCTGCCATGGCCCTTGCCATAGTGGTCATGGATTCATGATCTGAAATTGTAACTCTCCCTCCAATAAACTCTTCTAAAGTTGCTTTGGTCATGGAGTTTTGTCATAGCAACTGAAAAGCAGCTAAGGCACCTCTCTTCTTGCCAGGAATTAGTTTCAGCATAGGCACGTGGTCTTCCCCTTCTCAGGGTTCTAATGGACAAGATTCTAGTAACATTCTTGCCACTCTTAATCTGTAAAAAGCTGTCATTGCACATTGTCTAGAAAAACAGGGGCCCTGAACAGAAGCTTGTTGAAGCATCAGGAGAATATGAAAATAATTTCATTTCCTTTGGGGGTTTTGTTTTGCACTATTGAGAAACTATGAGACCTTTTGTGTGCTGGAAAAGTGCTCTTCCATTGAGTTATGTCACTATTCACTTTTTCACTTACTTTTTAAAAAATAGGTTCCCAGGCTAGTTTTGAATTCACTTTATAGCTCACAATGACCTTGCATTTTTAATCCCTCTGCTTCTGTATCCCTAATAACTGAGATTACAAGATTATGCCATGAGAATAGCCCAGTTAAAATCTTGAATTTTTCAGATTTTTAAATAATTTAATTTTTATGTATGGTCATCTTGCCTGATTATATGTCTGAGCACAGTGTCACTCCAGAAAATAACAGAAGAAGGTATGAGATCTGCTGGTACTGGAGTCACAGATGGTTGTGATTTCATGGGTGTGCTGGGAATTGAATCCTGGTCCTCTTGAAGAGCAGCCAGTGCTGTTAAGTGATGAGCCACCTTTCCAGCATTTTGAACTTCTGATTTATTTTAACAGCTCTGAAAAACCAATTAACTGCCTGTAAACATTTTGCATGTGGAATAAATTATATGCCATTTATACCACATTAAAGTGAATGTTCTATAACTGCCAAATACAAGGCAATTAAGTACACCATCTAAAATTTGATTTCAGATCATAGAATTTCTCAATTGGTATAGAAATCAGAAGAACCTACTTAATATGCATTCTCCAATCCATAGTAAAACTTGAATTTTTACCTTTTGTAGGTAACAAATTATGAAATTTATTGAGTTTAAAACAGACATTTAATAAACTGTGGTAATTTGTGTGTGCTAATACTTTTTATACTCAAGTGTTCTTCAATTTTTTAAAGGAAAATTGTGAAATGGTAAAACAAAGACAATCAAAAGTACAAAATTTCTTGATGTTTCAACTTTGTTGTTTCCTGAAATTGAATATGGCTACTATAATTCACAAGCAAGCAATTGGTGAAATAGCTTGAGCAGTTCAAAGTATATTAAGTTGCTTGAAGCGATAGAACATGGTTAGCTTACTGTAATCCCTCCTGCCCCTTTTGTTTCTTGCTTTTCAACCATGTTTTGAGATGCTATGATTGTTTCTGGGATTTGTCTCTGCTTTCTGAACCTCAAATGGGACAGATTAATATCAAACCTTAGTAAGGATTTGAAAAAATTAAAACTTAATATGCACTTATTTTCATGTGTTCAAAACCACCACAGACCGGGCTTCAGATGATTTGATTAAGACAGTTCTAGATTGACTGGTTTTCCAATGAAAGATGCTAGACTGCAAGATGTCTAAACAGAAAAGTTCATAGTGACACTCTTGACCTAAAGTGTGTGTGCTACTGTACTGAAACCCTTACCTAGTCTTTCCTTCATGATAAGATGATTTTATTTTGATTCAATGTTTGGACAGAATATTTACTGAAGTCTAATAACAAATAAATATTCATGTGTAGTTAGGCAACTTATATCAGCTGAAATATCATGCTAGGATTTTTGCAAACTTGAACTCTTTACGATATCAGATTCATTAGGTGGTCAAAAGAGTTGCAGCCATAAGACTATATGGAGGAACATGAAAAAGACATGTTAGTCCCATCCAATGTACAGAAGCCTGCCCTCAAAGAGGACAAGCTAAAACCTAGAAATAGCAAAGATTAAAACATCAATGTTTTAGGCTTTTTTTCTGGTTCTGTAACACAATATTGAAAACTGAGCACTTTAAAACAAAATGAGATTTGTTTGCCTCATTATTCTGGTGGCTAAAAAGTCCAAAAATGTATGAGTCCAGAAAATTATTCCAATTGTATCAAAACAATGAAGGAATAGGATTAATCTTGGGCATGAGCAAAACAGAATGAGTCCATCTGGGAAGGTTTTACATTATAAAAATCTACTCTTAGAAGAGTAACAGCAGTAGAAGAGTAGGACAGCAGTAATCCCTTCTGCTACAGACTTTCCATAATACTGCTACTTTCCATAAGGGCCCACTTTACAGAGCCCCCACCAAAGCAACAACCAAATCCTAGGACACCTATCCGAGACACAGAACACATGCACAGCTAGACTGTGAAATCAGGCTTACTTTCAGAGGTACTACTAAATGTCAGCTTTCAATGGACAGTACGACCATCAAAAAGAACACACAACAAACGTGGGAATCTACCTATCTTTTGGAAATGCAGGTTTTCTGTTCAGTGCTTCCGGATGAAGATGGAGCCTGCATTTCTCACAATAATCTACTGCTGTTAATATGTGGAAAGTGTTAAAACTGGCTCACTGTTGAGGAAACTAGCCATGAGTTGAGAATCTATAACAGTAATGATAAAAAGAGGGAATTCCTGGGTACTAGAGAATCATTACTGTCAGTATTACAAAAGAATAAAGGACACTAGCTGGTTTTCCCAATTCAGCATTTCATCATGTGGTCCTCCAGGAAATTTCTGTTACTTAATATATAGTTGAAACCACTAACACTGGGACTGACTAGTATCTTGTTTATACATTATTGGGGTGGTATTATTTATTGCTCTTATTTCCTGGCTATAAACCACAGTCTTATCATCTTGTGACTATTGTAATAATTACATAAATTTAGATGAAAGTTGATCAACCACAGGACTGGTGTTTGTTCGGCACTCTGACAAATAACATTCTGTTTTGTTTGTTATTATTATTATACTTATTATTCTTAGAAATCCTTTCCAGGGATGAGGTGCAGTTCAGTGACAGAATGCTCATGTAGTGTTTGGGAGGTTCTGATTTTCAGGTATGATATAGTAAATAATAATAATAAATTAATAATTATAAACCAGTTCTAGGAATAAGTTATGTCTCCCCAAATAATGAGTACTGCCAGTCCTTAAGATACCCCATAAAATGTAAATTATGTCTACTAAAATTATCCTAAGAAAACATTAGGAGATGATAAGATGTTTTCTAATGAATAAAGGAATTTAATTACTTCCTATGGAGGTCTGATGAGCTGAGAGATAATATAGATATACATCAAATGTGACATATATTTGTTATGTATCAATTTATTTCTACATATTGAACCACTTGAAAATGGTGAGAAGTGCCATGCATAATTTCCACCAGGAAACAAACATGCAAATGCAAGTGATAACACCAACTGTGATGAAAAAGTCTCCTCAGAAGAGACAAAAATGTACATTGGCAGTCACTTTAAGATACTATTAGGGAGATGGCTCAGTGGTTAAGAGCACTGACTGCTCTTCCAGAGGTCCTGACTTCAATTCCCAGCAACCACATGGTGGCTCACAACCATCTGTAATGGGATCCGATGTCCTCTTCTGGTATGTCTGAAGACAGCTACAATGTACTCATACACATAAAATAAATAAATAATTCTCTTTTTAAAAAGATATTACTAATCCCATTTTCCCTTTCTTTGAAATCTCTGCTGCTTATTCCACTTCTCAGTCTAGCGTTGCCCCTTCACGGCAGTCCACACCCTAACCATACATCAGGGTGGTTGCTCAGGGATCTACTGACATCGGCTATAGACAAAAAGCGCTTGTAGTCCATGTGATCAACTGAGGTCTTCAGTACTAAATTTGGATGTTTCTTTAATTAAGCAAATCACACTTTCCCCACAGAAGTCTGGTTTCATGTCAGTGATTCTTGCTCATTTTCTTCTAAATATGTGGTTGGAATAACACGATGACTACGTACTAGGTGTCCATGGAACACTCTTCATAGTCTCAAAAGTCAAAATGCAGCCATAGGATAAATAATTGGCAAGTGTTTCACTGGGGAGCCTCTGGCAGCAGCCAGACTCACCCTCACATAAGTCAAACAGTTCAGCTAAGAAAATGGGTTTAAACGAAACGTGTTTAGAGACACAATCAAATTTGGCATAATCCCACTGCCCTGTCTTATTATATTCCTACTGTCAGTCCTGAAATTTTAGAACAAGTTGTGTTTCCCAAGCCTGCTTTCCATTATCCTAAGCAAAATCTGTTTCAATATTTAAAACTCAAGGAAAGGGTGGAAAGCAAAGCATAATTTCTCTAGTTAAAGATGCCCAGCAAGGATGCACAGAGCCTCCAGGAAAATTGCAGCCCCCGTCACCCTGTTCCTCTGTTTTAGACTTTAAGGTGGCTGAGAATAGTCAGCAGTTTAGTCTTGAGCCAATCCTGGACTGGGGGAATTTCCACTCAGGAGATCTGTAGAGCTGAGTTCCCTGAAGCTACTCCTCCTACTCACCAGAGCAGGCGTACTGTAGGAGATGGAAAAAGGCAAGAAGTTGAGTCGGCAACTATGGAAGCTGGCAATCAAAAAAAAAAAAAAAGGCTGTGATCTCATCACAACTACCTTCTTCCTCCTCAGTTTCTACCATCTGGTGTAGTAACAGGGAAAACTCCATGATATTAGAACGAAAGCTGAATAATGAGAGAAAAAAAATCCATCTCCTCCAACTCAAGAACCACAGGATATCCCCCGAGTCCTTATTTTCTGGCATGTTACACTCTGCCTAGATTTTAAGATGAATTTTTACATATTTTAAAAATGTTTTTGTTCATAAACTGTTCTTTAGGCTTTCATATCTGCATACACTACATTATTTGTACCCCTGCCTCTGCACTCTAACTTCTCTTGGGTCATCTCAGCAATGTCTCCTTCTTAAATGTGTAACTTCATCTTAATTAAATACATACACATTAATTATATATTTTTACATTTTATACATGTGTGTGAGTAGGTATGTATGTAGATACATCCTACGGAGTCCAATTAGTGTTACCTACATGTACATAGGATTAGAGGTGACCAGTTAGGCTCAGGTGACCTATCAGAGACTTCTCCCTGATGTAAACAGATTTTCCCCTCTACAGTAGCCATTAACTTCCTGGAGTTCTTCCACTAGGATAGGACCTTATTGAGCCTTTCCCCACTTCTTGTCAGCAGGTCCACTGATGTGATCTTTCCAAGTCTTGTGAAGGCAACCATATTGCTGAGAGTCCATGGGTGCATGGTCTCTATCCTGTCTTGAACACACTATGTAGAAGAAATTCTCATCGTCTTCTACCTCTTACAATCACTCGGTCTCTATTCCAAGATATGATTCAAGCCTTGGGTGTGTAGAGGTTAAATTATAGATGTCTCATTGAGGCTGAGCTCTCCGCAGACACTTCTTCTCTGTATTTTGACTAGTTGTAGTTCTTTGTATTATTCTCCATCTGCAGCAAAGTAGAAAAAGGAAAAGGAGGAAGAAGAAAAGGAAGAAGAGGAAGAAGAAAAGAAAGAAAGAAAGAAAGAAAGAAAGAAAGGAAGGAAGGAAGGAAGAAAGAAAGAAAGAAAGAAAGAAAGAAAGTTCCTTTGATGAGGTGTGAAAGTAACGTTTATCTATGGGTACAAGAATAATTATTTAGAAGACAGTTAGATACTCTATTGATTTAGCAAATAGCATTGGCAACCACTCCTTTAGGGTCTGTGTCCTCTCCAGCTATAGGTTATTGATGAGTTTTATGGGAGCACATAAACTCTATTCTATTGAGTGGTCCTTAAGCCCAATCAAAGAGCTGTTGGTTACCACCAGGACTGCAGATATCTTGTCAGGCTGATCACTAGTGTAGTTTATAGGATATGCATATGGACCATGACAAATTTTATACTGTTTTTTAGAGATTTATTTTATTATTTATTTATGTGTATATGTGAGGGTGACTTATGTATGTGAGTGCCCAGAGAGGTCAGAAGAGGGCTTTGAAAGCCTTGGATCCCTGGAAGCTGGAACTGTAAGCAATTGTCAGGTCACTTGATGTGGAGAGCCTTCACTCTATCTTTGTTTTCACTAATTATTAAATTATATATTTAAGTGCTGTCTGTTACTGCCTTAAGAGTGCTTTTAACAATGTGCGTGAAATCTCTTTCAGTTATCCAGTTCCTTCTCAGCACCTAAGAAACAGCCACCCAAGGCTGGTGATGAAACATACAAAATTACCTCAACTGAGTTCCACCAGACCTATTTCACTGAAAATATGGACGTTTGGGAAAAGACATAGAGGCAGGAAATTCTGAAGCTTCTCTCAAAAGACAAGGATCTAACACTTTCTGGACAGTTTTCCCTTGATAATAATTCTCTTAGCCATTGATATTTTTTTCTGGTTGAAATTAGAAGAGAAGTCAATCAGGATGCCTAATATAACCACTTACTCTTTGCAGGGTGAAACGTCCCATGCACTTTATACACAGATACTTTAAAGAAAAGTAAAAAACAATAGTCTTTACTCCATGATATTTTTCATCAATTAGGAATACAGGTGGTCAAGAAACACAAATATATTATTTAATTGCAATAGTGACCAAAACTTCATAAAGTACAGCATACTATGAATACAAATTTTAGGTAGCATTACGTAGGTGATGTGGCAAGGGTGCATAATGAAGAAAATGTTTAGTCTTGCCTTCTACTCTGCTACAAACAAGACTTTTTAATTATAAAGCCACATCCTACAAAAATGCTATAAATGTATATATATATATATATATATATATATATATATATATATATATGCTGTAGAAATACTCTATGAAATATAGCTACTAATGTCAAGATCACAAAACAAAAACAAAAATCTGTTTAACCAAAGGTCATCAATTCAACAGATAGTTTTAGGCAACACGTCTGTTATACTGATGATTACTCTAGGTGCTACCAATAAAGTAAGAGTGCAAGGAAGTGCAGAAAGGGGAAGGAAGAAGAAAAAGAGAAAGGGAGGGAGGGAAGGATGAAGAGAGGAAATTTTAGTGCCATGTATGTGACAGATGCAGAATATAAACATAATAAAACAATGACATGTAATATATACTAAGAGGTGAAAAAATAAAAAATATAAGAACAAAAGAAGGTTGGGTGTGAGACTATGTGATGGAGAGTGGGAACGGAAACTTTAGGCAAAGAAGCTAGAGTCTGTATGAGTAGGTACCATATAAATAAGTGTCTAAGAGTTGGGATGAAGAGACTGGATTGTATCTGAGATTATGGCAGGAGAAGCAACCATATTTTGGTCAGGGACATGATTGGTGAAAGTCTGATGGGTCATGCTCAGGGTTTATAACTTCACAGAGAAAGACATAATCAGAACTACATTTTGAAACTGCTATGCTAGCTGACATGGAGGTAACACATACAGAGGTCACAAATTAAACCAAGACAGATTGGCTATCAGAGTGGTGAATACACTAACGACATGATGGTAATACGTTGGCCTGGATTTTTGCATACATATTCCTCATCAACTTGTTTGTCAAATTCCTGACTTCCCATTTGAGTGTGCTATGAGATAGGCATTCTGGGAGTGGTTAAACTATGAAAATAGACTGCTCTTACAATAGTCATTAGAGAAGAGGGTCTCATTAGACCTTAACCACACAATTTATGGTTTGGGATAACTGTAGAAAACAAAAGTCCTGTGCCTATAGAATGTGATATTTTAGTATAGTATCTAGAATTGGCTAAAGTACGTTAAAAAAAAAATAGGCTAGTGTTGCCACCAGGAAGACAAACAGCAAAATGAGTTTTAGATGCTTTGGAGGAAGAGATTATAGAGCTGATGGGTTGAGGAATAAAGCATCAAACGTACATGTTTTCTGTGTTTTGTCTAGACTTGGACCATGATGCTTGCACTCATTCTTAGTCTCTTTCTGTGTGGTGTGCGACTTAGAGCGAGCCAAGGTATATAATATTACAATACAGCTAAAAAGCCTTGTAAGTCATTTTCAGCCAGGTACATGCTCTACAGGGAGACATAATCTAGTATGGCCTGGACATAATAGATAGGTTTACAAGCATGCCTTCAGAAAGGTCAAATGCAAAGAGAGTCTGTGAGGTCCATGCTGGTCATGAGGTGTTAACAGCACATGAGGTAGTAATGATCTATAGTCTCTGGCTCAGCTGGACAAGGCAGGAAGCAGGAACGAATGCACTTGGGAAATAAATGAAAAGCACTCATCTTCCCCTGCTCCCATTCAAATGGTTAACATAGAATTCTCTTCTTGCAGTTTTTTAGTAAGACTCATAAAACCAAAGGGGCAGATTTAGCTTGAGCTTTTTGATTTGAACAAAAGTTTTTATTATTAAAAATCCACAAAAGTTTTGTAATCCATCATGTTCTAGGAAGAAAATATGTCAGAAAGGCCACTCTTATTCTGGCAGTGGTGATTGGATAAAGCTGTAACTTTGCTTGCTAAACTCTGCTACATAATTGTTTTTTACTTCCCTGAGGAAAGGTGTGTAAGATCCGGCATTCAACATGAGGCCCACGGGCTGTTAAGTCTGCATTGTGATAAGAGAGAGAAATATAATGAATCAAATGGACCAGATTGGGAAGAAATGATGGCGGTTTGTAGTACCCACAAACTTCGTTGTTAGTTTGAATCAGGGGGTTGAAATTGATATCAAATATTATTTATTATATAACACTTATAGTAAATTTATCTCTAATGAAAATTAGAAAAGAAAATGAGCATGATGCTGTATTCTCATAAGACATTAATGCTGCTATAAAATTATTTTTAGGAACAAGATTTGAAGAAAACATTAACATCAACATAATTGGCCAACTAAGATAGAAACAAATGCAAGCACTCATTCACTTCAGATTCATATAAGCACAGACGTAGCAGAGAGGCAGAATCAGAGAAGTGAGCAAGGCGATGACTACAAGGATGTATCATTGAGAAATTGCTAGTTTGAAGGATTGAAATGTTTCTTTTTTAAAAAATCATCTAGATTAAGCTAAAGTTGCCTAATTGTAAAAACCAAAATACATTATGGGTCCCATAAGTTACTGCTGCTTCAGAGGCTTTGGCTTCCCTCTTGTTTTACTTACTGTTCTTATCATTCTGACCAACTATCCAAGAATAACTTTAAAAAAAGGACTCATTAAATTCTAAAAGAGTCTTTATGTTTTTCTTTATTTCTCCCTTTATTTCTTTCTTGCCTTAGTGACCAAGTTATCACTAAGTAGGGCATTGTTCAGCTTCCATGTGTATGTGGGCTTTCTGTTGTTTTTGTTGTTATTGAAGACCAGCCTTACTTAGTTCGTGGTGATCTGATAGGATACATAAGATTAATTTAATCTTCTTGTATCTGTTGAGGCCTATTTTGTGACCAGTTATATGGTCAGTTTTGGAGAAGGTACCATGAGGTGCTGAGAAGAAATTATATTCTATTTTTTTAGATGAAATGTTCTATAAATATCTGTTAAATCCATTTGGTTCATAGCTTCTGTTAGTTTCACTGTGTTTCTGTTTAGTTTCTGTTTACATGATCTGCCCATTGCTGAGAGTCGAGTGTTGAAGTCTCCCACTATTATTGTGTGAGGTGAGATAACCCAATCACAAAAGAACAGACATGATATGTACTCACCGATAGGTGGATATTAGCCCCAAAGCTAGGAATACCCAAGATATAATTCACTGACCACATCAAGCTCAAGGGGAAGGAAGACCAAAGTGTGGGTGCTTAGGTCCTTCTTAGAAGGGGAAACAAAATACTCATGGGAGGAAATACAGAGAAAAAGTATAGAGTAGAGACTGAAGGAAAGGCCATCCAGAGACTGCCCCATAGAGATCCATCATCCCATATACAGTCACCAAATCCAGACACTATTGTTGATAGTGAAAAGTGCTTGCTGACAAGAGCTTGATATAGTTGTCTCCAGAGAGGTTCTGCCAGAACCTTACAAATACAAAGGAGGATGCTTTCAGCCAACCATTGGACTGAGCATGGTGTCTTCAATGGAGGAGTTAGAGAAATGTCTGAAGAAGCTGAAAGTGTTTGCAACCCCATAGGAAGAACAACAATATCAACCAACCTGATCCCTTAGAGCTACCAGGGACTAAACCACCAACTAAAGAGTGCACATGGAGGGACCCATAGCTCCAGCTGTCTTGTCTGAGGATGCAAGGCCAGCAGAGGATGGCCTTGTCTGGGCATTAATAGGAGGAGAGGCCCTTGGTTCTGTGAAGGCTAGATGCTCCCATGTAGGGGAATACCAGGGCAGGGAGGTGGGTGGTTGGGAAAACACCCTCATAGGAGGAGGGGGGATGGCATAGGGGACTTCTCAGGGGAGGGTATAACTTTTGAAATATAAATAAAGAAAGTGTACAGTTAAAAAGGAAAGAAAAGGAAAGGAAAGGAAAGGAAAGGAAAGGAAAGGAAAGGAAAGGAAAGGAAAGGAAAGGAAAGAAAAAACAAAAGAAAACAAAAAAAAAGAAAAGGATTCATTTGTTTAGGCTCATGATTTCAAAGGAAGCAGTCTATCATAACAGAGAAAGTGAGCAGAGCTGAAACCCCCACATCATGATAAGCAGGAAGAAGAGAAAATGGGTTACAGGAAGGACCCAGAGCAAGACAACCCTTAAGGACATACTCACCTCCAGAACAATTTACTCCAACTAGACTCAATGTCCATATTTCCATCAACAGTTTATGAACCAACAAGGCAGCGATCTGTTGATTACGTTAGAGTCCTCAGGATCTAACTGTCCCAGAAATGAGCATTACAGACATATGTAGAGCTGAACTTTACTACACCCCAAGCAGGTACTTCTTAATCTAATCACACTGGCAGTCAATATTAACAGTGGCATCTCACTAGTAACAAGATGCTTGGAAAGGCTCTAAACCTTAAACTAAAATTGAGCAGAAAAGATAGGACAGAATCAAGACTTGGAAGAATGCCTTAGCAAAATCTCACTTAAAACTCTTTATAACACTTAAACATGCATTCAGACTATAATTATAACTCATGAGACTGTAGCCTCAGAGAAAGAATCATAAACGTAGCCTATTCAGGCCTCGCCATTTTAAAGAAGCAAAGAAGACTTGCTCAGGTCTATAGCCCTATTATTACCACTAGCAGCAACAGTAAAGTCAAAAAGACTTATATAAAAGCATAGGGTTGAGTAGTTCCTATAGTCAACACTCTTACAAAGTTTTCAAGGAAATACAAGCCCAGAGTTACTTAGTATAAGCAAAGGAGGATTTTTGAGATGAATGATTCCATCAGAATCTATGATATATTGTGATTACCTAAAAAGGCATGTATATGTGTGTAGTTGGTACTTTTTTGTATATATAACCCATCTTCTTCCAAGTTTTTTTTTTTTGATCACGTAACTCATAATAATCTGGTACAGAGTAGGCCAGAATAGTATTGATTCCTGACATCTAGCCAAGACATATTTAATCAGAATTCGTAAGATTTGTTTCTGAATACTTACAAGTTGCATGGATCTGATGAGGTGCTATGATTTGTATCTTACCTACCACACTCATGGCCTAGAAATTTCTTCATTGATGAAACAATATTTAGGATGAGGCTGATAAATGGTATGCATGCCAAAGGAGATTTACTGAAAGGCTAAGGCTGTTGTCAAGAAAATAGACTCATTATGAATATATGACTGGCCTATCTGATCTCTGTCCTGGGCTCACTTTCACTTCCACTGTGATATGTGGCAGCGAGAAGTGATCTCACCATAGGCTCGTGTCATACTCTCTTCCCTCCAAGTCTCCCAAACCATGAGATAAATATTTTCCCCATACACAGGCCAATTCCAAAAATCCCTGCCCCACCTACATTCCTCTTCTTCCCATTCTTATTGTCACCAGTCAAACTCAGAACCTTAGTCTTCCCACCAAACGACTAATAGCCTTCCCAACGGAGTATCTGTCTCCTTCTGATCAAATTTTCTTCTTAGGATTCCTAGCAATGTTCCAACTGTGTTTCTTGTTTTCTCCTAAGGTTAAGTAGCTCATACCCAGAACATATTAGCTGCTGAACATATTAAGACTAAAATCAACTGGTCTGGCTTTCATGAGCTAACTCTAACTTTCACCTCTGACTGTATTATTTTCCTACTTATACCCACACTGAACTTGATTGCCTTGTGGAATAAGAAAAACTTCCCCTCTTCTTTTCTCCTGGTCACCTGTTGACATAATTTTCAATTTCATTAAAAAATGCCTCATTAGTAAGGTGTTTATTAGTCCTTTGTTAAACTATTCTCCTAAAACCCACCATCTGTGCTTCACTAGGGAGAACGTCACATATACCTGCATAAAACTCACATTTATAGTTGCCTCCATATCAGTAAGAACTTAAGTAGTTTGCTTACTGCTATTTATATCTATTTCTAGATGTCTTATGTGGTAGTTTTGATGAAAATGTCTCCCCAGAATCAGCTATTTGGACACTTGATCTCCAGGTACTGGTGCTGTTTGAGATTGTAGCACTTTGGGGAGATGGAGCTTTGTTGGAAGAGATATGATGCTAGGGGTGGGCTTTGAGTATTTATAGTTCCAGTTCACTTGAATATTACCCTCTGCTTTGTGCTTATATTTGAAGATGTCAGCTCTCAGCCTTCTGCTTCTGCTATCCCTCTACACCATCATAGACTCTAATTTCTCTGAATAAATAAATTTCTTGTCTATAATTGCCCTTGATCATAGTTTCATAAGAGCAAAGGAAATGATTAGAACTTGGTTCCCCTCTTCCAGCAAGTCTTAATATTTCTGAAATGTTAAATAAATCTAATATCAGAAAGAGATTTAATTCACAGACATAGTGATACACACACCTTACATTAGGTCAAGCCTTTTATGTAGGCCAGTTTTTACAATGTTCACATCACACTTAATGAAATAGAGGCATCTAGAGCCTTGAATTCAAGCAGTATGCACCGAAGGACTGACTTTGGTTCTCCTTAATGCTTTGGACATAGAGCTGAAAAGGCTGTTTCATAAGTAAATCCAAATGGCAATACATAGGGAGTAGAAAAAAATTCTGCCAGAACTGACTGGAGTTCTCCCAGAAACCTTTTCTTTCTGGGGCATGAGTTGAAATTCATCACTGTGATCCCTTTGAGTTGTTATCCTTGTTTTCCTGATTTTAAAGTCAGACATTCAGTGGTAGGCTTGTGGGAGGTGGGGCATTTCTGTAGGCGAGCAAACTAGCGCTGCTGGAGACACAAATAACCACTGCATAGTTTTTCTTATTCTGTGCACACTGAGAAGAAGCAGATAGAGTCTAAATGATTAGGCAGTGCTTTAGGAAGTTACCTAAGGAAGCCATACTGTTTTTATTTCACGCTTGACCATGGGATAGAATTTAGAAAAAAAAAAAAAAGCTTATTATTTTCCAAAAAGTAATATTTATAGGTACAACTATAAGCTATGCTGGCTCTTCTGTAGACGATTTTCATTTTAACTATGACTATCATTTGGTTTTAAAAATGTTTTAAGCTTAGAAAATAAAGCATATTCTGTCAGGATTTTGAATATCTATCCCCAACAATTTTCAAGGGAAAATTATCCAAGTTGAAGAGCAGTGTTACTCATCAAACGGAACAGCAAATTTCTTTCCTTTAAGTAAAATTATGCCCAAGAACATTAAATTTTATGAGTTTAATTTACTCTAAGCAATGTAACACTCATAAGAATTCTAAATTCACTACCATTGTATTTATTCTTATTACACAACATAATACTCAATCTATATTATAAACAGTCTTATTTATCTATGGATCATCAGGCTCTATCTTTCTGTAATGTCTGGGTGACGTTTACTGACCTAAACGTAGGAATGTGCCATGCTAAATAAGAGCATAATCTCTGTATCTGTTCTGTATCCACTCAATTCTTAACCTTGATGTTTACTGCAACAAAATACTCAATCTCTTTCCTTCTATATACCAAAGAAGAGTAATGTTGATGATATCTAGCTCATGGGGTTGTTAAATGATACATGTGAAGTTGAAGCACCCAGCATCCATTGGGGATGGGGATGGAGAACAGAGAGAAAGTTGGTGAGCATAGGAAGTTAATGTACTGGAGAGAATTACTCCAGTTATATCTCTTAGAACCTTGCCAAGTGTGGATATTTCATCACATTTTTAATAATATTAAAAATATTATTTTTTATATATTGTACTATGAGCAAAAGGATTCTTCATTACTCTGCTTACTGTTGTCACTTGTACTTAGTGACCATGAACTTAAAGGGAAAATGTTAGCTCTCCCTACCATACAGTGCCCCAGATTTCATCTTCCTATTTATTTCATTACTATCAGATTTTCTTTTGCTCCACAAACTTTGAATCCTTTCTTCATCTCTCTTCTTCTCTGATCACCTAATGTTTTATTGGCCTGGAAAGCACGTGAGGTAAGAGTGTGCAACTGCTCCTCCATGGCTGTGTACCTGAACTATTCATAGCTTTGTCCTCCACTTCCCTCTTTGTCTGTAGATCACTACACTGGATGAGTTTCATCCTCCATGTGTGTTCTGGCAGGAGCAGGTGCCCAAAGAAACAAGAGGTATTAAATCTCTGATCACTCTCACCTCTTCAAATACATATCTCTGGCCTTCTCATCCTGCTGCTATGATGTCCCCTTTATACTTCTTCAGATTATAGAAGCAAGCTATTGGAAGAGAATATTATCTTGGCCTTTCTTCTATTGGTAATGCATCTATTGGCATGCCAATTCAGATTGGCATACATTTCTTTCTTTCACAGAGAAACTCATCATTACAACTTTCCTTTGCTATCTCTAAGTTCATTCCTCTTTTATACCTGGTCCAATCAGACTGACATGCCAGCAACTCCTCTGAAGAATATCTTGTGCTAGACAGCAATGAGTTCCTTTTCTCAGTACAGTGAAAGACCCTCTGATAAACAGCATTTGATAGTTGAGTTACTTCATGAATTTCTGCCATTGCTTGGCTTCTGGAATATAGTATTTGTCTGGCTTGCAACCCTACTTTTGCCTCTTTGTCACTCTTTACAGAATCTCTCTGTCTTCATGTGTTCACATTGCAGGGTTTAGTCAAAGCTAGAATTCTTGGTGCACTGGCACACTTTTGGCAATACAGCCTATGAGTCAAATATTCCAAAATGTATGTCTTCAACCCAGCCATTGCCCCTGAATTTAAAGCTGAATTTGAACTATGCTTTTCCACTTTCGTTATTTAAGCAGATTTCAAATTCTTGGCCTTAAATGGACTTTATATTCTCTTCTAAGTTCTATTTTTTATTGAACTTAGTTATCTCCATAATAGGCAAGTCATTTAGCCAGCTGTTGAGTCATCCACTACTCTCTCTCAACTTTCCAGTTGGAAAATGTAGCAATTCCTCTCTCAGTAAAGACAGGCAGGCAGGCAGGCACGCAGGCAGGCAGGCAGGCAGACAGACAGACAGACAAAAAAAGAAAGAAAGAAAGAAAGAAAGAAAGAAAGAAAGAAAGAAAGAAAGAAAGAAAGGAAGGAAGGAAGAAAGGAAGGAAGGAAGAAAGAAAGGAAGAAAGGAAGAAAGAAAGAATCTTGGAAGCTAATGGTTTTGTAGCTTGTCCTCACCTGCATACCTTTTACCTTTTTCTACACTTTTCTCTGCTATGTATTAGCTACTTCTTATACAGCATATTTAATTATTTTATTCATTAGTCTTAATTTGTTTTGCTATCTGCACAAAACAGGTTTTTGTATCCTTTATTCTACTTCTTTTTAAAGGTTTATTTTATTTGTAGGTGTGTGTGTGTGTGTGTGTGTGTGTGTGTGTGTGTGTGTGTGTATGTGTGTGTGCTGGGCAGTGGTGGTGCACGCCTTTAATCCCAGCACTTGGGAGGCAGAGGCAGGCAGATTTCTGAGTTCAAGGCCAGCCTGGTCTACAGAGTGAGTTCCAGGACAGTTAGGGCTATACAGAGAAACCTTGTCTCGAAAAACCAAAAAAAAAAAAAAAAGTGTGTGTGTGTGTGTGTGTGTGTGTGTGTGTGTGTGTGTGTTGGCATGTCCAAGGGACTAAGAAAACCAGAGGTATTAGATCTTCCTGTAGGTGGAGTTGCAGGCAGTTTTGAAATATCTATGTGGGCTATAGGGACTAAACTCAGGTTCTCTACAAAAGTAGTATGTTCTCTTAACGGCCATGGTAATTATCTGGATCCTTTATTCTCTTCCTTATTGCAGTAGCCTGTCTCTATGTAGGCAGTCTTGTAGGATATAGCGCTTCACTAGACACTTCTGAAAGGCTATCCAGTAACTTTGATTATTCATTTCTTTTTACTTCATGATCTTCTACATGAGTCCTAGAACTATACTGAACTTTGTGTATGCCTTTAATATACAAGCCACTTAATGTAGCAAAAAGTTAGTTTTTAGTTAGTTAGTTAACTAGCTAGCTAGCTAGCTAGTTAGTGTTTCTTTAGTTTATAGATGATATGTTTGTTATATCTCATTTTATGAGTTGAGCTTAGGTGGCTTTTCTTTAAATTCATTTCTTTCTTTTTGCCTACACTGGAGCAGATCTAGTCCTCTTTTTACCTCCTACATCAGCGTTTAGTGTGGCCATTTATAGTTTACACAATGCTTAAGCTTAATGTCATTTTCAGAACCAGAAATTCCTCTGTATGCTTTGTCACCAAGACCTTGTACTAAAGCTGATAATTTCAATTCCCGAGAAATTCAAAACTGTATATTGTTACACTCAGAAATTTTTCTGTTTCCTTGACATTTGTTTTCTCAAAATAGGGGAGTTCTTTGCATTTGAAAAAAGTTCCCTTTCCCCTCAAATTCATGAGTATTTCTCTGTATTTTAACTTGAAGCTGTGATGTCCTGTATGCTCTGCTGCCTTTACAGTATGACAGTATGGAAATTGGAGAGAGATTTGTAGAATTCCCAGAGGCCCATAAGCAGGCATCAATGGGTGATATTTGAACATAGCAGCACTCTCTGGAAGGCAGTGAGCATAATGATCACCGTAGTGAGACATTCTCATCCCAGGTTGCTGGAACTGAGGTCACCTGAAGCCAGTCTAATTGAAGACACCATATTCACTCTCATGTTATTTGATTCCTTTGCTTTCTGCAGTATTCTATTTTGTTTTCTGGATACACAACCATACCATCTGTGGGTAATTATGCATTTGATTTTGCATGCATAGTGTTTACCATTCTATTTATGTTTGTTGTATCAAATGAGATGCGTATGTGTGTTTTTTACAACTGAGGAAGTAGTATTCTGGATACTTGAAGATACTAATTATTACCTTGGATGTAAGTTTCCCATAGTTATCCTTTATCATTGGAGGTACATCTTTATACCTACATTTCAGAATTTTAAAAGTTGATGTTAAAATCAACTGTGTTTTCATTAACAGTGAGATTCAATAATATAATCAATGTTCTTATTATTAAACTTATTGTATGATATAAAACTGACTTTTAAACAATTATTCTAGTCACTTTCTGGGCTGGGGCATTAATAATAAACCAAGAACCTATATCTATATGTGAAATGACCAACAGTTTCTCATTTTATGCGTGCTATGAGGTTTTTTTCATTTTTCATGTTATTGTGCCACTTTTTCTTATATAAAAATGATTTGGGCCTTTTTCCCAACATTCTTTTGATCATATCCAATTAATAAGCCATTATAAAATTATTCTTTATTTAAAGAAAATTGCCTATGGCTCTATATACAATAGATTAAGAGTAAGATTTAAAAGTGTAAAAAGAAATTGCTCTAAAAAATGTAGTATTTGTTTTTCATGGTTCTGTTCTTTTAGGCTTTTACTTACTTTTTTCATGAAATTTGATTATTTTCACATTTGTGTGTTTTTAGAAATATTTATCAATAAATTAAAAATGCTAAAGCAGCTACAAGTATAAAATTAGCTCACTACTGTGTATGTTGAAGATGAGGGTTCAGACTTGATTCTGTGAAAAGGGCTCTTACATGCAATACTGTGAAATGGTCTACTTTCCAAATTCTTAGGAAGGTGTTATTGCAGTTTTACCAATTACTCTAAAGCCAATGTTTGTGTTATCTGACCAAATAATCCTAATGCCTTAAGCTATGTACCAATATATTCATATATAACAGGTATTCATAAATAACAAAGATCAGTATGTGATTGCTTTCAACAGTGGTTTTTTTTATGCTAACAGTGGTCAACAGATCAAACGAAAAAGGCCAAAGGGTGAGGTGAGATGTGATTGTCTGCTCAGTGGATCACTTTTAATGTTCATGGGTTTTGGTTCCATAAGAAATATCAGTGCATAATTGAAAATTAGAAGATTTAAAATAAAGTGTATACAGTATTACTTTCTCTAAAAGTATCTTTTTTACAAATTTCCAATACTTTTGAAGCATTAGTATATAAATAATATATATAATACTTCTTATATGTTTCCACTTAAAATGCTTTCTGTAGGCTTAGATTTTTTCCAAACCTACTTTATTTAGGGTTCTTACATGTATCAACCTTCGTTCTAGCCCACTGACCAAAGGTAGGAAGTAAAAGATAGGGCAAGGGGGTGGTGAACTGTTTTAAAAATAGTTCTTTGGTGGCAATTCCAAACTTCGTTGTCAGAATAACAGCAGTCTAGTCCAATAGCAAACACGAATCAGAAGTTGTGGCATGGTCCAGCAGAAACCACAAGGCTCAGCTGAATCGGCATGAGTCAGTGGAAGTGGACTAAATCAGCTAGAATACCATGAGAAGTTCTCTGGTGCATTTCTTTCTATGAAGTAAATACCAGGGAAGACCAGCAAAGACCAAGTAAGACCAGCAAAAACTAGGGAAAACCAGGAAAGCAATGTGGCATAAAGCAAGATTGTCCCTTCACTGTGGGGCTCCATTTATACTCTTCCCAAACATCATATACCCTCTTGAACGTTTGCTCCAGCAAAATATCACACGCTCTCTCACATGTCTGCTTCAGCAAAACATCCTCTTACAAGGGAGTTTCCAGAAAAAAACATTCTGTGACACAACTGTGTTTATAAAGAAACCAGAAATTTCCACTTCAGCTTTCTTAACTCTTCTATGTAAAAACATGTGTCATACTTGAAAACTGATCACTCACTCATATCTTGTCTCCTCCTTTACAAGTCCACTGCTACCCTCTAGTCCAAAGTCTCTTCCCATATTTCATTGGGACTGGTCAAATTGACTTTAATCTCTTACTTTCATTACTCATGTATGGTATCCTGAATAAACTGCCTCCCTACCTCCACTGACATTAGCTACATATAAGTCTTGTTCTTTTTACAAACCTCAGATGGCTTGTTTAAAAATGAGGTCATTGGCTTCTAAGGTACTTTTGGATTTTCTTGTTCTTTTTGTTTGTTGGTTTGTTTGCTTATTTACATTTTAAATGTTATATACCTTCCTGGTTTCCTCTCTGAAAATCCTGCATTCCACCACCCCTCCCCCTGCCTCCATGAGAGTGCTCTGCCACCCACCTACCTACTCCCACCTCATAGTCCTAGCATCCCCCTAAACTGGGACATCAAGCCTTCACAGGACCAAGGGCTTCCACACCCTTTGACACCAGACAAGGTCATCCTCTGATACATATGTGGCTGGAGCCATGGGTCCCTCCATGTGTACTTTGTGGTTGGTGGTTTAGTCCCGGGGAGCTGGGGAGCATCTGGTTGATTGATATTGTTCTTCCTATGGGGTTGTGTACCCCTTCAGCTCCTTCAGTCCTGGCTGCATCCTGTGGTAGCCAGCTGCCCTTATTCTCTCACTTAGGCAGAAGTTTTAGCAAGATTATCTGTCTCATAGTCAAGTAATATTACTCAGACTGACTTATAGATGACAATTCTGGGTTAACATTTTTGAGATGGGTGGGTGGCCCATCCCTCAACTGGGGGGGCGTGTCTAACTTCTGGATATGGTCTCTACAGGTTCTCTCTGCCCTTTCTTGGGTATTTTAGTTAATTTTATCCCCATTGGGTCCTTGGAGTCTCTTGTTTTCCTAGCATCTGGGACTTTCTGTTGGCTATCCCTAGTTCCCCATCCCCCATTGCTATATACCTCTGTTCAATTTACTGACCCTCTGTACATCTTCCCTGTCTCCTACCACAACTGATCCTGTGGCCCCTTTTCTCTCCTTCCCCTCCTCTCTTCCTCCCAAGTCCTGACCACAGTCTACCTCCCACGATTATTTTGTTCCTTCTTCTAAGTAGAATTGAGGCATCCACACTTTGGTCTTCCTTCTTTTTGAGCTTCACATGGTTTGTAAGTTGTATCATGGATATTTCAAGCTTTCTTTCTAGTATCCACTTATCAGTGAATACATACCATGTGTGTTCTTTTATGACTGTGCTAACCTAACTCAAGATGATATTTTCTAGTTCTATCCATTTGCCTGTGAATTTCATAAAATCATTATGAGGCCTCACATAGCTTCGTAAGAGTGTTTTTTTTTAATAGTTTGTGTAGGTAGACCTTGCTTCTGAGTAACTTTTCCATTTTAAAAATGAAGGAATAGCAAACGTGTAGCAGACACTTGTTAACACAACCCTCAACAAGCTGAAGTAGGAGGATTATGAGCTCAACAAGGACAGCTATCTAATTCTGGATCAGTCTGTATGAAGACACTGCTACAAAAATAAAAGAAGAGATGAAAAAAGAGAAGAAAACTGGAAGGAAGAAAGCAAGCAAGGAAAGACTTAAAGGAAAGAAGGAAAGAGAGAAAGAGGGAGGGAGGGAGGGAAGAGGAAGAAGAGAAGAAAGAGGAGAAGGGGTAGAAGAAAAGCAGGCAGAAAGAAAACACTAAAGAATTCTAACAAAGAATGAAGGGTCATTTATTTGCCTAAGCCCAGAATCACACTCCCGAGCACACATTTCTCTTCTGGCCAGTGAGTTTTCCTCCTCAAGGACACTATTATTTTCATGGTGCAAGATTGATTTTCCCGTGGCTCTAGAAAGCAAAACTAGAAACTGTGTTATTTCCCATTAGTTTAAAGGATTGTTTTCCCCTAATAATTAAAGCTATGGAAAAATCAGAAGATTGGTTTAGCATTCTAAGGTTGGAAGGTGGGTATTTCTTTGTTGTCTGGAAGCAGATATTGGCACAGCTTTAAGAGGAATCCTTCAATCAGGTCCCAATAAGTTCTACTGCAACTCAAAGGAAGTCTGATGAGGAGATTTGTGAAGACAGTGCTTGTTAGCATGTGGACAATCATTGCTGCTAACAATAGGAAGGAACACTTGAAGGGAACATGACAAATAACCATGTGAGTGAGAGGACACTCATTGTTAGCTGTCCAGTCTCATTGAAAACAAAAGAAGAACAGAGCAATGGCAGCATGGAGGGATAGCATGTGCAAAGGAACTCCCAAATGCACAGCTACCTCTCAGGTTTATTAGAGTTACAAAAAGCCTTACCAATTGGGTAGCCTCTTGCTATGAGGAGCTAGGAAGCCAGGAAGACTAGAATCTAACCAAGCAGTATTGTTGATGTTTCATATAGAAGTTTTTTCAAAATAATAGTGTTTCTTTACCAACCAGGACTCAGGCTAGGACACAGAGTAAGAACTGCCAACTAGACAGTGAGACATGACTAGGAATCTGAGGAGTCTCCTACATCCATTGATTGAGATTATCTATCATCTTTCCTCAGCCAAGGGAATCATAGTAACCGCTTGGCCTCCAGATCCAGTTGATTGGGTTTATAACTTGTCTCTGAGACTTCTCATCAGTGTTACTTCAGAAAACGTAACCAAACTCTTCTTCCATTTCCCCTACTGGAGGACAGGAAAGCTCTTTAACGCAGTTATGAGAGCAGGTTTATATAAAGAATGCCAGCATGTAACACACAGTAGATCTGTCTGCACTTGCTACTGGTTTCTTTCTTATACTCTTCTTGTATTGGGCTAGCTGATCACCATGCCTTTCTTATTCCCAAGCATCTCCCTGTCTTAGCTGTGAATTGTTAACTCTCTGCAGAGAAATTCCTACTGAGTTAATCATTACCTTCTCTTCCCAGCAGAGCTTTGGTATCAGAGGACTTCTTGGTGCATCTGTGTAGCCTCGAGATGGGGAGCATTCTTTGTCTTTAATAATAACTGCTAAAACTTATATCCTGATAGCAAGAATGACAGATCAGGTGAGACTTCCTGAGTCAGTGACTTTGTTGTGCTTCTTGTGTGAACTTGTATGGCCCAACTATAACTAAGGGAAAGGCTACTTACAGATAATGTGAATAGACTATGACCTTGCCTGTTAGGACAGTGATCCAAACAGGTCATGTTCTCTTTCACTGGCTAAGTCCAGAGTCCTGAGCAGAAAGAGAAATATCATTGTATGAGGACATCTGCACGTACACTTACCTGCTGGAGGCTGGGCTTTTGGCCAGGAGCATGCTCTTCCTCCTGGTGGATGTTGGTAACTTTACCTCACTCCTCCATGATAACACCCAACATTTGACGAAAGGGGATGGCATCTGAAATGTAAATAAAATACCCAATTAAAAAAAAATGGAAAAAAAAACCCAACAACCTTCTCTGCCTTTATCTCCATGAAAAGAGAAATAAGAAAGGTGGGGTTTTTGTTTGTTTTGCAAAGAGAGACTCCATATTTGATTTATCTTTGTATACTAGTTTGCAGAAGAGCACTTATCATAAGGTAGGCATGTGACAGCATCATGCTTAGTCCATTCACATGCAGGAACACCCAAGGAGGTATGTGTCAGGGTGGGTATGTGGGTGAAAATTCTGATTCCCTTATCTTATTCACTGCTGGTCACTTAGGTTGTTCTGCTTTGTGCCCATCTCCAGGAATGCAAAAATGTCTCTGACTTGGTTTATAAAAAGCCTGTTGTCTATATTCTTGAAAACATTAAGTCAACGTTGATAGGAAGATTCAAATCCAACTAACTTCCTCTAACTGTCTTCGTCATCCACCAGTCCCGAATACTTAAATGGATAGTGCGGCTCCAGAGCTAAGACCTTGAAGTAAAAATAGCAAAGTGAGTCTCTTTGCTTGTCATAGTTAAAACAGAACAAATTACTGGGCACAGTTTCAAGGATCCTAGAGAAAAAATCTTGGTGAGGAGGGGGGCACAGTGGCAAAGACACTGACATAAAGCTACAGCTTGGGAAAATGCCAGGGTCCACTCAAAACCCACCGGGCATTTATCTGGCAATGAACAGTGGCTGTGAAGGCCAAGTTTCAGTTTTGCCACTCAATTAGTGATGGAAGCATTTTCCTAATAAGTTCAGGTCATTTGTACTTCTCTTTTAACTGCTTGTTCATTGAAACTGCCATGCTAGGGAGAGCCAGAAACTATAATCCAAGAGTGGGGGCAGGCGTTCCTCTTATCAAGCTTTTGACACAAATATTTACACTGCATTTTTTTACTTCTATTATTCTGAAAAAAAAAGATTTTGTAGTTTTTTTTTTCCTGACATATGCCAAAGCAGGTTTTTAAATTTTGCAAGTATGCAAATAGCAAATGGAATAAGAAATTCATGCAGATGCTTTCCCAGATTTTCAAATGCAGAACATCATGTTATGCTGGTTCCAGAAGTTATAATTGCACTTAAAAGTCCTGCCTTGGTGTGGCATTTGAGGACTTTAGGGACTCTGCACACTAATTCATGTCTGACTTTTACAGTTTTGTAATCAGCCCTATTCATAAGAACCAGCTTATAAAAAACACATTTTTTTTTCTCTGAAAGGCAAAGCAGTGATTAATGATGGAAGAGCCTCTGGTGCTCTAGAGCCCAGTAAATAGGTGGCACTCTGGCCATGCCCTCCAGTTTCTGCCACAGTCTTCAACTCCCATATTCTTTGAGAGAGCTCTTTCTGGCTGTTCATGTGCAGAAGACAGTGTCTCCTTTGGGGCAGTATGCATTGTGCAGTACCCCCTCTCCTCTTCTCTCCCTGAGATCTTTGAGTAATCTATCCCAAGTGGCAAACTTTCAGGAATGCCTCCTTTAGAAGTCTTACAAAGTGTGTAAGCTTGTATCATTCCTGTCTTCTTAGGAATAAAGAAAAGCTTTTTATAGAACTGGAAACGTTTCCTTTCAAACAAAGGCAATGGAGTACTCCCCAGGGCTGAGCCAACACAATTCATTCCTCTGCCTCCTGAGACCCAAATGGTGAAAGACACGAGTGTCTTCCCTTCAAACAGTTCCAAGAGCCTAGGTCTGGAAGGACATTCCATCCAGAATGTCTGCACACACTGGAGAGACAGTAGCTCCAGCTCCTGTGTCATGCTGTCTAATCTAGGACATCTGGCCACCCTATGTGGGATCCTGTCTTCTGCATGCCCTCCAGTGCAAGCAGGACATGTCCTGTGTGTGGGAGTGCTGGCTGCCATGGAAATGAAGCCAATTAGAAAAGACAATAGTGGCAGAGTTGGCTCATGGCTGGGTCTTGCGCTGGAAAGTAATTATTGGCAGCCAAATTACCTTAAGTCTATGTAAATTAATTTTTAAGATAGACAAGCATTTATCCTAAAACTTTAGATATATTTTCTGATTATTATTATTATTATTATTATTATTTCTCTAAAAGTCTGGGCAATATGCTAACTTAACATAAAATGAACTAAAGCAACATCTTTAGATTGAAGACATATTTCTCTGATGCCCGGGTGAGACTTATACTCCTAGAATCACCACCAGAGAATTTTATTGATGACAATGTACAAAGCCTCAAATCTATCCAACCTGAGCTGCAGAGTGGAAGGGAGCAGGGCGTGGAGATAGAGGAAGGGCCCTACTTTGAAGGATTATTAACCTGGGAAACAGAAGAGTGGGCCTTCCTTCTCTCTACATTGCCTTATTCTGAAATTTTAGGAATTGTATTAACTTCTCAGTTTCAGGACTTGTCGTCTTTGAGACCTGAAAGAAAACTAACAAATTAAATTTACTGGACTACAAACTACAAGAAACAAGCCAATAGAACAAAGGTTGGAGAGCTATCAAGGGAGAGCACATAAACTGTTCAGTATGTAGAACAGCCTAGATTTTACCCTAGAACTGGCAGGAGCCATTAAGGTACTTTAGTTGACCAGCACCTATTTTCTAGGATATATATGTCAGGATGTTCAAGGGCTCAGGCTTTCTGTCTCCTCCAACACAATTGGTTTGCCAATCAAATGCTGAGTACCCAAATATCTATGTGTTTAAACTTGTGTCTTCATTATTGTGCAGATGAGTTTCTATTTGATTTTATTTCCATTCAATTGTGTGTCTCTGATTTTTCTTCATTTTGGTAAATGGCAATACCACACATTAAGTTTTCAGCCAATATTCAGTGTACCCAGTTTGGCAACTTTTCATCCCTGCATTTAAGCCAGCAGAAGATCTTGAAACTTTTCTGTTCATTTTTGTGCATTACTTCTTCTGTGAAGTCAAAATGGCTTCCCATTAGTTCAAAACCCACATGGTTTTGTTTCTTACTTTTTCTCACTGAAGCCCTTTACTGGGTTGATTTAGTTTGCCTGGATTTGTGCTCATGCAGTAAGCAGTGGCTATGTCTCCTGGGTAAATGTCCTTTTTGTTCACTTTTAGATTATAAACTCAATGTTTCAGCCAGGGGTACAAAATAGCAACAGTTTCCCTTCACCATACACTGGCCGGGGGTAGCAGGAGCCACGGAGACAGCAGTGGAATAGATGTTAGAATAGGTAGACTTCCAAAAAATTCAAGCTGTCACCAGGAGAAAGGTAATAGAAACTTGATGTTGGGCAAGTGAATAATCATATCCTACTAACGTAGGAAAGTCAGAAACCAACAAATAATTAAATGGTAAAAGTGGTTTTTTTTTTAAATGTACTTTGGTATCACTGTTTCTGCGAGTACTATCAGTTTGTTTCCAAGGCTTCAGATTTAGGTCAAAGTTATTTTACATAAGCTGCACACTCACCAACAGTAAAATCTGAGTTCTAGGGCATTGAGCTCGATACTACTATACCAGTGGCTGCAATTTCCTCCTTTTAAAATCTAGGACAAATTTTAAGTATCTGAGCATTGGCTGAATTCATACACTAAGCTGAAGAATTTATTTGTATTCAACATAGGACCACGCAAAGCTTATATAGCACATAAAAGCTGCACAATGTATAGGATGTTAGTTTTCTTTTAAAATAAATACCTGTAACAGTTTCAGAGAGGTATTTGTGACCCAATAACACAATCAAAGACATAAAAACTTCCATAAATAATTTAGAAGTACAGAATTTAACTACTCTCAAATCCATTAGTTTTGAACATCCTCGAGACACATCTTTATAATATTGGTCTTGAACAAGAACGCACAGCCACATTTCTAAGTAGAAATATCTGGGAGAATAATGTTTTCCTTTATGAGCATTTTAAAAAAAGGAGAAAAAAATAGAAAAGAATCAAAGTCTAGTCTTTGCTCTCTAAAAAAAATGACTTAATTTGTAACTAGGAATACAGACCAGTAGCAAACAATTTACAATAGAATGACCCTGAATTTGAAACCAATCACTATAATAGCTACACACACACACACACACACACACACACACACACACACACACACACCACACACGGGGGAGGGGGAAGAGGGGAGAGAGAGAGAGAGAGAGAGAGAGAGAGAGAGAGAGAGAGAGACAGAGAGACAGAGAGACAGAGAGACAGAGAGACAGAGAGACAGAGAGAAACTGAAAGTTTAAAAGTCATGACTGTTTGGTCTTTCCCCTGCTTCTTGATTTCCTCAGGTGCCATCTCCTCCACCATGCAAGCAGAGTCTTTTCTCCCTTGGTGTACCAGAAACAATTAGCAGACAAATATAGACTATGTAGTAAGAATATCATTAGGGAAACATCTTTTTTACAAAAGATTTATTTTATTTATATGAATACACTGCAGCTGTCTTCAGACACACATGAAGAAAGCATAGGATCTGATTACAGATGGTTGTGGGCCACCATGAGGTTGTTGGGATTTGAACTCAGAACCTCTGGAAGAGCAGTCAATGCTTCTAACCTCTGAGCCATATCTCCAGTCCCAGGGAAAAAAATCTTAATTTTAAAAACAACCATTGTTTTCCATAGAAGCAGGCTGAATATTCTGTGCCAATCCAGAACACATTGAGGAACTGAGAGTCCAGTTTCAGATTCAGGGGCTGCTTCTGACTGATGGATGGATGGTGGACACTGGCTTCCCATGTTTTTCCTTTGCTGAAATTTGCAGAAAACTATAACTGTTCCTTTTTTAAAAATAATGGGACGATGGCTATAATTTATACAGTAAAGAAGTTCAACTATGACAACAAAAAAAGGCACCAGAATAATGAAGGGCATAAAGTGACCCCCAAAGCAGGCAAACTGAGTGCACCCCAAGCACACTCCACTTAATATGGAAGTTTTTTTGACAGCTTTATTGAATTTTTCTACAAAAATCACAATAGTTATGCTTGCAATTAGCTTTTGAAATTAACTCAGAGCGCTCCACTCTCAGAAGCTGTCTAAGAAGTGAGCCGGCACCGTGTTTTCCTTCTGTTCTCCCATCTCTCTCTCCTATCATTCCTGTTTGGGTTGATGCTTTCTGCTTATTTTTGCTTCCTTTTTCTCCTCTTCTTCTTCTTCCTCCTCCTCCTTCTCCTGTTCCTCCTCCTTCTTCTTCAAGATTTCAAGACATTGCTTTATCATATCTCTATGATGCAATTCCAAAACTCTGAGGAAGACTCTGGTGACCACAACCCATCAGTATAGGAATGCTTATGAGGAGGCAGAGGAATCCCTCAGATACATGCTCAGGCCTCTTTGTTTTGCACTATCCTAAGGCAAGCTGCAGGGCTCTTTCACTAAAAGTACGAGGAAGGAAGCCTTGACCTTCCAAATTTGTCTTAAATTTTAGGCTCTGTTTGTCAGCTGCTAGGAATCTCACCAAAGCAGTGACCTGAGAAACAGTGTGTGCTGGCAAAGGGACAGAGAAGGAAGCATTTACCCTATCACAGTAGCTCATTGTCTTTTAGAATTTGGACTAGATATCTGGTGTACTGGCCACTAATCATGGACACCTGACTTCCTCAAGGACAGAGTGAGGCTATACAAGGTGTTTTAGACTCTAAGCATGTTCAGTGTAATGAAATTGTTACAATGTATATATGTTTTTACGAGAGAATTCTGGGCCAATATGAACTATCTAATGCCTCATTTAGAAAGTGTCCACTCATCAAAATACCTGGGCTTTCAATCCCAAGCACATAGTTCCTTAATATGCATCAATTGCCTTCTCAAAAGCTGTATGAAAAGATACATTGTATTGCTCAAGGGGCTTTAAAATGTTTGTATTCAAGACTTACAGTAAAAGAAACAGTTCTCATTTTCCATTTTCGCTTACAACTTCCCAAAGCTGCAGAACTGAAACAATTAGCTGCCTCCTGTTCATCGTCACCCATCGCCTAGGCGTCTTCAATCTTCTGGCTCTGCCACAACTGTTTTCTTGTGCGCTATAGCCTCAAATGAGGCTCAATACTGTACAGAAGGATGGAAATCTGAAGGCGCCTTAGAATAACATTCCAGGGCTTCACTGAGGGTTGATCTGTTTCTTTTTAGCCCTGTCCTAGAAACAGTAAGGCTGCCACACATTTAAGGTGGAGTGGGGGTGGGGAATAACATCTAAATTCCTCTTGTATCTCAGAAATCTAAATTAAAACATTGAGGAAGCAGTTACTAGGTTGTTCTGACAAAGATAACAAGGCTGTGAGGATTGGATTTAGAAATGAGCATTGCAGGGCTCTCTCTGTTGTATCCAATCTGGAATGTCACACCCAGACATACAAGTAGTTATGAGGGACTTAAATAGCCAGACCTCATAAAAGACAAAGAATAAAAAGTAGCATTGCACATTATTGTGGGCTGAAGGACTTGGTACCATTATTGTAAAACCTTGTACCATTTTGTTTCAATTAAGGAACACAAATAAATCACAATTAAAAAAATTGTTCAATAGGTTTGGAATCACTCTATACAGTTACAGCAAAGTTACCACACTGTTTAAATTGTCTATAGAGAACCATCATCCTGTAATGACTAACAGAGAAGGGCAACGAGGGGCCTCTTTCTCAATGTTCTAAAAAACACTTAAGAGGTTTAGGCTCTCTAGATTCATCTATTGGTTAGAAGGACAGTGTGGAAGGGACAGGAGGATCTCAGGGTCTCAGACAGACACCCTGCAGATACTAAGAGACCAGGGCCATGGAAGCCTTCCCATTACTACTCTGAAAGCAAGGGAAAAGATAAGAAAGTCTCAGTCCTACTGTCCTTGTGGCTGGTGTTCAGCTCCTATCTGACCATTTGGCCTAGACTCCACAATCTGAATCAGGGAGAGAGTCTCCCAGGAGGCTGCCACCCTTGTTACAGCTGGACCATAGCAGGTTAGGCTGTACTCAGAGCCCATGGACATCAGGAAATCCCTGGCTTCTGTAGAGTTGGAGACTCTCCTGGAAACCCTCCAAGGCTAGGCTGTCTACCCACTATCTCCTGAGGTTTCCATAATACCAATGTCATTTTTGTTATGACAAAGCCTGGAGCTGGTCTGCTTTTACAGAATTTTTTTTGCACTATTCTTTTTGCCTTTATTCAAACAGCAGTATTGAGTGGGTGAACACATTCCCAGGAAACAGCTCCTGATAACTCAGGAGCCTTTGAGTCTGCAGGGCACTTTTCTAGTTTTCCTGAACAAAGAACTGAGTGTTGGAATTGCAAATAACACAAGTTTTTTAACCCTCCTTTAGTCAGATAATTTGCTATATTTTTACCTCCTTAATTTCTTATTTCCCTTTCTTTTTAAAAGGTGTTTGACTCTCCTATTTTCTTCTTTCTATTGTGACTGTGGACAGTTCACATCAGAGTCTCCTTGTTCACTTTTCTTTTTACCTTCCCATGCTGAGGATTGAAATATCCCACAGATTTGTTTTACTACTGTGAGCATAGAAAAGCAGCATGTTTGCATTTTGAACAGAGCAGAGATTAAGGCATTGGCAGCCTTGAAATAGCTCTTTCTCAACTTCCATTCCCATGAGGTTATCCACATAGAGCTGCTGTTAGCACAGGGTCAGTGTGATGAAATGTATTTGTTGAGTCTCTTTGGTGCCAAAGCTTTGGCCAACTATCTGATCTACCTGATAGTGGCACTGTTTCAGAAATCTCTAGTCAGTAGAGCAATATTAGCCCCGTGGATTATCAAACACAACATGATACTAGAAACTACAGCTAGCAAAACCGCAGTTTTCCTTCTTCAACACTTTGCCTTAGAGATCCCATGCAAGAATGAGGAGGTGATCAGAGTTTACATTGTCAGGATTAGTACTTTAGTAACCGCCCCCCCTTGGATGTGAGTTTCAAACATCATTAAGGCTATAATACATTCTCATTTTAGAGACAAACCTCAGCGATGCTTTTAAGAGTGAGGCTGGAAAGAGTTATGAGTAACATTGAGAAAGGCTGTAATTATAGATGGGGTGATATATTTTCAAAGTTCTGATTTTCTTCTATTCTCATACTTCAAGATTACTTGTTTAAGTATACCAGAATAAATCAATATTTGTCTAGATGATTGAACCAACCTTTAAGAACACTCTTAACCCTCTGGGTTAAAACAAAAGGCAGAGGACAATCAAATAAGGGTCTTACAGGTATAGATATGGTGGAGGAGTAAATGTAGAAGAGGAGGAACTAGGGAGGCAAAACTGTGGTTGACTCTTTGCCTAATTAGGACAATGTGGTAAATACCAAATCTTTTACAGATTCAAAAGCTGGTAGAGATGATGCTCTTAACAACATTTTCTCCTGCCTTAAACAAAAGCAGCTTGAAAATGACCCTCAAGGTCCTCTGGGGTATGGGACAGGAAACTTTATTAGCTTTGATGATGACACCCCCTTATACTATGTGTGATGTTGGATACAAGAATTTCTGAAGTTTAGAATTCCACTCATCTTGTGTGCTCAGAGTAGTTCCACAGTGTCTGATGGGCCTGGTGGATCATTTTTACCCTGCTGAAAATGGGGAAAAATATCATTGTTGCCATGGGAATAGTAAAGACAGTCATGGAACAAAGATAAGGGCATGCAGATCACTCAGACAGTGTGGATTCTGTTTTCCAGGTAGTCCTAAGAAGGGAACAGAATAATAGAAGCAATATCCATGAAGTACATGAATCAGTTAAGCATAACTTAGTTTCCTCTGTTGCAAATTCAGTTGTTAAGAGGTTCAGGTACTATGTGCTTAGTTAGGTCCATGCACTTGAAAGCTGAAACTTGTAATCTCAAATGCATTAAACCAGAACTCTACCTCTGATCTCAAGAGTCTTCTTGGGATGAGAGACATCAGAGGACTTACTGGAATTTAGCAATTGTGCAATAATGAGTTATTGAACTAATCAATATACAATAGCCTCACAACAGACTTGAACTAGGTGTATGTGCCATCACCATAGGCTGTATTTGTTATCTGACACAGAAGAAAGGATCCAGGTAAGTGGGTACAACTTTCTCTGGTGACTTGTGCTGAAAGGAAAAGTAATTTATTTCCTCTGCAGCAATATTTTTCTTAAACGTTTAGGTTGCTTGGTTTTATTTTCACCACAATTTTAAGAATTATAATTAGAATTTATACTTTACAGATGAATTATTTTAGATTTTGAATTTTTGTTGAATTACTCATAAAACAAGAAGTTACTAAAAATTTACAGTTGTTCATAGTGAACTGGATATATGGGATGAAATAAAAATATGTAACCGTCTTATCCTTAAGTGTTCTCTGGAAAGCAAAGGAAAAACCTGATCCAATATCCACACTGATAACTGCTCAGTTTCACAAAGAGCAGATTATCTGAGGGAGGACAGAACATTCTCAGAACAGCAGGCAGCAGGTAAACAGCATGCCTCACACTGTATAAGGTGACAGCTGACTGAATGGTCATCTGGGGAGATGGCCCTATGTTTGCCATCTTGAACTAGAATTTTAAAAAGGAAGAAAATATTCTGACTGTGAAAAGGAGGTGTGTGTGTACCCACTAATTTATGGTAAAAGTGATACAAAGAAAGTTATAGGCAGAAAACAAAAGTACAAACTCCTTTGCCCTGGGGTAACTAAAAGGTCTGGAGATGAACCTGAAATGGCTGTAGTCTCTATGCTACACAATTCCTGGTTCACATGCATCTACATGCTTCCAATAGAAAAGCAGCTAACGAAGGTGGCTAAGACCTGAGACTCAAATATCTACCTGGAAGTTTACTTAAATTCTGGAATTGAATGGATGATCTTACATTGGAAAGCCTCATTTGCACTACATATGAAAACTTTTATGCTAGGATAGAGACGATGGTACTTTGTGAAACCCAGCCTAGAGTCTGGCTGAGGGACAAGGTGCCTCACTGTGTGGGTCAGTGGCAGTGAACATATCCTAACCTAAGATGATGGTTGTCACCTAACAGGCCTTTGCCCTGTCAGCAAAGAAGACATTTTGAGGCTGATTAAATACTAAAGCTGCATCTTCTTTTTGGATTAGGGAGGTAAATGCTCTTACATTCAATACCCAAGACACAAGAAATATAGCTGTTTTCACCAGAACTTTCTTGGCATGATGACATCAGATGGAGAACTCACTGGAATTTAGAGATTGTGTAATAATGAATCAATAAATTGATATATAAAAACTTGAACTGAAGACACACTGCCTAGTTGTCTTTCCAGACATGCCTCAGGACAGTATAAAAAACACTAACTCAGCGTAAGTTCCAAGGTGTTTCCACTCTCAGTGATGATAAACACCCACTCCTGCCTCCAAGTCCTGAGCCATGGAAAATAATGAGACAGGAAACGTTTAAGAAAATTTCAGGCAAAGTGCTTTCTATTAATTCCTTTGTTTACTTATTTTTTTATATCTTTCATGTGTTGTAAGAGTGGGAAGATGGCCTCTCAGTTGACCAAGAGGTTATTTTCAATTACCAAACTGGATAAAAATACCATTAAAATTTTTTGAAAAGTAAGTCTACTTCCTATGGAGGTGAGTTTTTAGAAATGCTCAAGCCTCCAAAGATGGGCAAAGGAAAAGGCCTGAAAATCAGACAAAGCTGCCGTTAAGTCTCAATTCCACTAGTCACTAGCTGTCCATCTTTTGCCAAACTATATAAAAAACCTGAGAGTCCTTCCTTGAAGTTCAGAAGAAATCATCCATTTGATAGATGAGAGAATTTGAGGACATTCACAACCCTCTAAATTTAAGTCTTAACCTCAATGCCAGCCCATGGGCTCCAGACAAGTTACAAAGTTCTGAACCTCATTTCTTTCCAGATCCAAAGAAGCCATGCCACAAATGGTTTGTTGTAATTACTATTGTTATGACGAATTTCCAGTGCCTGGAAAGAATGCATAAGACAGGCACACCCAAAAATCAAAGGTTGTGAAAGATGTTAATAAAACCAGTATTATAGGAAGTATTTGGGGTAGGGGAACAAGGACACTGTTCAAAGAAAAAGAGTCAAACTGAATTCAAGGGCCATCCTAAGTCCCAACTTGGTCATTCAAACTCAGAACTGCTCAAGATTTCTAGGGAATAGAGTGTAAAGTAGAGATTCCTAAAAGTTGAAAAGGGAGAGGGTGGGTAAAGAGTAATTGCTGTGTAGTATGTGAAAATATAAAACTGAATCCTATTAAAATCAAAATTAACATGTGCTATGTGATAAGGGAGGGGGGACTTAGATCACTGCCCATATCACTGTCATTTTACCGTCACGTAGGACAGGGCTTTAACATACAACTATATTCGGCAGACCGTCTGCATGTAGTTAAGATGTTAATACCAGATGTTTGTTTTAAGACTAGGAGGAGTTGTTTCCTATGATTTGAGTTCGTAAGCGGAAACTCTTACTGTCATCGCTATAGTCATAGTTTTCATGATTATCTCCATTGTTTTCTTCGTTAAGGACAATTGATGGAGATTAATATAAAGTACGTTACAGTTAAATATCTGTATAATGTGCTTAAAGTTTGACTTTCATATCTATGTAATTTGAGTTTAAGGGCAATACGGAAAATACATTCATAGTCTTGTCTGTCCTTACAAATATTGTTCTAATGCTGTTTTAGAAGAAAAATAATATAAAATATGATCAAGACATCTAACTCCTAGTTCTCTACTTTATTTCCTGCCAGTATGTGTTTTATCAGTGCTGTTGATGCACAGCTTCTAGTCTTGTGATGTCACAAAGATGTGATGTCACTCTGCAAGTGTTCCACCTTGTAGGGCAGATTCTCAGAATGAGAGTCTCTGACTCCATGATATGCATATATGATTTTTGTAACTATTGACAACTGTTCTACAAAAGTAACTATTCTACTTAGCTTTTCTATCTGCTTGCATTTCATTGATGTCTGCTGGTAGTCTTTATAAAGTGTTCAGAGTGCTGTTGTCGTTTAAATGAGAATGTCTCCCAAGACTCATGGATTTGAACACTTGGTCCCCTGGTAGTAGTGCTGTTTGAGAAGGTCTAGGTATGCTGAAGCAAATATGTCACTAGGGACAGGCTGTGAGGTTTCAAAAACTCATGCTATGCCTGGTACATATTCTCTCTCTCTCTCTCTCTCTCTCTCTCTCTCTCTCCTCCCCTCTGCCCTTTGTGCATGTGGTGAAGACATGAGCTCTCAACATACTGCTCTAGCTTCCTTGCTTGCCCACTGCCTCGAATCCCCTAGAACCATAAGCCTAAATAAATTCTTCTATAAATGCGTTGGCAAGAATTCTTTGGTCACCTAACAAAACCAAAAGTGCCTACAGCATTCCAGCTTCTAAACAAATTTCATAAAGAAATTATCAAGAATGAGAGAGAGTGTATTTGCACAATGATGTTATGGAATCAGGCCTTAAAATAATACCTGTATAAGAATGAGAAAATAAAACAGGATGTATCATACAGACTAATAGATCTGCAGATAAAAAAAAAGGTAAGCCCATAATGTTCAATGAAAAGGAGGTAGAGCGGTCAAATGACACACACATCACCAATGGGATAGTAATGGGATTTTTAAAAATTACAAATACTATAAATTATGTGGTTATTACTAAACAGCCATTAGAAAGATATATGTTTATACATTTATACATTTGCATATCTATGTGTGTATTATAAAAACTAAAGATCCAGGTTTAGAAGTGATAAATGAGCATTACTAATAACAGGCTGTGTCATTAGAAACAAACAGATAAGACATGGGCAGTTTTAAATTTGGTGTGTTGATATTAGTACATGACATTTTATCCTCTTTATATTTCCTATTCTAAAGTATTTATTAAAAAGAAACATGAATGAAACCTTGTATTTTAGTTGAGCTAAATACTGGTCATATTAACAACTTACTCAACAGTTCCTTACCCTAACCGTCTTTCTTCTCTTTCCCTTCCTCTCTACCTTCCTTCCTTCATTCCTTCCATCTTTTCTTCCTTGTTTCTTCCTACATGGTTAAATGATCATTAGAATTTCAAAGGACAAATTAAATTGCCCGTTGTAAAACATGCTAGAATCCAAATACTCAGTTTTCCCCTTGTCTTCCTATTGGTGATTGCACTTTAGGGTAAAGCACTAGTAAGATAGGGTGCTTATTTAGTGAAGATTGCAGTCATGATGATAGGAACAAGAGACAGACACAGCTTGGGTCAAAGGTTGACCTATTTTAACACAATAGTTTTTAAGAAATGAAAATCCCCATGATTTCTTTGTGTAATGAAAGTGATGAATATAGAATATTCTACTTTGAACTACTGACTTTCTGGACTCCCTAAAGATGACAATGACCACAGAATATAAGTTAATCATCAGAGCCAGGGAAAGAACCCAGATGCTAAGACTGGGATTTAAATGTCCTTCAAAGGCTTTGTTAAAGGCTCATGTTCAGGATGGTACAGTTGAGAGGTGGAACCATTTAATGATGGCACCTATTGAAAAACTCTTAAAAAATTGAGGACATGCTATTGAAGGGGATTGTGGGACTCTATCTCCTCTTTTTCTCTCTTACTTCTTGGTTGTGTGGGCTGTTTTGCTCCACGTCATGGATGCTCACACCATGATGTGTTGTCTTGACATAGGCCCAAAGCAATGGAACCAATTAATCATGAACCATAAAACTGAGCCAAAATAAGCCCCTTTCCTTTATAAGTTGATTATATCAGGTAATTTGTTATAGCAATAGAAAACTAGCAAATGCAGCAGCTGTGTCTGATCTAAGTATTAGTTCTTAGCTCTGTACCAGACAAAGTAGGAACGAATCCCTTGTCTCCAACAAAGCCTAAATTTTACATCCCACACTTCTGAGGTAGTACTGGAAAGAATTTGAGAAAGGTCTAACTTTTCTTCCTCCTGAGAGCTCCCCTTTTCCACTGTCCCTTGAGAGTTTGCAACCAAGAGAACAAGGAGGGACATTTTTTGTTTAGTTTTGTTTTATTTCGTTTTGTTTTTCCTGTTCTTGATCCAGGGGATTTAGACAAACTTAGGTTGCTGTCCTCTGAAAAACCACAAGGAATAGCAAATTAAGTCTGGATCAGAGCATCTTATTTTGGATCCCCCTTCTCCTTTCTCTGTATAGCCAGACAGTCTCTAAGGCTACATGAAGGTATGGCTATGCCCAGGCTTGGTCCCTGCTTCAGGCCAAGGAATAACTAGCAGCAGCTGCTGGGGCCCTTGGGAGAGGGCAGGGCTGCAGATGCTCAGATCCTACAGCTGCACGGTGGGGTAAGAGGGCCCCCACCCAGCCAGGGACCTGGCCAAGCCAGAGGCCTACTTAGCACTGAGTGGTTTCCTAGCAGCAAAGTGCCCTGCCTGACTGCCAGAGATGAGTGGCAAGACAAGCAGTTTTGGAAGGAATGCAGGACAAGATTATGTGTCCTTATGAGTATGTCATCACTTTGTGTGTAACCTATTTCCTCTTCTGGAGAACACTGTCCTATGAGAACATAGATTCTTAGATTCAGGAAGATAAGTGCAGGTGATGATACACGAATTAGGCTTGAGACAGCAACAGAAAGCTTCACTTGCTATTGTTATAATGTTCTCTCTCTCTCTCTCTCTCTCTCTCTCTCTCTCTCTCTCTCTCTCT
>JANHMN010000006.1:43411039-43436208 GCA_030674055.1 Rhabdomys pumilio
TATGTGTGAGAGAGAATATGTGTGAGAGAAACTGTATGTGTGTGTGTAAGAGAGAGGGTATGTGTGTGTGTGAGAGAGAGAAAGTGCATGTGTATTTGTGTGTGTGAGAGAGAGATAGTATGAGTACTTGTGTGTATTTGTGTGTGAGAGACAGTGAGAGAGAGAAAGAGAGAAAAACAGACAGACAGAGACAGGGAGACTATTGTGTTCATACATACCATAATTTAATTATAGCACTATTAAAAACACTACTATGAGTTTTTTTTCTTCTTTTGGCAGGGGAGGAAATGATTTACAAAAATAGAAATTTGAGAATTACGTTTATTTTTCTGAGGTAAGAAGGATATAATACTTAGGACAATGAGAATTTCTGTCTTATCTATAATTTTTAAACTGTACGAGACAATAATTGCCCATGAGCATTATATAGGATAGTCTAAAAAGAAAACAGGAAAGTTAGCAAGCCAAAGCAGTATGAACCACTCAATACTGACTGGAAGGCACTAGAAGTATAACCTATGGTCAATTCTGCTTGGACAGAAAATGCAGGTATCTCCTCCTTTACCCTCCCATTATTATTTGATATCTGATAGATATGCGCCTTAAAAATAATGTCCATACAAAACAAAATATCTTAGTGCAAACGAAAACTGTTTTTGAGATCCAAAAGGGCTGGTAATATTAATCATAGCAGGATACCACACATCACCAGTGGCTGTCCCAAGAAAACATGTCACTGTCACTGGATGTACAGAGTCAGTTAGGAAAATGCTTTAGGAAAACCACGGGGCCTATGTCCCAAGGTTCCTCAAAGCTCCCCGGGGAAAACTGGTTTGGAAATGAAGTCAGCAGAGGAAGCACACTGACTAGCTTTCTTAGAGATGGACAATGGTAGAGTACACAGAGAGTTCAGTTTGGGCCTCTCTGGGGTTTGGAGATCATTATAAACATAATAACCCATGTTCTTATACTCCTAGCATCTGGCTATATTTATACTCTTAGTGACTCATATTAAGCATGAGGTTTGGGGGAGAAAGATATTGAAAAATCAAGATTGTAGACTCAGGTCAGCGAGTTCTAGAACTCCTCCGCACTCAGTTATAGTTGGTAGAGTCTCTTCCAGGCCCCCAGGACTCTGCACTACAGATGCTTATCTTACAGCTGGAGGACCCATGGCAGTGTCATATCCTGAGGAGTATCTCTGGAAAGGGCAATAGAGAGATTTATTGTAGCAGAAGTATCCCCAGGCCTTCTCTCTAGGACCTTCAGGTTTCCGGATTCTGCAAACGATGCAAGTCAGCGTCCTTCATCATAAAGAGCTATGATTACACTGCTCATTGTGGAAAGCTTGTGAGAAGATGGATGGGTCAGAAAAGAGGGAAGAAATCAGGCTAGGCACCATTAGCTGTGTAAATGGAGAAGAGATAGCATTTATTAAAGGGGCTCCCATCATGTAGAGCTAAGATTTGAAACAGCCACAGGGACAAGTTTTATTTTATATGTGCAAATATTTATCGAAGAAGAACCAAAACAAGGTAGAAAGTAAGTTTAAGTTTAAAATACAACACAGAGATTCTGAGTGTAGCTCAGAAGATGTGTATGGAATGCACAAATGCCTGAAATCCAAGCCATTATAATTTGAACAATAACATGAAGCACAGTCTAAACAATCAAAAGTTATAAAGAAGCACCTTTCTCAGTCAAACTTACTGCCAGGGTATTAAGATTTGTAAAAGTGAAGACCTAACGGGCTGAGGAGATGGCATGGTAGATAAAGTACTTGTTTAGAACCAAGCACCCTCATAAAGAACTGAGTATGGTGGCCAGGGCTTGTAGTCTCAGAGCTACAAAGGCAGAGACAGGTGGGCCTGGGGGCATCACTGGCCATGAAGTCTAGTCAACTGGTAAGCACAGAGATCAATGAGAAACCCTGACTCAAAAATTAAGATGGAGACTGACTAAGAGCGGCACATAATATTGATGCCCTATCTTCACACTGACATACACATATGGGAGTGCCCTTGAAAACAGATATGCATATACATAAACACACCATAGTTTATTTTAGCATGTCTCTCAGAGAAACGTGGAACATAGGAGTATCATATATTTTAGATTTGTTAGTCTTTTATGATGTGTTTTAAAATATATGTGTTTGCATACTATATAAAGACGTATTTATCTGTATCTATAAAATGTAGAAATAGATACTTTTTTCATAGAATGAGTATACTCCTGATAGTGTTACCCGTATCCAGTTGTCCTTCCAGACTCTATAATACTCCGTAGATTCAGTGGGTCTCTCCAGAGCCAACAGAATTTTTCATATTTCCATTCTAATTTTCTGAATATTTTTACTAGACCTATATCTTTTGATTTGTACTTCAGTGAAACATGATGGTATTTCTCTTTCTCTGAAAGGAAATCCCTTTTGGATAGTTAAGGAATTACACCATTAATTTAAAAAAATAAACTGTAATTTTAATGCTAAATTTTTATGTATACCAGACCTTTTTGATATGCACGTAACAAATGTCCAGTGGCTTTTTTTTTTTTTTTGATTCACTATTCCATCTCTGTTTTCTATTTGTAGTCATTGTCCTGGGACTGCCTATCTTTGCCTCTAGAGATCTATGAACACTCAGTAATGTGGGTGCTAGAGCTTAGACTCTTGTATTATCCTTTCCATACGGAAAACTGTGATAAGAACATTATATAGTCTGTTTTTGATTGTCTAAGGACACTGAAATGTCATTTCTAGTTGAGGAAACCAAATTTTGAGTTTCTATCATGTTCATTCAGCTGGGAATTGTTTCTTCTCTGTGCTGATTCACCCAGTCACCAGATTTTCCTAGTTCTCTTAGTAACTTAGCTGTTCCTCCCATTCTGTCTGTGATGGGAACTCAGCCCCTGTTGGAAGCACCATAACCTCCTAAACAGGGCAAAACTTGTTAAGTAAGTGGGCCTCTAGCTTTCTCCTTTTTAAACCATCTTCTCATACAGCCAGAGTGACATTTCAGAGACATAATTGTAGCAATCACAAATGTACTTGGGATCCTGTGGCTATTGTTGCATCAAACATCACACCCTGTAAAGTGACATGTAACATCCTTCCTGATAAGGCTCTGCTTGGCCCCCATGACACCGTTTCTTCTCATTCTCTAGCCTGAAGTTAGCCTCCTGCAATAAGGGGCAGTCATAGTATGGTGTTCCTTTTCTCCTGATAGTGTATACATAGCTCCCTGATCAGATACTCTTTGACATCCCTTTACCATCCTTACCCTGATGCTACCTGAAGATACAGCACTGGTTCCTTCCTTCCTGAAGCAGCCCAGCCTGGCAAGAAGATTGGTGGTGACAAGTAAGAAGTAGCCTGCTGTGTCAATTAGATCATCATATATCATCATCTAGGGACAAAGATGAGCCAGAATACAGTATGCATCCTAAGTTATCATAACAATTTCTAAAGAAAAAATATCTATCTATATTTTTTATATCTATATAAGGGATAACTTCCTGTCTTAACAGATGAAAGGTTTAAAACAGTAGTGAAGGCAGCCAGCCTCTGAGATTAGTCCTTATATCTTGTACATTTTCTGGTACAGCTTTCTGCTCCTCCCTGGATATGAGAGTGTGACTGGTAGAACCTAGCAGTAGAAACACTCTGGTCTTCTCTCTCAGACCTATTGCATTGGAAGAGACCAGTTGTAATCTTTGAAAAATCCTCATGCAGTGATCTAGAGAGGTCACATGCCAAGGAGCTAAGCATAATCACATGAACAATTCAGTTTGCACAGGTATCTTCAGGTCTCTGCCAGGCCTATAGTTAACTGTATCTCTGGCTCACATCCTGAAAATAGCCTATGGATGACTGATCCTAAGTCCCAGCGAAGCTGAGAGAACCAAAAACTTGTTGGTTCAGAACAGTAGGACACCTTTACTCATGAAGACTGCACCCCAGATCCAAGCAGGAAGACTTCTGAATACTTCTCAACCCTGGATCTATGTCAGGGAAGGACCTATTCTGGAGAAGGGCCTGGGGCCTAGATCCCTTGAATGTATAGATGGCTACTGCTTTCCACTTGAGTCATTCCATTGTATCCTAATATAAGTATTGTTGTGGCTACTATTTCAGGGGGAAAAAATTTTAAAGGAAGGAAACAGTATCTTATTTGCCAGAGGCTGAGTGGAGTGTATGTCAAGACTTGTGACTTTGGCTATCTAGGCTCAAATCTCAGTACTTACTCCTCATGTGACTATGAGTGAGGTCTGCTCCCTTGTCTGTAAGCAGTGAGAGCTGGTGGTTTTTATTATCATTTTGTAGTAGGAGTCTAGGTCATTGGAGGGTAAGTCAATCCATGGGGTTCCGCAGCCCCACTATGGAACAGGAGTTTTCTACTATATTCTCATAGTCACAGCATCATGCTGTGCTAAGCACTGGACAAGTTCACATAGCTCAAGACTTCACCCCTGCCTGGATCACAGTGACCATACACTTAGGTCAATGCTCTACCAACTTATTCTGGTGAAGTTCATTCCCATTCCTGATAGTATTGGGGGACCAAGTGTTAGGAGTCTCTAAGATCTAGATAAAGGATTGATGTTACTTAATCTTCCAGAAGACAAGAGCAAAATAGGAAGAGGGCATGTGTAGAAACAAGGCTCTGCCATCTTGTCAATGTATCTTTTCTGCTCCAGAAGTTCCCATCTGTGTCTTTGGAAGTACCTCTGAGGATATTTTCTACAAAAACATGTCCTCTTTGTGACTCTACTCCATAGCAGGAGTATACTAAGCATTGGTTCTCAAAGAAGGAAGCCAGAGTTGGGATGAAAGAATCTAATTCTTGGTAATTAAAGATATAGCTCAATATACAGGGCTGCCTACTCTAGATACAAACAGTAACTAGAGTTGTGTCATCATGCAAGTGCAGCTTGACTTTCAAGACAAGCAACAGTCTGTTGATAACCGACCAAGCAAAAAATGTTTCAACATAACTTCAGAAACTTTTTCAATATTTTTACCCCAACATTTGTTTTTCACTGATTTTTTTTTCCTTCTGATTTATTGCCATGCTATGGTGAGAAGTTCTAGATTTGACATACTGAAAACTAGATGTGCATGCTAAATGTTCGCATTATGTTGCTTGTTATAGACAGCATCACTAAGCACCTTCTGTTTCTGCTGGGGTGGCTGAGGCACAGGCAGGAAGGAGAGGGATGAAGCTGGATGCCTGGATCAACTAGAAGACTCCAACACCAGCAGAACCAGAAGGGAGTCTAGGAATCCCTTCTTGGATTCCTTTACTTTGGGTGTCTCAACATTTGTCCATGATATTAGAACGAAATTCATTTCAAATTCTGAAGGCAAAATGAGAGCAAAAGAGGTGCCACAGATGACTGAGTGCACTACAAACAATCCTGCGGAATGTCAGAAAGTTCCGCTCAGAGGTTGTAGAATTGCCGTGTGGTGTAATCCTGGAATTCGTGCAATTACAAAGTGATACAGCTTTACTGCCATGTTTGACCACTGCAGTTTCTTAGCAAATGACCTCACTCATCACCCCACACGAAAGATGTCTCTGGAATTTCCAGCATTTGACTGCCTGTGAAAATTGTTTACTTTTCCTTTCCTTTCTTGTATATCAAAACTCACAAATTACATAGACATTCAGGACAGAATCCTTCAACTGAGTAAATAATTTTACATAAGTGGGACTTTGAAATAAGCACAAAAAGCAATAAGATCCTCTCAGGGGCTACTATACTCACAGACTCTTCTAAGCAGTTTCATGTAATTCTGGGGGTCCGATTAGTCTAAATCCCTCCCACACTGGAGATCCTACAGGACACTAAATGATTTCCTCATGAACTGAAGAAATCCTTATTTTAAAAATTATAAAATGTGCCGATTTAATTATTGTTGACAGATCTTCATAACTGTGAAGAAGCTAAAATTTTCAACAGGTTTAAGATTTTTCCATAATTCCAGCTTGATTTTTGAGTAGAGAAGGCAATGCCTATTAGTCAATGATTCGTGAGCCTATTGTCCATCTGATGACCACATAGTGAAGACTATTAAGATTTAAGATGGCTACTGGGCCATCCTGGTAAACCTAGTGGAGCCATCAGTAGTTCAGTAATAGCCGATATGGACAGAAAGAACAAACAGATCATGAAGTCCAGTGAATAAAGCAACTTGGATGGATAAGTAATTATAGACCTGTAAGTACTGTCTGGTGGCACACTGCTTACCTAACATGCCCAAGGCTCTGGGATCAATCTAAAACACTCAAGAAACAAAAAAACAAAAATAATTTTTAATATTGTATCATCAACTTCTACAAGCATGTCCTAGTAATATTAGACATATTTTTTTTTTTTGGAAATTCTTCAATTGATCACAGCTCAATGTGTTGTTTGTTAAGCCCCTTTCAGGTTCAATGGATGATTACTTCTGAATGAAGTGTGCCATAGACACACAATCAGTAGTTTGTCAGTTTGGTTTATGCTATTATAACAGAATGCTATAGGCTGGATAAATTATACATAATAAAAGTTTGACTGGCTCATTGTACTGGAAGTCTTGAAGTCAAATCACGTGGTGAAAACCTCTGTACCAGGTCCTCACTGGGCAGAAGAGCATGTTCTGGGAGAACACAGGGGAAATAAATGAATCTGATTTCATCCTTTATATCAGAAACCTAGTTCTTCAATATTGTCATGAAATCCATCTATGGAAGAGTGCCCCATGGTCCTGATCATCTCCTAAATGTCCTCCTTCTTGATACTGCTAAAATGTTAGGCACAAGCATTGAACAACATATTCAGACCACAGCAGAATGATTGAAAAACAAACAGCAAAGTAATCTAGAAATATTCTCTCTCAATAGAGAGAAGATATACACTGATAGTGATGGCTGTCCACAGAAAGAATAGCCAGTGGGCAAAAGGGAGGACTGGGAATAAATTATTTTCAGTGACCTGCTAGGCCTATGTCTACACATTGCATGCTCTCACAGCAATGAATAGAATTCCTGAGCAATAGATTACACTGTGTTCTGCTTATTGATACACACTCTCACTATGTAGCCCAGATTGTCCTTGTACTCATGATTTTGGCACAGCCATTCTGCTGTTGTCATATACTCTGCTTCTTAAAGTAATAAAAGAGAATAGAAAACAAAAGTTGACAGATGTTCAAGGATACTCTTAATGTAATTCTTGGATCCATTGACAGTGAATCTAACTAAAATTTCCAAATTGCCTTAAAAAGCCTTTCTCTTTAGCATCTTCAAAAACCAAACAATGTGACTTGAGAACCCCAGAGCTTAAGACTGCAGGGTGCCTTTATATATTGCTTACACTTTGTTTCTAGATAAGGTAGACTTGACCAATAATCTCTCATCTATATATCCTAAAGATTCCAAACAAAGGTGTTTTCCAAACTGTTTTTTTCCGAAGTCAGTACTCGGAAAAGACAGTCATTTTCATATTTCTGTACAAGAATACATCTGTTTTTCTGGTGATGCTTTTGTTGTTTCACTTTATTTGTCAGATTTAAAGATTTCTCATCCTGAAATCAAGCATTGTGTTTAATATCCCAGTAATCACAGCAGGGCCACTAAAACAATGACAGGGGAACTTCAGAGCTGTTAAATGTGGAGTAAAAAACATACAGATTAAAATTATATCTATGCCTGGGATGTCAGAAGAGCAAACTTTAGTTGGGTTGTCTGTGACCTTTTCTTTCTAGTATCAGGGAAAGTTATAGGAAATATTGTGTGAAGATCAAATAGACATCTACAGTATCCAACGACTGAAGAAGAAGTAACTGACCATTTCCTCCCAACCTCCAAATAATTACTTTTTATAATGAGGAAAAATAAAATCATCATTAGCATTGATTGCCACAACTAAACTAGGCTTAGTGTCATCAGTTAGGAAAATTGACTTCCAAATGATGGGAAATTCTAAAACGTTCAACCAGCTGAGTTACAGATGGGCTCAAGTAGGAGACAGATGTAATGGCCTGAATCTCAGGAATCTAGGACTTCTAGATTGAGGTTTCATGAGGAGAAAAGAGAGGAGATAACTGTCTTGGGAGTACCCAGCATCACATGCCCACACAGTCCCCATAGCCACAGTGATTGTAGTAGTTGAAAAGTCTTTCTTGATTTCCCAAAGTTTATGCACAATGGGACCTTAACTCAGTAGATTCTCTAAATGCCCAAGCTCAGACCTGTTTAAGACAGGAGAAAACTCTCTACACTCTCTGTCTCTGTTTCTCCCTCCCTTTTCCCCCACCCCGTTTTCCTCCCTCCTTCTTTCCCACCTCCAGTTTCTGGTCTGTTTCATTATGGTCTTTTTTCAGGGAATGATTATTGCCAATACCTTTACAGATTATTTTTCTCTGATTATTGATAGATTCTTTGGTATTCTATTTCTCAACCTGGACCTCTACCCCATCCAAGTAACACCTTGTAATTTTCCAATTCTGTGAACTTTCCAAGCAAATTCAAGATTCAGTTCTGAGGCCTCATGTCTCCTGGAAGAAGCTCTCCTAGAACCAAGTTGGACCTATTTCTCACTTTGATAAGGAAAGTACTGATTTCCCTCAACCACTCCCAAATTAATATGTCTAAGCATTTCTTTCTACACAGTAGATGTGTGTCTGAGTCATGACACTCGTATTAAATGCTACTGATCAAATTGAGGTATTATCTGTATATCTTATATTTTTGTTAGGTAAGAATTCTTGGGTGCAGCATCTATTTGATCTGAGCATGACTCACTCTCAGATTTTGGCTTGTTAAATAAACTACTCCACTAAAAAAATTATCTTGAAGAAATGGATGGCTCAAGATTGAAGCGTGGATGATATAAACTCCATCTCCACTGCCAAATGGATGACTAAGTTAAATAATAATTCTAATAGACTACCAAACAAGGAAGACAATAAGAATTTTTGACTCCACATGATTACTAAAAATGATAAATGAGGGAATGGAGAGAAGATTCATTGGTTAAGAGCACTAACTGCTCTTCCAGAGGACCCAAGTTTAATTCCCAGCACCTACCTGGCAGCTCACAGCTGTCTACAACTCCTGTTCCAGGGAATCTGACACCCTCACACATACAAGCAAAACACCAATGTACATGTAATAAAAATAAATTAAAAATAATAATTGAAAGGTCTGATGCACATCTCTCAAACAGAAATGAAAATAGAGTGACTTTGTAATGGAAAAGGTAGCAAGACACAATTTCTATCAAATAAACAAACAAAATCCCAGCAATGGAAGACATCAAAATTGTTAGTCACCTAGTAGGAGGCAACGAGTTAGTTTGGTCCTGCTATTAATTCATTTAGCAAGCTAGATACATCATAAAAATTGTAAGAAACAAAGAAAACAAATCAAATATATAGTTATATTCTCAGTTAAGGAATAAAAATAAATAGGTTGAAAGTTTCTGTTACATGTATAGAACCAAAGAAAAGTATGGAGAGAGAGACAGAGAAAGACAGAGAAAGATTCCATACCACATTGAAAATGTTTCCTAAGGCTTATGTGTTGAAAGGTTGGGTTGAGTGAAAGGTAATGGAAATTTGGAAGGTGAAAGCCAATTGATAAGAATGGGTTCTGTGGGGCATGCTCTGGGGGCTGTGTCTTGTAGCCCACCACCAATCCTTGTGCCTATTGCCTGCCATGAAGTGTGCAGTTGTGACCCACCCACCATGCATTCTCTCCATGATATTCTACCTTAACACCATGGGCTCTTGAACAACACAGTCAAGTGACTGTGCACTGAAATCTCTGAAATTATACCAAAATGAACACATCTTCCTATAAAGAAAAAATAAAAACATAATCCATAAACTTAAAAAGGAAATGCAAGAACTTCCAACATTTGACTCAAGAGCCTAAAGAACAAAAACAGGAACTGGAAAAACAGTGTTATTACTTAGGGTTTATTCTAATTAGTGAAAAATCAAAAGAAATCAAAGACACTAGAGACACTATTTTCCACAAACCATGTACACATGAATATTCAGTTCGTTGCAGTTCACCTAGAGAGTTTCAGGAAAGAGGTGAAATACCATCACTATTTTTGCTATTGAATAACACTAATGCTTGTGAAATTGGAGGCTCATGGCTGGCTTTCTCACATTACTGAACTGGCCCCTTCTCACAAGCTGAGAAAAAGATACACAGAGAGAAAGATTGGTTGGTAGAGACATAAAGATAGAGACAGTCTCTCAGTTATTACCCATGAACCAATCAGAAGCTAGAAGGTGGGAAGTATGTAGCCTCTTTAATGTATAGCTCTGGTCTAATAGAATGTCACCTAGAGATAGGAAGAAGGCAAAGGAGATGAAGAGGAACTCCCTGAGGCCTGAACTGCAGTAGAGATGGGAACATGGGAATGTCTCCCCTCCTTTAGTTGACTTAGTTTGCTGTTCCTAATTCTGCTTGTTATATATATACCTATGCTGTTACATACTAAGCCTCAGAGCTTGTGCTGTGGTCTCTGTCTTGTTGCATCTGCAACATCAGATCTTGTTCCATATCTTCTGGGAAACACCAAATAATAGGCAGTTTCCTTGCACTGTTACAAAATAAACTAACAAGAAATAAAAAAGACTACATATACTTTTGCTGCCTGAGGCTGTGCTACTATCCATATGCACATGATTTGGGACCAAGAGAATTTGGGCCAGCATGGCACAGGGTCTAAAAGAAATACAGACAGACACAGAGACAAGATACACATACAGAGAGAGAGAGAGAGAGAGAGAGAGAGAGAGAGAGAGAGAGAGAGAAAGGCAGAGAGACAGAGAAAGGATTACTATTAGAATGTTTTAAAACATGTTTGATGGAACTTATATATTTCTGATTAAAAGGTGAAATAAAGCAATCAAACATCTAATAAAGAGGACATTTCCCAAACTGCACATATAATGTGTGTCTCAAGAAATCACTTGTAAAAGCAACAAATGAAACAAAGGGAGAAAACACTCTCCTAAAATTAAGAATATGAATATCAACAGACACCCTGCCTAGAAATAGTTGGCCAACACAAAATAGATTCTATGTTGTGCTTTCTGTTTTGAATAGTTTGTTTGTTTGTGTTACTGATTTTTTGTTGTTTGTTTTAATTTGGGTTTCCAGAAGGTAAAATAATGACTTAGCACTTTCCAGCATTTTGATAGCTAGCTAATAGCAGGGAAACTTCCAGGTTAGGACCTGCTTCATTTCTCTGTTATGACTCTAATATGGGCTGTCTTCAGCCATAAGGTCATATAATAAAGTTTTAAAGGGGAACTAAGAGCAGTACTTGGTGTGTGTGAGACATCTCTGGACAATTCCAAAAGAAGAAACCCGTTTCCTGCCTGACCCTGTGAGTTGTATTTGCCAGCCTATGGTGGTTAGTAGGAGCACCTTTTACCCAGCTACAGAGTAAGGCCATTTAAATTATTTTTATGTATGTATCAGTTGTTTTTAAAATGTAGCACATTTATATCTTTATCCAAAATAAGTTCTAGGCCTAATACCTTTACAAATATTTAGCAGGAAAAATAACGACATATTTAAAGGCCTAGAAACACATGTCACATTGATTTCTAACTAAAAATTCCAAAGAGATATTTGGAGACAGGTGGTTCTTGATGAAAGCATAAAATATAAAATTGAATTTGAAAAATAAATAAGCCAAAGTAGCCAAGAAGCCTTTAAAAAGCAGAATTGGGGCTGAGAATTTTCCTCAGAGGTTAAGAGTACTTATGGCTTTTTCAGTGGACATAGGTTCTGGGATTATAGTGGCTCATAACCATCCATAAACTGAGTTCCAGGGAAAAGGATGACGTCTTCTGACCTCCGCGACACTGAGCACTCAAATGGGGCACATACCTAAATGCAAATAATGCATACAAAATAAAATAAATCTGCCACTTTTCCTTTCTTTCCTCTGTCATTCTTTGTCTCTCTTTTCCCCCTTCTTTTTCCTCTATCTTTTATCTCCTTGAATACAAAATGGTACAACTATTAAATATGCAGAGTGGCAGTTTTTTATGAGACCAGACATATTCTTTCTCTATACAACCCACCAGTTGTGATTTTTTTTGGTATTTTCTCAAACAAGTTGATAGTTTATATATCTACATATAATCTTACATAGAGATGTTTATAATTTATAACAACTTTATATAAAATAATCACTTTCAAAGCACCAACAACAATATGACTTTCAGTAGATGAATGAATATATATACCATGGTACATATACACAGTAGAATATTATACAGTGCTGAACAAAGCATTGCTATCAAACCAGGGAAATAAAAGAATAAACTATAAACACATATTAATTACAGAAAGACATATGTTTACATAAGTCTCCTATCACATGATTCCAAGTATTTGACATGCTAATCACTACTTCTAAGACTCAAGGGAACATTGGAGAACACAAAAAAGAAATTCAATGTAAGAACTAGAAGATAAAGAGAAAGGCTATAATCTTCTGGACATGACACAGTCATTGCAATCATAAACTCATAGCAGCTATAGTTTCCTACACTGGGCCTAAATAAATCTGTGTCTGTAATTTGTCAACAATGTGTGTGTGTGTGTGTGTGTGTGTGTGTGTGTGTGTGTGTGTGTTATAGCCCATGAGACCCTACTCCTTCCTGATAAACTATTGACTATTGATAGATGTTGATGGAGGAGGAGCCATTGTCTTCAGTTTTTTAACAACTGGTGAGTCCACCGGACTTTATTGGATCACCCTAAACCCATGGTCATAGTGAACTCAATAAACCACAAAGCTAAGCAAAATGATAGGATATGTACACAATAGTATTTATGCAAAAGAAGGTCATGACTTTTGAAGGAACCTGGAAAGTGATATATGGAATTGCTTTTAAGAAGAAAAGAGAAGGCGAAAATGTTGTAATTAAATTATAATACCAAAAAAGGGTAAGTGAGGAGGACTAGAAAGGAATGGAAATTATTAACCAGAATGAAGAAGATACTTTAGAACAAGGCAGCTATTCTGTGCAACATTGATATGGGGATGTATGTCTTCACACATGTCAAAGCCTATTTAATGTATATCATCAGCATGAACTCACCTGTAAACTATGGACTTAGGTAGTAGTGCTATGTCAGTTGTGCATTTATTCTGTTGATCAGTACAATATACTGTGGAAGATGCTGACAGTTACAGAGGCTACAGATTCTGGGGTCAGGGCATCAGAGGCTGTGTGGAAAGATTCTATACCTTACGCTGAATTCTTTGTGACCCTATAATTGCTCTAAAAGTAAAACAATATATTAAAAGTCATAAAATATTAGGCTTGGGATATAGTTCAGAGTTGGACATTTTTCCAAGCATGTGTAAAACTGTTAGACTCCCAGCACTGATAATAATAAGATAAAAAGAACAATAACAATACAATTTAAAAATATATTTGTATTTATTGAAGTGCTGATCAAAGTAGATGAAAGAGAAAAACAGAAAGTGCTTTCAGGGAGACGCTCATGATTGTTGCTAGATCAGTACATAAGCTTATGATAAACTTCATTTACACTTGGGACTTCTCTTGTTCAACACTCAAATGTTCTTCCATTAACTGTGTGTGTGTACATGCATGTGAGTGTGCACATATACATGCTTTGATTCTGATATAAGCTACATTTTAATGAGGCCCTAGACCATACCACTTAGTTCATGTTTGCCTTTTGATTACCTTTCAGTAGAGGCTTATACTTTCTTATTGACTGGCATCAGCATCACACATGCAGCCCATCAATGTATTCTTTAAATAAAGCTAAAGGCTTCCCCAAATAACTGCTAAATAGTCAACTCAGAGCTCTCTGTCTTTCTGAATGTTTCTGAGGTTGAGAAACTAAAACCTATCTCTTAATGCATGATAAAGTGAAGCTTAACACCCAGAGACAAACAACTTTTCAACAACAAAACAACAAAAATGCTTGATTGGTTCATCTTTCTTTGGCACATAGCTAATCACCACAGACTTGACAGCTCCTAAGTATATGCATTTCTTATCTTACAGACTTCATGGTTTGTATGTCTAAACACAATGAGCAAGATGCTTTGCTCATGAAGTTACAAAGGGTCTCATTGGACTTTACTTGCATTTGAATGTTCAACCGGAGAAGAATCCTCTTCCAAAATTCTAGTAGCAAAATCCATTTGCTTGTATTTGAGAACCACGACCCTGTTTTCTCACTAGTGTTCATTAACGGTTCTCTTCTGCACAGTACGGAGTTTATATGCAAGTCCTTGCCACTTAGTATACTCTCAGAGCACAGCATCGTGACACTAGCAAGAGTCTCAATAGCATGTTATTCTTTAGTATGACACCTAAAGTGACACAATAGAATGACTGGTTGCCCATCACCTTTTATACGCTCTGAGTCAGAGGCAGACAATGAGTATCACCAAAGGTAATGAAGCAAAAAGCATGGAAAGGAGAGAGATTATGGGAGACTTATTAAAGTCTGTTCACATGCCTTCTGAAGTCAGGAATTATAGCTACATTTCAAGACCCTGTCCAAATGAAACAAAACAAAGAAAGTTAAATACTAAAAAGCATTAAAGAACTGATTAGCATGTAACAAATATTTACAAAATCTTGGGCTTGGGATGGCCATTTACAATGAACAGCAAAATTAGAATATATAATTAAGAAGAGACTGATAAAAGAATTGAAATAAAAATTGTAAACATTTCATCACAAACAATACTGCAAGCTATATGCCTAAGTATCATTGTTATAAAATACAAAAGGTATCCACTAGTTAATGATAAATAAACAGAACAAAACATGTGCATTCATCCAATACAAATAAGTCATGGCATAGGGAAACACGAGTGAAAAACAAGCCAGTTCCTGGCTACATTCACTAGTGTCAAGGACAGGTTGATGACACTGGGGACTTGTACTTTTCTACTTTTACCATCTATCTACAGGCTATGAAGAAAATTAATACTTGGTTTTAAGTAGATCCAGGAGAGGGAGTCCCTTCACATCTGTAGAAGGAGAGATCACTATTACTGCTTCCCTAGATAATTCCAGAACTACAGTTACCACTTCATGCCAAACCCGCTCATGGGGGAATGCATCTCAAAAATATCATGTGACTATTCTTATCCAAATATTTCATTCTGAGGAGTTTAAGGGGAAAAAAGCCAAAGTCCTCATAAAATATGTTCACATTAGTGTGGATTTTGATTGTGATATGTGAGAACCCTCTCAATGAATACTTGGTTAAATAAACTGTAATAGATCTATGGAACTTTAGTCTATGATCAGTGACAGAGCTGCAGTATGTTTAATGATAGCTGAATATGTTCACAATATAGTAACTGAAAAACTCAGATCACAGAATAGTAGAGGCCTCCCTCAGTACCTATGGGGAATGACTCTCAGAACCCCGTGGCTACCAAAATCCTGATACCAGGTCTTCGTTTTAATGTGTTGTCATATCTGCAGACTTATAGCCCCTAATAAGGTGGACATTCTTGTAAACTTGAAGCTAACAATTTAGTTGATTCTACAGCTTTAAGTTGCGCTGGTTAAACAGCCTTGCTCCAGGTCATCAGAAAGAATACCATCAGATCCTGGCACTTACATCTTTCCCTTTTTCTCTAAGATTAGAGCATACTGTATTGGTACCAGTCTCCATCTATTGTATCTTCAGGGGTTTAAAGCACAGAACTTAGAGACACAATGGCAATTAAACATTTGTACTTCATCTAATGACAAAGGGACTATTCATGTAAAAATTCTCATTTCTTGATAGTACTATATTTACTGATAACTTTTAATTTAATGTTTGTTTCTCTCTATTTTCTATATTTCCTCTAGGTGTGTATTATTTTTGATAAGATAAACATTTAAAATAGACTGACATATATATATCCTAAGGTAAATAATTGTTTCTATTTTCCAAATAGATATCCACATAACTTTGCTTACTCACGGATTTGGTGATGTGACTAGTCAATACAAAAACTGATTAAATCTGTAAATAGTTTGTACTAAGATTTTATTATTTAATCTCAAGTGATAAAAGTGGGCTAATTATAAATGCTACCCAAATTAAAATTAACTTGCATTAACATATTTAACTAATGAAATCTATTTCAAGCTATTGTTTCCTGTGATGAGTTTTCTAAATGTCCAAGCTATTAGAAGTTGTAAAATCTACTATATATAGCAAATAAGAGAACTATTAGAAGTGATGTTTGACATGTGACATCTTCAGAAATAACTATTCTTTATTCCAATATAGCCTTCCTGCTGGTAGCACAGGAAACCTCAAAAGTACAAGTCTCAGATTCACCAGTGTCTTGGTCTTCGAGGTTTTGCTACTGCCTAGTTTTGTACCAATTCTCAGACAGCAACACTGTCTGCAAATGACTTGAACTTGCCTGTCAGGTTTTTAAGGAGCTTTGTGTGCTGCAGATACCACTTGCAGGGTTTTGTGTGTGTTTGTGTGTGTGTGTGTGTGTGTGTGTGTGTGTGTGTGTGTGTGTGTGTTTAAGTCTTGGTCTAGCTAATTTTCAAACCACAAAGAATGAGGAATTCTCAGTAATAATGCTAAATAAATGGCATTACTTATGTTTTCTATTTCAATACGGTAGAAACAAGGAATGGTCAGGCAAGCCCCAGCCTTGGATCCCTCAAATATCTTGAACTGTTGCTCAAATGTGTTGGGTTTGGCACAACCTGTAAGACCCTGGGCCAGGCACTGTTTTGTCTTTGATTTTTAAGCCCCTGTATATTTCAAGGGAAACTTAATCCATATGTTTCTGATTCATTTACACTTAACTCATCAAAATGTTGTCTTGAAGGAGTTATTTGATATCCAACAAATCTTTGGAGCCCTTTTCTAGAGGACTTTGAAAATCTTTATTTTGATCCCTGTAGAAAAGAAACCTACTCTTTTAGTGTGTGTGTGTGTGTGTGTGTGTGTGTGTGTGTGTGTGTGTGTGTCAGTGTGTATGTGTGTGTGCATGTGTGTGTGTGTGTGTGTTTTAATAAGCTCATTCAGCTATTCTAAGGTATGAGTTCAATCTAAAACTAACAAATAGGATGTCAGCCCAGATTGTTAACTCGATCTAATGTCCTACGTACTAATTAGAGCCTCTTGGGATGGGGGAAGCAGAGGATTCTCACTCTGATCTAAACTAGTCCCAAGCCCATGAAAATGCTTACCATCTGTTAGCAATATAGGACCTAGATGCGCCTGACAGTCATAGTCCTCAGTCTTTGGTTCCAATCCACACTGAACTATTTAGGATTATTTTGTTGTTATCCTGTTTCACTTTGTAACCTTTGATGTTTTGGGTTAGAATTTTACGTCCTAATCTTAAGGAAGAATGGAGAACTGTTAATGCCAGGGTCTGACAGTTGTCTTGCTGATAGCCTGGATCAAGGCTGCCTAACTAGTTTAATTTATACCCTCAGAATCGACCAGATTGCTGGCTTTAAATTCTCTTTCACTAAACTCTTTCACTGCTCATGGAATTGGTTCATTTTTTCCTTCCTCCAAAAATACACAGTATGACAAGTTGAGAGGGTATTTTCTGCCATTCAAATTAGTGAAAGGGAAGCTGATGTCAGAGGAAAAAGCACTTATGTTACTGAGCATCTCCTAATTGACAAACATTTTATGTATTTATTCATTCACTCCTTAGCAAGATTGTATTAAGGGCCCACTACATCCAAATCACAGTGTGGCAGGGACTGGTGGATAGGAAGAAAGAGATGGATGGAATGAAAAGCCTTGGTATTCTGTAACTTTGTGGGGGAAGGGGCTGATGGTGATGGAAAGGGGAAAGACAAAAGGCGTTGTCCCTGCTAATAATGATTGTCACCCATTGGAGAGTGTGCCAAGTATTCAGTCTATAAGTATCAGTACAATGGGTCCTTAAATTTTTCTTTCTTCCATCTTTCAAAGATGAAAAAAGTGGTAAAGCTGCTTTGGAGAAGAGGCTATATAGTAAGACATGGGTTTTAAGTCATGAACCCGGTAGTACCACCAAGGTTGGAACTCCAATCACTACACTATGCTATTCTAACTCTGTATTCAAGTCACCTTCAAATATACTTAATGTTGACTTTTACAGGCATGAGTGTCAGACAGCATAGATTGTGCCACATCTCCTTGCTGGCTCATTTCTCAATTCACAAAATAAAGGATGAGCTATTGCAAACACTCCCATCTTTTATTCTTACACCACACATATGTGAGACATCTCTCCCTGAAAATGTACAAAGATGACCCCTGAGAATTCAAGATGATTGTTCAACAGCACAGGCCAAATTCTGTAGTAGCAGTGTTGGGTGTATAAAGGGAAGTCTGTCAGAAAAGAATGTTAATTCTAGAATCCTGAACAAGGACAATGACTGACTCTGAGGAAGAACCGAACATTTCTTCCCATCCACTCTTGAGCATGCTGACTTAACTTATTCCTGGCATAACTTATGACCTTCCTTGAAATGGTTACGTGAAAATAGATGTGAGCATTGATCAAGTGTAATAATAACAGAGTTCTGTATAATAAGGAAAAATGCCTATAAACAACCAACAGCTGATTTGAGCTCCATTTGAAATGGTATGAATATCAACATGTTTCATAAACTTCCCCTGGAGGCAGAAGTCACAGGAGTAGCAGCTATCTCTCTAGTTAGAAGCAAGACACTTTTGAAAGCTCTGAACCATTTCAGGGCCTAGAAATAAATGAAATAATTGCTAGACATGGATGTTCCAGTAAGGGTTGTTACTACTGACACCCCATTATTACTCCTCCTTTTACTTTAGGCCACAGAGGCAGTAAGATGGAGACATCTCTCCATAAGACATGTCCTCCTGTCAGATTGAGTCCAGTAAAGCCTGTTTCATTCTTCAACCTTGTATCTTAGGCCCAGGAACAAAATCAACCACTTTAAATAAATATCACCAGCAATGATTGCTACCCCAGTTGACACAAAATCTTTTCATAAAAGATATATGGGAGCAAATGAAGTCACTCTTGCTCATGCCCACTTACTGATCCTTCAGAACCCTTGTATAATTGATATATTTTCCACACATTGTTCCCTCAAGATAGAATTGCAAATGATACAATGAGAAAATGAGGGAAAGAGCTCTCTCTTCTCAGTTAGTCACTAATGATGATGATGCTAGGTAAAACAGAGCATGCAAAATCACTGGGATGCATATGTTTCATTTAACATTAATGAAGTTAAAGTTAAATACTATTATCCAGATTCTGTAAATGCACAAAAATGTTTACCAAATTGAGATCACATGGATATTAAATAGTGAAGCTGTGTTTAAAGCCTCTCTGTGTTTAAAGTTTCTAGAACTCAGAAAACATAGAACTTTGAAAGAAACATTACCTTCCTTTTCCATATTTCTACCCTCATATAAATTCCACAACATTATACATCATTGGCTAAAGACATTTTGTTTGGTTTGGTTTGGCTTGGTTTGATTTAGTTTGGTTTGGTTTTTGGTTTGGTTTGGTTTGGTTGGTTTGGTTTGGTTCGATTTGGTTTGTTTTCATTTGGCTTGGTTTCATTTGGTTTGTTCGGTTTGGTTCTGTTTGGTTTAATTTGGTTTGGTTTAGTTTGGTTTGGTTTGGTTGGTTTGGTTTAGTTGGTTTGGTTTGGTTTGGTTGGTTTGGTTTGGTTGGTTTAGTTTGGTTTGGTTTGTTTGGTTTGGTTTAGTTGGGTTGGTTTGGTTCTGTTTGGTTTGGTTGGCTTGGTTGGGTTGGGTTGGGTTTGTTTGGTTTGGTTTGGTTTGTTTGGTTTGCTTCGGTTTGGTTTGGTTTGGTTTGGTTTGGTTGGTTTGAAGAGAAAATCTCTCTGTTTAGCAGTAGCTGTGCTATAACTCTCTATGAAACCCAGGCTGGTCTTGAGTTCAGAAAGTTCAATCTTTTAAGGAGAGGAGCAATCCATAATCTTACACAGAATCTGTGACACTGAAAATCTTTAACAATGACCACCAAGAAAGAATACCCCTAAGGGTTGTAATATCTTGGTGGTAACCAACAGATGTCTAATTGGACTTAAAGTTAATTTATCAGGAAGAAAACCATGCATGGTACTGGAAACCTAGCCCTCTACCCAGGACTAAGGAGGGTACAGACCTTAGAGGAGAACTGCTACCTCTACTTTACTAAATTAGTATACTTCTTAACTCTATTCTAAATCTTTATCCTTCTGTTCACACATACAGGAAGGTCTCACTCAATGAAGCTTCTCTTTGCAACAAAGACCATTACAGAAACCCATAACCAGTGAAAATGCAGAGAACAACTGGATTACTACACATCCCCTATACCTAAAGGCTCAGGAAGCATCACTTAAGGTGGATGGAAAGACTATAGGAGCCAGAATCAAGAAATATGCTGTGAGATTATATCTCCTAGAAATGACAGGAAAGCTTTTTCACCCATGATTCCACAACAATATGACTGCCTAAAGAATACATTAACATTTTATAACACAATAGACATGCTAACATAGAAGGAGGGAAATCTCAAGAGACTCTACCCATAAATAAAACCTATCGGTAACTAAGAACCTAACATTTCTGTTCTGAAATTGTGTGTGTGTGTGAGTGTGTGTGTGTGTGAGTGTGTGTGTATGTGTGAGTGTGTAAATGGCATGAGCAGGTTATATTTACATATTTAGTCATAAGCAGGTCATATTTATATATTTAATCCTAGTCAACCACATATTTTTATAACTAAGAAAAAGACTAAAAGTAAAATAACTGATAAACACCTAGACACACAGAATGTGTATCATTTGTGTATAACAGAGATGTAAGCATGATAGCTATGTATGTATTCAATACTATTAATTTATATTCAGAAGTATTTTTGGTTTGAATCAGAAAGTCCCATAGACCTGTACTTCGGGTATCTGATTGTCAACTTGTGGCACTACTTTGAGAGCCCACCAGGTAGTAGAAGATTATTAGAGCAGGGCTTTGTAGACAAACACCTGCCTCTGGGTCCATTTCAGTGATCTGCTTCCTTGTCCAGCATCAATGTAAAGTGTTGTACCTCACACACTATCCAGAGCCCTCACCACCATGCACTATGATGGACTAAAATTCTTATGAAACCATGAGCCTAAATAAACCTTTCCTTCCTTTAAGTTGCCTCTGTCAGTATTTTGTCACACCAACAAGGAGCTAACAACAGTAGGAAAGTACTGTGTTGCCTTTGTTATCACCTAGACTGTCTTGTGTTCATATGTTTCTCTCAGTCTGGTTATATACATCTTAGGAGAGCCTGAAGTTTAGCATTCCCTTTAGCTATTCGGTAAATATATTAATAAGGCTTTTTAATGAGCATGACCTTTTCGCTGTTTCAGGTAGTGTTGGCTTAAAATCAAGAGAAACACCATTGTGTTGAGAAAATAATATAAGGATATAAATACACATATTTTCAACTGTGCTTGGAAACTGTGGCAAACTGGGTTTATAAATGTTCTCATGTTCTTCCTGCTCTCATAAATGGACTTCATTCACCAGTCTACTTCACATCGAATTGAACCAAAATGGGAATATTTTATCAATGGAATAGAGAAAGAGGTGACACAAATTACTTCTAAGCCTCTGCGTTGGACATTTCACATCTGGGTTCCCACACCATTCACCATCAAATACAAAAGGTCCAATGAAAGTCTAAGTTCCAGAGAACTCTATCATGAGTCATTCAGTGGAATCTCCTTGAAGAAGCCTCGGGGAGAATATTCCTTATACACACAGTGAGCAAAACCCAAAATTGTTATTGGGTTAAGGATTGAGATCTGAAGTCATTAACTCATAACAGCTGTGGTGGTTTGTATAAGAATGGCTCTCATTGGCTTATTTATTTGAATGCTGATCATTAGGGAGTGGTGCTACTTGAAAGGGATTAGGAAATGTGCTCTTATTGGAGTAGGTGTGGCATTGTTGGGGGAAGCAGGTCACTTAGGCTGGCTTTTAGAGTTTCAAAAGTCCAAGCCAGTCTCTCCCTCTCCCTTCTCTATTCTCCATCACTATGTCTGCCTGAATGACATCACCATGCTTCTTGCCATAAAGATAATGTACTAAATCTCTAAAACTACAAGCAAGTCCCAATTAAATGTTTTCTTTTCTAACAGTCGCACTGGTCATGGTGTTTCTTCACAACAACAGAACACTGAGACAATAGCATTGCTGGCATATAAGGAGCCATACAAAGGGGTTCTGTATAAGTGGTATATTCTTAGATGAAAATTTTTCATGAAAAGCAGACACCTTTGAGAGCACAAAATGATTTAGAATGAACTAAACTGCAAAGGTAGTATTGATTTTCACTTACTATAAAGCAACTTTATTTAACAAGTAGATAATTAAAAGTCTATTTCATTCACTTTTAAGACTTCTGCCTTTAAAGAAATATGTACTCCAGAAAGAAAACCAAATAATTTAATTAATTAGCTATATAATAATTAATTTTAAAAAACCGTATTACTTCTCTGGGATATTTATCTCAGCATGAGTCTAAATTAATTAAAACATAATTGAAAGACTTGAACAAAAACATAGAAATCAAATGTATACAAAAGAAAGGTTTTAGCTACATTACTGAACATTTTAGCTATAATATTGGAGTTTCAAAACAGAAATAATGCCGAAAAATGAAATTTGTCAAAGAAACAGTATGAAAAAAAAGCTAAAATATAAACATGCTTTTCTGATATTAAAGAACCAGACATTTGTCAACAGCATGAAGAAAGAACAGATCACACTAAAATTAGGAAAAATTAAAACACAAGAAATTCAGGAAATATGAGAATACTTGTAGATATAGGAAAGAGGAAGGAGGGCAAGAAAGGAAGAAATGCAACATCAAGTTCCACAAAAAGGATCCAGGGACAAAGTGAAGCCAGGCTTGTCAGCTATCACAGAGCAGGGGGCTGTGAATCAATACTACATGTTCTACAGGGACAGCTGCTGTGTGCATTGTCACTTGACATTTTAAATGAACTTACATGTTAGAGAGTATGATTTAAAATAAATAAATCGAAGCATTTATGCTGTAGTATACTAAAAAAAATATGCTAAAATTTGTTGGAATTAAAAACATGGATTCCACAGATGTCCTTAGCAAGAACTGTATCACCAATACTTCAGTTAATGTCATATTAGAATAAACTTAGGAGTGAGTGGGAGGTGACAACATACAGTCCACAATTCTAGCTGAAGGAGGATAAATTAATGGAGCAATTAGGATGGGAAAATTCTGAGCATAGTCATTATCAAATAATTCATTTGAAAAGACCAGCTGGGTACATGGATACAACAGAGGTTACTGAAAGTAACTGTAGAGAGCAATGAGTCAAGACAAGACAAGGCATGTTCCTACTCAGTACAGAAGGATGGATAAAATGGAGGTGAGATACTACCTGGGCTGCTTGTGTAAAAGAAGTTCTTTTGAAATATCCTCCAAGAAACTGAAGATCTTTGCTTTTTCAGCAAAGAACCAAGAACTTTGGACTCGCAGGGCACATGAATGTCTCCCACTAAATATTCTTTACTCATGAACTTGTCCCATTGCCGTAACTGTTTTTTTTTTTTTTTCTCTTTCACTGACATTTTGTAAACTTGATTTGAAGCCAGAGGTTTCATTTCATGGAAGCAAACAGGGAAAACATTTGTAGAGGTGAACCTTTCTCCCTATGTGTTTATTAAAGACAATTGGAAGGATACTTTAAGCCTTTTCAGGGTAGTGACCTTAGCTTGTGTTTCTATATCTTGAGCAACTCATATTTTTAAAATTATTTTCTACTCTATAAGGTGACACAGAATTCCAAAGATTTGTGGCAAAGTTAATAATTTCTGTTGTACTTGTTTTGATAAAGTCTTGGGTTTGTTTTTCTATGGAGAGATATGTCTGGATACTGCTAAGTCATATTTAAAGGAATAAAGAAATGCTTCTAGGAACTGAAAACATACATTTCATCATGAAGAACTGCAAAATGAGCTCCTCAGGGTTTGTTGACTTCCTATCAGACACATTGGCTGGATGTCTTAGAGACAGGACTGCTTCTGTTTAGTCCACTCCATTTGGCTTCCAGTTAAACAGGGGAACAATATTTATTCCAATGACTAATGATTTAGCAAGCAGTGTCAACTTGGGTTTTTTGGGGGGGTTAACAGAAAAGATTAGTGATACAAATATTTAAATTGAAAATTTATTTTTTAAAGATCACTCCTATTAAGAACACATTGCCATTTGTTCTGTTTATTTGCTTCCATACTAAAATTAGTCCGTATTTACCCATCCTCTGAACATCTAGTGGGTGTCAGGAGGAAGCCACAGTGAAGTAGAGACACCTTTCAGAATATGTTTTGAAGGCTTACAAAGTCACTGATTTCATGGCTAGACCGTGGCTAGACCATCTCAAAGGTTCTAACAAATGAGTTCAGGTTCTCTCTCACAACTCAATTTTCTACAACAAACGATGTCAAACTTATGAGTTGAAAAATCCCAAAGTTCTGATTCCTCTGTCCAAAAATGAAGTGACGACAGTTACTTAGATGCAAAGAAGTTTCCTGGAGATGACCACAGAAGACAAGGGAAAAATGAGAGCAGAAATAGTGTCCACCGAGGCTGTTTATATAATAGAGGAGAGAGGAGTCTCTGTTCTGCCTGATGCTACTTATTGTCCCAGAGTTGTCTCACTGGGGTTTCTGATAGAATGGGAATGCCAATGTTCCAATTCCAATGACCAACATTAGAACAAGCCTAGTGTTGTGGATAGATAATTCAAGTGGGCAAAGCTGAAAAGGATAGGACCACCCTATGGGAGCATGGATGCTGAATTACTGACTTTAACGACAAGACCATAAAATACAAGATAGTAAACACAATGAAGCTAAACTGAAGACATACCAAGACACTAAAGGGAAGGAGAGAACTGGGCAGCCTGGAACCCACATTGTCACATCAGTACCCTGGCAACAATTGTTCTCATAGAAGCATAGCTACAGGAACAATACTGTTTCCACTGGACACATTTACCTCCTCCCCATGAGTGCTGAGGCTGAGGCTGAGGCTGAGGCTGAGGCTGAGGCTGAGGCTGA
>JANHMN010000006.1:43437331-43469968 GCA_030674055.1 Rhabdomys pumilio
AGAGAGAGAGAGAGAGAGAGAGAGAGAGAGAGAGAGAGAGAGAGAGACAGTTAGCATAAAATACTTTAGACCAATGAGTACATGCAAACATGAATACTTAGACCAGACTCCTCAGTTTACAGAGTCATACATAGTTCCATCAAGCTGGAGTCCCCTTCATTTTGATGCATACTACAATTAAGGTAGAAAAATAATATGTTAGTCCTTACTCTTTCATCTTTCATCTTTACATCTTTCAGTGACTCTTTCATCTGAAATTCTCTAAAAATAGAAGTCTCTATATTCCAAAGAGGGATCCCACAGAGGAAGACAACATGAGCCTACCATGGTAACTGTCACCAGATACCTGAATTTGTTTTTGCAGGAAAGCCTATAAGAAACAAATTTTAAATCATCTACAGAGATAAAACTTAACCCATGAAAAGTGGATCAAAAGTGAGATGGCTACCCTGGTATGTAGTGAACATCTTATCCCTGAAATAAAACACATTAAAGTCCATATCTTGGGCCCCTGCTAAGGCTCTTAGCATATCAAATCATTGGCAACCAAAACCCTTCATAAAGTGTAGACTAGTTTTTAGAGACTTGCTTTTCTGGGCTCATCTTTAACCCAAGAATATACATTTTCTTCTAATAATTGCAAAACTAAAATAAAATATGGTAAACATGAAAAAATATATAAGGAAAATAAAACCATCTGAAATCTCACCAAGCACCACATTTCAGTGGCCACCATTTTATATGTTATAACACAATCATTTTACCACTTGAATGGAACTGAGTGTCTTATTCAACTATGTGTACTCCCAGAAATAAAACTCAGGTTGTCAGGCTTAGTGGCATATTTACCATCTTTCATGTTTATTGGCTTTTGTATCTGCTGTGTGTAGAAAACTTAACCAGAGCTTTTGCCAATCTTTAAGCTATTTCTATGACTTCTCTGTATCAAAATAAACCCCTTACTAAATGGGTCCCTGCAGAGTTCATGTCATTTCTCCAAAGATGGTTTTTAGAGATAGGCTATCTGTACTAGCTTAAGGGCCTAAGGGTCTGGCCAGGTGATCATACAGATAGCATAGAGGTTATTCGTTTCTGAGTTCATAGTTCATATTTCAGCTTTGCTTATGGCATCTTTAGTATCACTTAAATATTTATTTATAAATAAAACTCTGTTTATTCTATTGAGTCCTGGCACTAAAGTGTATTATCCTAAACAGGATATCTCAAAGCTCTTTACTTTATGAATGCGAATACAAAACACGTAAAATATCCTGTCTTTCAAAAAAGAATCCTTTGGAGTGATGTGTACTATCACATTGTAAAGTAGGTAACAACATGGTCAAACGAGAAGAGACATCACCTGCGGTTAAGGGGAAATGCGACTGTAAAACTGTGAGTAAAACTTGTAAGAACCCGGTTATTTTACCCTCCTGTCAGAATTGTGAAGAAGTTATCCTCAAGAGGAAAAAAAAAGCCACACTCATGAGGGACAGTCACAATAATGAACTTCTTTATCCCAGCATTGTCTTTTGTCTTGCTAAATCCACAATTGGTTAACAGTGACATTCGTTTAGGATCAACACCCAATGCCCAGGATAAAGGGTGTTTACCTCAGAGAAGAAGTCTGATGTGAATAAAAACAAGCAAATGAAATCCCAGCTATGAGCATTTTTTTTTTTCTTAGAGAAGCTTAGGAGGTAATACTTGCCAGATTTTCATCTCTGGTGAAAAACATGCAGGGCTTAATTGATTCCTGAAGAATTTCTTAAGCTGATGAAAGGGATATGTCTCTGAGAGACGTACTTGTTGGCTGTTTTACATGCATGTGCACGCACACACACACAGAGAGAGAGAGAGAGAGACAATGCTGCCCCAAGAACTTACTGCATGGCCAGACTACAGAACTTGCCAACTTACCAAACCAAGTGTGAGTCATCAGTTTTCCAGACCCCTGTCCTTCAGGACAATTAAGACACCACTTGGCCACCTCCTTAATTATCTGTCTAAGCCAACCTTAAAGTGATCTGTTTACTTAACAAGTGCAATGCAATTGAAAACCAAGGCTCATCTGTTAAAGTTATTTGGGGAACTGACTTTTCCCTTTTATGAAAAGGAGGAGGAGGAAGCAGTGATGACTTGATGATGAGTACTACACTAGCAGGAGACGTGGAGATAGTGCTGTAATGTCTGCTTCTAGTGAATGCATTCTACTCAAGGTTGTCTCTATGCATTTAAATCTATGTGCTATACAAATGAGTAGTCTACGTCTTTGTTCCTAATGTTTGTTTAAATGACAGTCCCAGGTGTTCTATCTTCAGAATTCCTGGAAAAAGAGATTTTTCACTCCATCTGGAAGAGCCCAAATTCCTCTCTTCCCTGTTCTAGAAACATTAGCTAAGTGTCCTGAAAATTAAAAAAAATACCATGCAGATTGGTGTCCCTCCAGCTCCAAGTCCTCAGCCTCAGTCAATGTAGAGCTTTCAACAGTATTCTTTAAACCCCAACACTGCTCTTTCCAAAGGCCTCACATTGTTCTCAGAATCTAGGCTGGTCTATATGCTGTAAGCCATTCATTTTGTTTATTTTTATTTGATTAAAACATAATTACATTTTATATACATATATTTACTGCCTCAAGGAAGGGCTCTCCTTTTCTCTCAATCAAATCTCTTCCCTATCTTTATGGTCAGTGCTTGCCATCTCCTGCGCTGGCAACTTATTATGTTAATGTACATATTGAATAAATTAGTTCTTCTCTATCAGCTGATAAACATGAGCTGGTGTCTCATAGGAACAAAGTATGGCTGTATATTATTTCTATTCCCTGAAAGAACAAATTTCTCATCTTTCTTTTCTTCTTTCTGTTAAAGCCTCCCCCCAATTTTATTTCTATCTCTAGCAGAATAATTGGTTTTTACTAATAACTCATGACTATCTGGTGGCCCTTTCCTCATACTCTATCTCCCCATAGATACTGACTCCCATGGCGTTATCATTCATGAGGTGGTTTCCTAGCTGTATGTAGATCATCTTTACCCTCTCTCAAGCTTTCTTGCTTTCTCTTTTGGCCTCATTCTAGAATTCTAGATATGCTTTAATTTTCTTAATAGTTTCAAAGTAAAATACCACATATATTTGGGTCTTTGAACTTATATCTTTATAAGGTGACAAAATTCAATTCTAAGATTTCAAATATTGTTTATGTTTGCTTTCTAAATGTGTGATATGCAAAACTCATAATACTTACAAAAGATCCCATGTACAAAGAAATTCACCTTTCCCATCCAATTTGTTTCTCTGCATCTGGTTAATAATATAGTTTGCCGAGGTATTCCAGGGTTATCCAGGATGACATGTACTTTACCTGGCACTGACTTACTTACCATCATCCTTATTTTCCCATCCAACTTCTATGTGTTCACTGAATTCAAATTTATCCCTCTGCCACTACCTTGATTATTATTGATTATGTGTTTCTCCTTCAAAACACCTTAAATGGTTAACTTCATCCAATTAAGATCAGTTTCCTTGATGAAAGGATTGACTTAGACTTGACACATGCTTATGTGACTTTTCTGTTTGAATCCACTTAGGACATCCATTTTCTCTAGTATCTTCTTTGGGAGGACTATAACTCAGGAAAGGTTACCACAATCCACCATGATGGATGTACCCAATTTCAGTATTTTTTCTTTCAGTGGATTTGATTGTAATATTTTAAGGTCCAGAATATCCTTTAAATTTTTAGAGTGTATATGTAAATATATGCATTCAAACATGTATTTCTCTCATTTTTCATTTAAAGACTTTGTTGTGAGTATTTTAATAACTACATATGAAACTGAACTCTCTGACGTATCTTTATGCTTAGAGTTAGCTGACAGTGTCACTGAAGAAGCTTCACATTTGTCTTAAGGTGTAGCCCCAAATGATGAGTTGTAGTGAGGCATACATTTGTTTTAAAAAACCCTGATAATGAAACAAGCTGGAACTTTCCCTCCACATCCCCAGTCATTCATTTGGTTCCAATCATCCATTATCTTTTTTTCTCCCTCTCCAAACTCACCTCTATGACTGCATTGTAAGATACACTAGCTTTGTAAGTAAATGTAGTTGTCTTCCATTTTCCAAATAAAGTTTATAATTCTTGTTGCAGCTCTGTCATAAATGTTTGACCTTTAAACATTTGCAAAATATCCCCCATTGTTAAGCAAATGTTTTTGTGTCTTCCCTGCCTCAGGAAATTTCCATGTGACTTTCTTTATCCATTTAGACACTTCTACTATACAGCTTCCTACCCACCCAACACAATTGTGAAAGAAAAGTTCCGAGCTCCTAGGGATAGAATCAGTTTCTGGTAAGATCCTTACATCCCCCATTAATTTGGGGCTTTGGGAAAACACAAACTGCAGTGTGGGAAGCTGATAGTCCATTTCAACTCGCTATGAAGCTAAGCCTGAGGAACTGTCTGCAAGATGATGAAAGGACAGGTCCTAACAGTACTTCAGAAGAAGAACAAAAGCTTTGGCCACTTTAAAAAGGCAGATGAAACTCCTGCAAGAAAACTCAAACCATTTTTGTAACCCTTGGTCCCATAGAAAGAATAACGGAACTTATTTTATTTTATTTTATTTTATTTTATTCCCATAGAAAGAGTAACGGAACTTCTGTGCTGCTGATTTGCCAGGCGGCATTCAGTACAAGGCACATACTTCAGAACGTAAGGCTGGAACTATCTAGTAAAACATGTAGTACCCAAATAGAAAGGAAGCTGAAGACTTTAAAAAATCCCCCAATTTCAGATGTATCTGTAATGTAGAGCTAAACTCTGATGTCTAACTTCCACTTTCCAAGTACGTTCTCCTCATACAGCTGGGCCTTTTTATGTTCCTGTCACTCAGCCTGGAATATTCTGCCAGTTCTTAATCATCCTACAAGCCAAAGTGGTAGTCCTTTATTTTGAAATGGCGATAAGCTCTGAGAGTCTAGTTTCCTTTCCCTTTGTACTTCACTCTGTTTTAGATGCATTAGATCAGTGACCCTACTGTACAGGATATATTTGACTTCCTTCTGATCTTTCTGACCAGACCACATGCTCATTACATCCAGGAATGTGTCCCTTTACCTAGTAGGCAACTTTCCAATAAATATTTATTGCAAGAATGAACAAACAAGTGAATAAACAGATGGTCCTTGATGGCGGAGAGGAGTCATCTTCTTTCCTCACACACAATCTCCTTATATATCTGCTACAGAGCTGCATTCCATTGTGGATAAAGATAACGAAGAGTTTCTTGTTGGGCCTTCCTGTACAAATCTGCAGTGTCATAACCACACTGGTGACAAGACTTCTGTCTGCAGATAAAGAAGTGGCAGTTTACTCCATTTAAAAAACTAAAGAGGGTTGAGGTTTGTGTTGTTATAGGCCTGGGTGGATATATCTCAAAATCACAAATTCTACTATGTTCCTCTTGCAGGGGAGAACGGTGTCCAAAACTCCAAATAAACTTCAAGTAAAGAATGAGAACATATCCTGTATTTTTAAACACTGCAACTCTCAGTTTCATACAAAAAATAGCACTGGGCATTTTAAGAGACAGTTTTAGTGAATGTATATTATAAACTTTCCAATAATGGTGAAAAGACTGGGGAATAGATATAAAAATAAAACACTAGGAAGTTGGATGCAATAACTAGAGCCAGTTGGTCACTATGCCATAGTAAAGGTTCCTGATGTCTCTTGTAACCATGAAAAGATTCAGCATGCACTGTCCCTGTCCCAGACAGTCAATTGTAGAAATTGCATATGGCTTCTTAAACTCCTGAATTTGTCAGTGTTCTTAGGACCAGGATACCATGATGGCTGTCCAACTTCTAGAGTGGGAGACGGAAACACCGTCATGCCTTCTTAAGTAAGAGGTGTCTATCTTCATATAACCAGGGGTCGCTCAAAGGGGTTAGAAAGTCAAAATGATAACCAATACCCACTATCCACCAAAGCTTTCCTTTATATGTCAATGGCTCCACCAAGAAGCTAGTGACACTTCCTGTTTATATTTTGGTGTGTGTCTTCACATTATAGAAATAAGAAAACAGAGCAGTTAAAAATTAAGAAATGTTTTATGCATGCCTTTTTGTGGAATATATGATAGTCTAGGTAGGTTTACTCTTGTTTTTTATTAAAACTTATGTTGTAAAATAAAAATTAAATATTTGTATGAAATTAAAAATATGTATTTTATACATGCCCATTGATATATGGAGTTCAGATCAGCAAGTGTTTCTACTGCACTAACAAGGCTGCTAAGGGTCATAAGAAAACTTAATCTTCTGATCTGTATTTTTAATTTGGTTTAACTATCATTCTAAATAATTTTCCTTATTTTTAAGCTTAGGATCTTTGCTACTGTCCCAAACTATTTTTGCTACTTTGTTATACTCATCTGAACTCTCATACATTATTAATTATTCATTCATGTTAAAGACAGTGAAATACTTTTGTGCAATATAACTGATTTTACTTGTCCACAGATCCAGTGACTTATTGTTATTAGTTGATTTTCTAACATTCATGACACTGCATTAATCTTCTTCTTATAAGTCTATCTTATAAATAGAACTCTTGAGTGCTCAGTCATAAAGCACTGTGCTAGCCTTATTCAGTCTCCTTGCTCTCCATGGATCATACTCAGTCATTTTGCTTTTTTAGTCATTTACCATGTCTTTTCCTTCCTTACCATTTTTCTTTAATACTTTCCTGACATACCCTAGGTTGCTCTTTCTGATCTCTGATCGTTTCTAACACCACAATCCATTATCTAGTGCACAGTTTTCTAAATATTAAAGAAGCTTGCTATTCTGTCCCAGGAAACCGATTGAATTACTATGTCCTGCTTATTCAGGCGAGAATTCTTTGTCATGTTCTAGAGATACTTGATTATGAGACCACGGAGTTCTCCAAAAATAAGTTTCTGTGCACTCCATCTGATCTTGATACACCGCTCTTTTCAATTTCCTTTTCAAAATAAAAGTATTTAAAGACTAACAAATTAGCCATAAAACCCTGCTCCTAATCCAGAGTGTCTTTTCTTTATGTGGAACGGCTTCCCTTCTTAGAGTTCTCTCAAGTACAGTCTTCTCTCCATACCTTGTATCAGTTGCTCAGTGATGCAGCCTACTTCTTTGGATATGTATGTCACTGCCAATTTATACCAAGCAATTTTAACATTAAATAACTTATGTTCCTATTTTATAAATCTGTTTCATATCACTTGGCTTTGTAGCTATAGTTTATGCTTGAAAAATTAAAGAGTATATCTTCCATTTGGAAATTCTTTTGAATGTCTAATTTAATCCCGAGAGAAAAAACTTATGGATAATCAATAAATCTTGACTGGCTAATTGCTTGACTGGTTTACAGTTCTAGATAAAACTCATTTTTTTTTTCCTTCATGGGAGTCTTAGATCTAGAATTTTATGCTAACTAACCTTTTTGGTGACTTTAATGTGTCTGCAGGGTCACCTGATATGTTTCTTACATATTCTTTTCTTTTGTATTTCACTCTGCAGACCAAAAAAAGAAAGTGTCTCTGATTTTAGCAACCTCAACATTGTAGTGACAATTCCTGCCTATCCAACAATTCTATCAACTTGGCAGTTACTCAAACATCTTTAGTCATGAACTCATTCCTGATAGTCACATCACAGAAGGCTTGAAGTATCCAGATGCCCCTAGCATTCTGAATATCTATTCTGGAATGCTCTTTGGAGGCTGTATTTTATGATTGCTGTCACCCTTTCCCTAAAGCAGACCTGTCAACAGATATGAACTTGATCCGGCCAGCCAAATTTCAGACCACTTGTGTCACACTCTGTCCTTTTCTCTTGGAAGTTATCTGCCTTTGGGGGAGGGGCAGAATACACATCTATCCTTTGCTGCAGTGTCTGCATCGCCTAGAAATGAGATGATTTGCCTGGTCACTATTACTCTGCTGCTCTCTGACTTCTAGGAATCTGGAAGCTACAGAACAAAATATTGTGGACACAGCAGATGTGACAACTGCAAAGAGTAAAATAAATAACCAATCACTGGGATTCTTAGGGTGTCCTTTCTTTGCCAAACTGAATTTCTATGTTTTTTTTCAGAGAATTATTACATGTCAAATATCAGTATTTGAATCCACTTTTATTTCAATATAAATTTAAATGTTGGGTCTAAGCCTATACTTTTTATTTTGTCTCAGTATTGTTTTTATTTTCTTAAAACTTTTAAAATTTTCCATGGAAATTCCAATATGTTATATCATTTTCTCCAGTTTCTTTTCTTGCTCCAAATGCTTTCTGTTCCATCTTGGTCTCTCTCAAATTTGTAGCTACTTTTCCTTTAACTGTTGTTACATATACATGCATATATACATGTATTTGCATTCATAATTTTGAGGGATTTCTAGGTTTAATTCAATAAACAAAGAAAAGCAACTTGAATTACCCGATGGTAGCGATGTTAAATGTGTGTATGCTGTCAGGGATGTTAGACTCTCTTGAGAGTTACTAAGAGAGAAATACTATGAGTTTTGACTTTACTGATTGCAATATACTATTCATAAGAAGAAGCCAGAATCCACTGAACTTTGCATCAGTTAGATTCGCAACCCTTATCCGTAAATTCTAGGCATAATTACAAAATAGAGGGGAGGCAGGATAATGCAAATGTTATACCCTTGAGTAAAGCAAAAGAAAGGATCATTTGAGGGAGGAGATGAAAAACAGTCAAGTACAATTTTCTGCCAAAAATGACTTTTAAATCTTGCATAGGAAGAGACCCTTGACATTTTATATCTTGGTCAAAATGGTGGAACTAGGACCAAAGAAAGAATTGGTAAGAAGCTAGATAACAGTGGACAAGAACATCAAGATGACTGCTAAGATGAAAAGTTAAAGCTAGCCAGTTTGGGGAACAGATTCTAAAAGACATAGCTCACTATTACTATTGACAACCAAGGGGGCATTTTTATACTGCCTGTGGACACCAGGATAACACTAAACAAATTTTTCCTAGAGAAGATCTTACTAAATTATAAATAGCTCACAAGGTTTACTTCTTTATAGGTTAATTTCTTCCAAATCTTTAAATATGTACTGACATCAATGATCTCCAAACTATTCCTTAAAATAAAAATATAGGTATGTATATACAATTGGACTCATTTTTTGAAGTCAATGTTACTCACACAAATATAGACACAAAACAATTAAGAAAATTATAGATCAGTCAATTTTCTTGATGAACATAGATTTAAAAACCTTCAATAAACCAAATTTTAAAAACATATTAAAATATCATTCAACATGATTACAATGGATTCATCTAACAGACATAGGTACAGTTCAACAAATACAAATTGATACTTATAACATATCAAAGAAGTATACTCAAGTATAGAAATCACATAATCCTAGCAATACAGTTAGCAAAAGACAGTTAGCAAAATCCAGTATTTTTTCACAATAAAATATCTTGTGCCTACAGGTGCCTCATTGGGTAAAGGTGCTTGCTATACAAACTTGAACACTTGAGTTTGAGCCACAGAAACATACAAAGGTACAATAAAAGAATTCGCTTCATAAACTTGGCTCTCAGTCTCAAAGACACTAAATCTGTCTTGCTTTGGGGAGTACTGATTTAAGTGTTGGGGCTTATGATTCTTTTTGGCTTTCTGAGGTAGAGGAACAGTATGAATACTCTTTCTTGCAATCCTTTACTATTATTTTAAATAAAATATAAATACTTAATTTTCTCCCCCTCTCTTCACTCCAGTCCTTTTTGTGTCCTCCCTGCTTCCCCTCAAATTTATAGTCTATTATTATTATTATTATTATTATTATTATTATTATTATTATTGTTATTATTATATACATACAACCATCCACACACATATGAACAAATATATTAATATAATTGACTGAGTACATTTAATGTTTCTCACATGTATATGTTTTTAAATGACCATTTGATATTGAACAAGAACTTAGGAGGCTCATTGCAAGGGAAGACTTGGTCTCCTCCCTCAACAGTCATTAATGGCTTATAGCTCTTCTAGATGTGCAGGCCGATTCATTTTCCCCATCTACCATGTAGGAGCGTTAATTTGTGGTATCATCATTCAGATCTTGTTTTACACAGCCATGTTATTGTAATTGCATAGGTGCCTCTTACCTATCATATATTATATATCATTTATTATATATGATACACAATATATAAATATTGTTATATATTGTTATAAGTTATCTATATTATATAATATGCAATATTATGTATAACATATCATATATATAGTATCTGATTTGACTCACACGAGAAGTAAGGCCAACAACTGATAAGAAAACTGAAAATATTTTGTGCAAGTAAGAAGACAATCGTGTGTGTGTGTGTGTGTGTGTGTGTGTGTGTGTGTGTAGTTTTTGAGAAGACTTGAAGACTTACCAGTCCTCTGTTCCTTCAATCTTCCCATCTGTCTTATACAATGATTCTGATCCTTTGGTTTAGGGGTTGTGTTGTAGAGGTGTCAGCTGGTGTCAGAGCCCCCACAGTCAGTTGTTCTCTTCATTTTGAACAGTTATATATTTCTATTATGATCTCCATTTTCTGCAGAAAAAAAACCTGCTTGCATATAGTTTGACACTTATCTATTGATATAGGTATAAGTATTTAGAACACAATTAGGAATTATACTGGTGTAGGAAAGTGGCAGAAATAGGTTCTCCTCTGAGATCCACGACCTCATTAGCCCTGGGTAGTTGACTAGGTTTATAGCACTAGGTATGATTTCTTAAGGCTGATCAGTCCTTAAGTTCAATCAGATAGGTATTAAAATTAGACCTCCACCTATCATATTTAATAAAATTTAACTCCAAATGGATCAAAGACCACAATGTGAAACTTGAAAGTTGAAATCTTTTCCTATTTTCTGAGCAAGACTAGATTCACACAAGAAGAAAGGCCAACAACTAACAATTTCTTCATAAAACTGAAAAGGTTCTGTACTTGTAAGAAAACAATCATAAGGCAGAAGACAGAAAGCTTACTCTCTGAAGACTAGCTTTCACAGTATCTGAAGTCAGTATGCAAACCAATAAAGGAAAAAAGGACTTAGGAGTCTTACTTGGCTGTTGATACCTATGAACCACCACAATGACCACCATGGCCCAAAATTCATAAAGGCACATACTTGGAAGTAATCAATGCAATTCTTGTAATATGTTACGTATAATGTTATGTGTAATATACTTCACCATTTGGTTTGTGCTGTACTCACAAATGATTCATAAATATTTTAAATAATGAGAACTGACATTAACTATAGCTTGACACTTTCAGGACTCAGTATTTTCTTCCCTCTTATCTACTCTCAAAAGTGTTGATCCTTTGGACAGAAAATATGGTCATTAAAGATAAGTGCTTTGAATTTACCCTCTGACTTGCTCATCTTTGTAATCAACTAATGAACAAGCTTACTTTCTAAAATTTATCTAGAGGTCATTGCCTCTTTATCAGCTATGAGTTTAATTCTTCTCTGTTACATCACTTCTCAAGAGATCTCAGTCCCTAACTCCACATTAGATAATATTCTCCACACTAAATAATGCCATCTAAGACATAGATCTGATTGAATTACCTCCAAAATATGTCCTAAGTTCTAAGTCTTTACCCACACTCATAGTCCTCTCTCACTTCACCCCTTCTACAGCTCTTCATCTGGCCACACACCATGCTATTATATGGTACCATGCATACGTGGTATGCCACATATTTCCTTATCATGTCTCTTACATGCTGCTTCTCTGTGTGCAGTATTGGCACTGTCTTGAGTAACTATATTAAGTATCTTGTTCATCCAAGAAGAGTCTTTGCTTTTCCAGACCAATCCATCCTACCCTTGATTCCTTAATTTCAGTCTTTATTTTAATTGAAAATGGATTTTTGATATAATATATTCTGATCATATTTTCTACTCCCCAAAACTCCTGTCATATCCTTCCTACCTCCCACTCAACATCTCTCTTTCTCTCTCTCTCTCTCTCTCTCTCTCTCTCTCTCTCTCTCTCTCTGTGTGTGTGTGTGTGTGTGTGTGTGTGTGTGTGTGTGTGTGTGTCTCAATCTCTCATTAAAAAATCAGGCAGCTAAACAAAACAATAAAAAACAAACAAACAAACAAACCAAATATTAAAAAACATGTCAAAGGAAAAGCACCAGAAGTACAGACAAATCCAGGGACACACATTCACATATACAAAATCCCACAAAAGTATATACTTAGATATCACAATATATAAGCAAAAAAGTATAAGGTTAAAAACATGCCCAGAAAGAAACATTAGGAAGCAAACAAACAAATATCTCCAAAGCATACTATTGTTTGGGGTTGGCCAGATCAAAAAAAAAAAAAAAAAAAGAAAAGAAAAGAAAAAAAAGAAAAAAGAAAAAGAAAGAAAGAAAAAGAAAAGAAAAGAAAGAAAGAAGGAAAGAAAGAAAGAGTACCTGATAAACATCTCTCTTAAATAAATGAGCATATCTTTGTATTTTTAGAATCTGGAACAGTTCCCAAAAATATCAAGTATCCAAATCAATATTTTATGCCACCTAGTCATACAGCATTCCTAATAATAATAATAAACATTCAATGAGCACTCACCATGTGCTAAACAACTTACACACATTGTCTCACTAAAGCCTTACCGCAACCCTATGACATAGATCCCTATCTTCAGTTACAAGAAATTTGAGACCTTAGAAAATCAGCAACTTTCCCAAGGTCAATAAGCAGTGGGGCGGAAATTCAAACGTCAATGCCCATGATCTTATAATGTGTGTTTTTTACCTCAAAAATCAATTATGACCACATGTTTATTTCTCTTGATATTATATACTTTTTCAGAGTAGTGTATTTTAACCTAAGTAGCATCTGCACTCTGGGCATAAAAGATGCCAATATGATAGCTGGTATTAAAACTGTGTGTTACATGTATTTTGTAGTTAAGTATTTTAGAATGAAGAAAAAAATTATATTATATGCACTTGACTAGTTTAGAAAAAGCAGAGCACCCATGCCTTGTCATAGGCTTGGCAACTTTTTTAGGAGATTTTTGTTTGGTTTTGATTTGTTTTCTTTTGCTTGTTTGTTTTTCTAGCTTTCATTTGGAAGTTAGATCCAGCATCAGGTGCTGCCATGGGTTTCTTCTCTGGTGAGGATCTCACTGTGAGAGTGGAAACAGGTAAAGAAATCAGACAATCAAGAAGCCAGAGGGACTTGTGGCCAGACTTCTTTTTAAATAACCATGGTATCTCAAGAGCTGCACTCCTGTTGCTGATCAGAGTACCCAGTGATCTGAGCACCTTGCACTAGCTTTCAGTAGTCTAATCAATATGTGTGTATGCTTGCAATATGTGCATTAGTTTATCTATTGGTTCCTAAATTTTGAAACTTAATTCATATCCCATCCTGCTGTCTCATTTTTCAATGCCCTAAGCAGTTTCTCCCAGGCAACCCTCTGGCCACACAGGGCAGAGACAGGAACAAATTATTTTCATTCTCCTTTCCACCTTCCAATTCCAAGTCCCCATTCTTAACCCCAGTTTGATAGTGACACCCACTGCCACCTTTCTTTCCTTCTGCCCTTACTGCTGGGAACGAAGCAGATCCTCTCCTTTGATCGTCTCATTCATTTGTCTTACCCATGAATGCCATAGACATTCTTTCCCTAGAAATCCTGAGGCAATGTCCAATAGCATCCCTCCTGTGGACCCTGTCAGCTCCCTCTATACACACAACAATCCCCATTCCCAAGTGTTAGATCCTAATATCTAGAAACAAGTTGTATACAAAATTCCTAGTGGACTCACTGGCAAGGACCTCAGAAGTATTTCTACCAGGTAACCCATAGCCACTACACCCTCCTAAGATGAGGAAAGAACACAGTAAACCAAAGAATGGAAATCCTACTGAACAAAAACTAGACCAGTTGCTAGCACCTACAATTGCAATGTTCACAAACACAAACGCCTAGACACCAGTGTAAAAACTCAACCAATAACAGCCAAGACAATATGTCTCCCCTAGAGTTCAGCAACTACACAGCAGCAATCCCTGAGCATTAGCCAAGGCACAAGAAAACAGCCTTAAAATAGCCTTGACGAATATAATAGATGTTCTTAAAGAAGAAATGAATAAATCTCTTTTTAAAAAAATCCATGAAAACACAAACAGTGGAAGGAAATGAATGAAACTATTCAAGACTCAAAAGCAGAAATAGAATCAATAAAGAAAACCCAAACTGAGGGAAATCTAGAAATTAAAAACGTAGGGACCCAAACAGAAACCTCAGAAGCAAGCTTCACCAACAGATTACAAAAGATGAAAGAGAGAATCTCAGGCATTGAAGACAAGATAAAAGAAATTGAAGGTGCTGGAGCCACTGCCTCCGAGCCCAAATTACACTGCTGCTCGCCAGTCGCCTAGCCCCCTACTTCTTTCCCCCTCACATAGTGCACTAGCAATCTCAAAAGATTCGAAGACCAAGATGGCGACGCTCAAGGATCAGCTGATTGTGAATCTTCTTAAGGAAGAACAGATGCCCCAGAAAAAGATTACAGTTGTTGGGGTTATTGCTGTTGGCATGACTTGTGCCATCAGTATCTTAATGAAGAACTTGGCAGATGAGCTTGCCCTTGTTGATGTCATAGAAGACAAGCTAAAGAGAGAGATGATGGATCTCCAGTATGGCAGTCTTTTCCTTACAACACCAAAAATAATGTCTCCAGCAAAGACTATTGTGTGACTACAAACCCCAAGGATGTCCCACGAGCAAGAGGGAGAGAACCAACTCAATCTGGTCCAGCGAAACATGAACATCTTCCAGTTCATCATTCCCAACATTGTGAAATAAGGTCCACAGTTCAAACTGCTTATTGTCGCAAATCCAGTGGATATCTTGACCTATGTCACTTGGAAAATAAATGATTTGCCCAAAAGCAGAGTTATTGGGAGTGGTTGCAATCTGGATTCACCTTGGTTCCATTACCTGAAGGGAGAAAAGCTGAGAGTTCATCCGCTGAGCTGTCATGGGTGAGTCCTGGTAGAGCATGGTGACTCCAGTGTGCTTGTGTGGTGTGGTCCAAATGTTGCCAGCATCTCCCTGAAGACTCTGAACCCAGAGCTGGGTGCTGATGCAGATAAGGAGTGGTGGAAAAAGGTTCACAAGCAGGGGATTGACAGTGATCAAACTGAAAGGTTACACATCCTGGGCCATTGGCCTCTCTGTGGTAGACTTGACTGAGAGCATAATGAAGAACCTTAGGCGAATGCATCCTATTTCCACCATGATTAAGGGTCTCTATGAAATAAATGATGATGTCTTCCTCAGTGCCCCATGTATACTGGGACAAAATGGAATCTCAGATGTTGTGAAGGTGACACTAGCTCCTGAGGAAGAGTTCCTCCTGAAGTGGAGTGCAGATACCCTTTGAGGAATCCAGAAGAAGCTGCAGTTCTAACGTATTCCCAGTGTCCTAGCACTTCACTAAACAGGCTGTAGCAGGGTTTCTATGGAAACCACACACCTTCTTTCTCATCTGAGCTGTGGTTAGAACAATTGTGTTACGGTAGTCTGGGGAAAATCTCAGTTTCCCTCAGCTCTACCCTGCTGCCAGGTGGTACTTGTGTAGTGGTAACCTGGTTAATGTGACAGTCCATTTGTCTCCAAGACACACTGCCAACTGTGTGCAGGCTTCGATTACCCTCTGAGCCTGTTGCATTGCTGTGCTGCGCACCCTCAACAAACATGCCTAGGCCAATGAGTTCCCAGTTAGTCATAACCTGACTCCAGTGTGTAAGTCCATTATGCATGTTTTGTGCATAAATGTTCTACAGGATATTTTACAAATATTTTATATATGTGTGTCTGTAGTGTACATTGCAATATTATGTAAAATGTAAGATGTGCATATGGATGATGGAACCAAATAAACTTTGAAAAGTGAAAAAACTTGATACACTAGTCAAAAATATGTTATATCTAAAAATGAAACAATCATTGCACAAAACATCCAGAAAATCTTAGGACACTATGAAAATGCTGAAACAAACATAGATATATGATAGATAGACAGAGAGATAGATAGAATATATATGATATATATTACCTACAAAAGTTAAATCAAGATCAGATAAGCTATTTAAACATATCTACAACCATAGTGAAGAAAAAGCAGTCATTAAAAGTATTCTAACCAACCAACCAAACAACCAAACAAACAATTGCCAGTTATTTTAAGTGAAGAATTTTACTAGAATTTCAAAGAAGAGTTAATGTTGGTGCTCTTCAAATTATTCCACAAAATACAAACAGAAGGAATAATGTCCAACTCATTTTACAAGGTCACAATTACCCTAATACATAAACCACATACAGACCCCAAAAAGAAAGAGAATTACATTCCAATTTTTATTATGGATGCAAAAATTCTCAATAAAATCCTTGCAAACCAAATTTAAGAACGTACCAAAAAGATCACCCCCATAATCAAGTCGGCTTCATCCTAGAGTTGTAGGAATAGTTCAACGTAAGTAAATTGATAAATAAAATCCACCATACAGACTAAAAGGCAAAAACATGTAATCATGTCATTCAATACAGAAAAGATCTTAACAAAAATCTACCACCCCTTCATGATAGAAGTCTTGGCAATATTATGGACACAAATAAGGGAAATACCACGACATAATAAAGGCAGTTTACAGCAAGCCCACAGCTAACAGCAACTTAAATGGGAAGAGAGTCAAAGCAATTACATTAAAGTCAGGAACAAAACAAGGTTACACATTCTTTCCATACCTGTTTGATATAGTAGTTGAAGTGTAGCTAGTTCAATAAGACAACCGAGAGAGATCAAGAAAACACAATAAAAAGACAAAGTGTCTTTATTTGAAGATGATATGATTGTCTATATAAATGCACCTTGAAATTCTACAAAGAAACTACTACAGCTGACAAACACTTTCAGCAATGCATTTGTGTATAAAATTCATACACAAAAATTAGTAGCCTTCCTACATACAAATGACTGAGAATGAAATTTGGGAAGCATGTCTTTCAAAGTAGTCTTCAAAAATGTCTTGGGATAACTATGATCAAGCAAGTTAAAGACTAAGATATCATGTAAATGTGAGCTTCCTAGATTTTTATTATTGTACTTTGGCTTTAATTATGTTTGTAGCATTATAAACATACAATATGCACTGGGAGCAGGGACAAGGACACAGGGGCTGTGGAAGGCCAGCCTCCTAGCCTGCAAGGGTACTCTTAAGCTGATACATACCTCATCATCCCTTCTAGCCACCCTACCAAAATCTTTCACCTTTAAAGACACTGGGTGACATGCCATCTGGTTTCCATCCCCTGCAGAATGCTTAAGCCCCTGCTCATAACAAAGTCCTTGTGTCATAGGCTGCTGAGATCTGAACTTTATTTGGCTGACTGTGTCATTCTTAGTGCTGTCTGGGGGTGGGGGGAAGGTCTAGTTAGATGGCAGGGTTATAGAGAGTATCCTTATCAGTTGTTAAATTCTGCACAGAGATTGTTAGAACTTCAAAATGGGAGCTGACTTGGGGCATGTGGGCCCCCGAAGGCCAAGCAGTCCCTACCCAAGTCCCCTTAGGCCAGAGTTAGGCAATCTGTAGACAAGTTACAGTGGGCTTTCCAGATGAAATGGTATGGTGTAGAGTCTTGCTGTGTGATGGCATAATTACACATACACATGCACACACAAGATGTTACACATCAAAGGGATGAGGCAAAACCCTGCTCTTTATTTTAAACATCTACATCCCACTCCTCTTTCAAATAGGATACAGTCTTTCTATGCAGAAGTGTGTTAGGCCAGGCAACAGGCAATTTTTTTGAAACCATAGTTTCAAGGTGGCATTTTTTTGCTCATACATTGGGAGAGACTGAATAGAAAATACATGTTTCAAATCTCTGCCCCATCCCTTCCCACTGTGTTATCCTGAGCCAACCTTATATCCTATTATACCAGAAGGCCTTCTGATGTATAGAAAGTGATAAAATTCACATATGAAACTTTTGAAGATGAGTTTTGGAGGAGTTACAGGAAGGACTGAAGGAGCTCAAGAGCTTTGCAACCCCATAGGAAGAACAAAAATATCAATTAATCAGATTCCCCAGAGTTCCCTGGGACTAATCCACCAACTAAAGAGTATACATGGAGGGACCCATGGCTCTAGTTGCTTATGTAGCAGAAAGAGGATTGCCTTGTCTGACATCAGTGGGAGGAGAGGCCCTTGGTTCTGTGGAGGTCTGATGCCCCAGTGTAGGAGAATGCTAGAGCACTGTGGCAGGAGTGGGTGGGTGGGTGAGTGGGTGGGTGGGTGAGGAAGCTCTCTCATAGATGCAGGAAATGGAATAGGGGGTTTGTGGAGGGGAAATCAGGAAGGAGGTTACATTTGAAATGTAAATAATTAAAATAACCAATAAAATTAAAAATTAAAAGAAAGAATGTGATAAAATTCACATATGAATCTTTTGGAGATGAGTCTGTAGAGACTGGGTGCCTACTGTTTTTTCTGTGTTGTTTGTTTTGTTTTTTTAAACAGGTTTAAGTGGTTTATAAAATGGATACATAGGTACCTAACAAATGCTGGTTTTTCTAGTGTTATTGTTCTTTTTAAAAGACCTGGTTATCTTATTATCGAATTTGATCTTATCTTCTGGGTGTCTCTGGTGTGTGGATAGTTTGAGTTATTTACAATACTTCAAACCCAGAGGTGGCACTGGGTTGACTTCACTTTCTGACAAAGGACACTCCTGCTGTGAACATTGAGCATTTGGACTTTATATAACATAGGGCTGGAGACTTCTCCCAATGAATCCCTTTACAATCTCTTAAATAGGTGACTTTTAAAGCCTTCCAGTCTTCCCTGGAGAGCCACTGAGAGTGGAGTATGTGCATTTTCTAGTTTAACAGTAAGTCTTTACAAGATATCAGGAGCATACTTCCTTCTAGAAACTTCCCAAAGGGGATGTCTAACTTCATAAAAATTCATCAAGCAAATGAGGAGTCTTAGCTGAGTACTTAGCCCTGAGGTCTTCAGATGTCTACAGGCTATAAGCATTGCAGGGTACAGGGTAACCATGCTTACTCAGTCAAGTGTAGGAGGGGGATGAAGAAAGAGAAGAATCTACATAAAGAGGAGGGAAGATCAGGGAGCTAAAGTGGAAGAGCCGAGAGAAGAAAAGAACAAGTCAAAGAGAAAAAGAAGAGAGCAAGATGAGGAGTGGAGAGAAGGGAGGGAAAAGGAGAGTGGAAAGAGAGAAGGAGGAAGAGGGAGGGAGGGAGGAAAAGGGGAGAGTAATGGAGGGAATGATCAAGATGTGAGGGAGGAGAGAGAAGAGAAGAAAGGGAAGGATGGAGGTGAAGGAGAAAGAGAAGATGAAGATGTGAGGAAAACAGGGAGGGAAGTAAAGAGATGTCCTTTCTATAAGGCGAAGGAGGTTGAGTATCATTTCAAGGAAAGATTTCTTGTGAAATGAAGAAAAAGAAGCAACAAACATACTAAATTATATAATAAATTCCCTCAGACTTCCCAGAAAGACAACATTCCCTTCAGGACCTGAATTGGTTTCAAATAAAAGGAACCAGAAATCAAGCGGTATTCATTACAGCTTGGTATTAAACAGAAAGATCTCTTTCAAGCAACGTGAGCTCAGCAAGTTCAAATTCAGTTTTTTCCCCCCAAGAAAACCTGTAATTCTTACTAAATTTTCTTTCACAGAAAATGATGGTTTTAGTACAGTCATCGCCCTTTTGTGACTTTCTTCTTTAGTATGTATATAGTCTTTTAATATCTTAAAGGGATTCTTCACAAATATTCTTTCCTCTCTGGTGCTAGTGGTAGATAGGGCAGAGCCACAAAAGTTGAGGTGGCTAGAGTATGTCAGCAGGTGGGAGTAACCCATGGAATTATCTAGGCTATTATTAGTTTCCTAGTCATAATCTGTAAATAGTTATGACGTGGTTTCATTTGAAAGCATGCTTCCCACCCTCCCTGTGACTAAATGCCATTTCTACAGGGCAGTAACAGTCTAAGTATTCAATCTGCATTTCTCCTTTGTAGTCCAGGTTCACTGTCTGTGGGAATATCTCACCTGGAAATCTCATCCTTTCTTAAAGGAGGATGCAAACGTGCTAACAGCAATACCTCCTGGGCTGACCTTAAACACCGCATGAGGCAGACACATGAAGGTTCTGCTGGTCCCCTCATACTTGTAGACACACACCAATGCCCTTCCCATGCAAAGTCACCTACTCTTCCACATCTGGGTGTCACAATTTGACTGGATGCTACTCTTGCTAATTTTCCTTGACTTTCTATACCAGAGATGACAATGCAGTATCTTTCAGAGCTGTCTTCATATTTCGTTTTGAGACACTAGGAATATCTCAACAATCTAAGGTTGGTTCAAACCATTCATGCCTTAAAAATGAAATCTTTACCTGACTGCATCATCCTATATGACAGGTATACATCCTGTACGATACCTTATATCCCAGAATTACAACCTGTGCACGTCAACCTTTCTGCCTACATCAATGTACTGGCCACAAAACCAAGCTGTTTGCTGTGAAGAACTTCAAGGAAATAGATCTTCCTTTATAACTTTACTTATTGTCAAAATTGAACCGGAAAAAGTGAGACACATTGCTTTCTCTGTGGTATAGTTTTCACTATGATGTTGTTGTTGTTGTTGTTGTTGTTGTTGTTGTTGTTTTCTGTTGTCATTATTTGGTTTTGAGATGGGGGAAAAAGGAAGAGGAAGATGGAGAGAGAGGGAGAGCAAGAGTGGAATGATAAAGAAAATCATTCATTTTCCTACTCTGAAACCTGAGAAACTAACGTGAACAAGTTTAGCCTGTGAAACTGGAATGTGATCTAGTTTATTTACACACAAAAATAACAGAGTTGAAAGAACAAAGGGCTGTATAGAAAAACCAGGACACCATATTCAGAACAATTTGTACACAGGAAACATGACACAAACATTATTTTTGTTCTACCAGACAACCCTACTCTCTCCTTTCAGTGGCAGAATAATAGTTAGGATTGTTCGAAGTTGGTGTTTGACTACTATTCACTTTTTCATGGTTTCTGACGCTATCCTTTACCCTAGGCTTGGATATCTGCTTACTTCCTATCTTTGCATCTTATACATGCAGAAACAGCACAAGCCAGGCAGAACACTTAGCTTGACCTCTCACACATGGCTGGAATCTGGATAGAGCATCCAGAAAGGAAAACCACAGCCTGCAATACAGTGCTGTACCCTACTGGTTTCGCAACACTTCTCACTGGGTAAGAGCGTAGCTTCAGGGAAGGAAGATCTAACCTCAAAGCCCGGATCTTAGCATTGGGACTGTTCATGTGCCCACCTTTGGTACCATTGTTCTTCTCTGCTTGTCTGAGGTTAGAGAAAGCAAGGAGCAGAGAAGCAGCCTTGGTGGGTGGATGCTCTGTGCTTCTAGGTCCTCAAAGGAGAATACCATTTAAAACACATGCCTTTCGCAGAACTGATGTTCTAGCTTGCACTTGTTCTAATGAAGTGACTGTACTCCAGAGAAAGATAGTGAGAGAGAGCAACAGGAGAAGAGATCCTATGCTGATAGGAAACAAGGCTCTTATTTATGATAGGGGAATTGAACAAGACAAGCACAATTAGCAAGCCGTGATCAGTAAAAATGTTTTTAACAGCTCCAGCAAAAGTATATGTGAAAGAAAGCAACTTAACACTCTTCAGCTAAACATGCCCATGTGAACTATAACTCGGCAATAACTGGAGCCACACAGCATACTATTATGCTCAGTTTATAAGACACAGCCTCCACATGCAGTAACACAAATTACCATTTCTATTCTAATAGGCCCTTGGGTGGGTAAGTTATGAGGAAAGCTTAATATGTAGCAGCTCTAAGGAAACCATTGAGAAAGGCTGATGGAGTTTTCCTTGGGCCTCCTAGGTTTGGGATAATTCCTTTCCTTGGAAGAAAATGAGGGAATGCATCCTGCTTCTCTTGCCTGAAGCTGGAAGAGACGAGAGATTTTAGCAACCTCTACATAGCCCTCTTGCATTTGCTCTCTGCCGTCAGTCCAAAACCACAAGCTTTTAATTTTCCCCGAAGATTAAACCAATATTTACCAGTAAGCCTGCATTTATCCTAGGAACCCTTTACTGTAAACTATTGGTTTCAAGTAAACGTTAGATCTTGTTTAAGTTGCTCCCTCCTTACTGAAGCAGTAACAGGGAAAGAACTCGGCACAGAGAATAAGAGAATGGAGCCGGAAACCTTCCACCACTCCTGCCAGAGCAGGCTTGCCTTCACGGTCTGTTCCTCATTTGTTTCCCAGGATGTCTAATTAGTGATCCGATGTAGTCATTCCTGAATCTCAGCAATGAATGACTTCCTGAGGTGGCTGTTAGGAAAGTGAGATGTAAAGATGTAAGGAGTTCAATAAAACAGTGAAAAGAAATCTAGTCTGATATAAAATAGACTAATGAACAGGAGACTTAATAGAAAGCAGCCACAGAATCAAAAAGCATATTGTTTCCAAAATGGCCTGCTGTAAACGCTGAATTTGCCCAACTCCAACTCATCATTGGAGCAGACAGTGCTTTTTAGTCAGTTTAAGGCCAGTGTGCTTCACCTTCCATCTCAAAACTCTAGCTAGCTTTGACCTCAGAATTGATTAAAACTTCCGATGCTCTAAATGAAACTCTCCATTAACAGAATCCGAATAATGTTTATATCATACAAGACCTGAAGGTAAAGGCTGAACACCAAAGATTTCCTGTGCTAGACTTTGGAAGAACATCCAAAAGAACGCATTGAGATCAGGTTCAAAGTCTACAGCTTCTCAAAGATAATGTAGCAACTCAGCACATTTCCACACGGCCACCTTTCACCGGGCCTTTCTAAATTACCCCCTCAGTGCGGAAGATAGACGCTCGCTTCATTCAGCCTCCACGGGCCATTGTTGGGCCTCTGTGAATCACTGCAATAGAAAACGATGACGAGAGCTGCAAACTGTGCTATGGCGTATTAAACTGGGAGGAGGGTCTGATTTTCTTCCTGGTTCCGTGTTCTAAAATTTATCCATTATTAAAGGTGGAAAAGAGGTGCTGAGGATTTTCTTCACAGAATTCAACATGTTCTGGGAAAGATGTAGCTGAGCCTGTAACTAAAGCTCAGAACAGAGAATTTCTACTGCAGCAGTTACTCTGACACTCTTTCGCAGCGTGATTGGTTCTTTCTCCCCCTTTGCTACGCTTGTAGGAGACGTAGACGAACCAAATCATCACTGTGTAAGCACTCCTTCTGAGAGAGAGAGAGAGAGAGAGAGAGAGAGAGAGAGAGAGAGAGAGAGAGAGAGAGAGAGAGAGAGAGAGTATTTCCTGAAGGCACAAAAAGGCAAAAAGACAGGGAAGACAAGGGCTGGGTTCTCATCTTGCCTCTGCTGAAAAACTATGTGTCATCTTTAACATTATAGATAGGACGCATGATTTTTAAGAACCTGTAGTTGTGTCTCATTTTGTCCTCGGGACTCAAACCCTATTCTCAAAGAATTATTATTTTAAAAATCTAGTGGTAGAAAATAGTTAAAAGCCACAAAACTTGGGATGAAATTGGGAGAACAACTTTGAGCTCCAGGCACGGGCTTCCTTGCCACTAGAGGAGATTTCACAGAAGCTTCCACTCAGAGTCAATGAGAGATCAGGTAGCCTTCATGATCTATCATGGTTTCCAGCTCTTTTACCTTCTAAATTCTATGCTATATATGTTTAGTACCAGGAACTGTTGTGGTCAATCATGGCAGAGAAGATATGGAAGCTGGCAGGGAGGAATGGTCACAGGACGCTAGCAGGTTCATTGTACTCAGGATGCATAGTATCTAGGAAGCAGAGTGGTGCAATAAAATAGCCCCAAGACCTGCCTACTTCCTCCAGCAAGCCTGTACCTTGTAAATGTGCTACAGACTTCCCAAACAGTGCCATCAGCTGGGGACCAAGTCATCAAGTATGTGAGTGATTGACAGATATTTCCCACTAAAGCTACCACAAAGTGAGATGAGCACCTTGTGTGTTGTTTGAGTTTTGAGAGTAAATGAAAAGAGAAGCCAAGAACAATAACAACGTTTCCAACTTGAACCAAGGTACAGAGTACTGCTATCTACCACAGCAAACACCAGAAGATGGTTATTTTCTTCTTGCTCTAAAATAAGATGGTCTTTCTTATTTTACAATGAATAATTGACAATATAAACTCCAGAACTGGCCTGATATCTGCGACACCCTCTTTCATTGTTCTTGTAGCTGTCATGCCTTCTCTCTCTCATATCTACCATCTTTTGTGGGTTTGTGTGGATTTATGTTTTTTGTTTGTTTGTTTTAAAAGTTTAAGAATTTTTTTAAGTCCCTAAAGCAATATTATTCTGCGTGTGAAAGAATAATAACCATGGGAGGTATCCCATGGTTACACTCAGAGGCCAGCCCTTCCTTTCTAATCAAGTTCCGTTCAGTTGCTATCTTTGCTTTAAAAAGTTTATTTTTACCTTAAATATGAGATTTGACACAGGAAACTAGAGGAACTATTTTTATCATAATTTCCAAACAATGTTACGGTGAACGTCACTTTGAATGTTTCTTCCTCGGGAATGTGCTTGGGAAATAGTTTCTGTGTCATGAGCCTCTTCTCGGAGCTGTTTTGGCTACACCTGTTCAACTTCCTCTCCTCAAGCACTTTTAGGGGGTCACTTCTATGGTCATTTGTTTGTGAAACCTCATTTGGTAGTTTAATGATCATGCCACTTCAGAGAACATGTACAAAGAGATAATTAGCATTTACTCACAAATGGGGAGCAATAGAGGAGATTTAATAACTGTGGGGCTCTGAGTCATTTAAGCCTGTGTTCCAGATGATTCTTATTCAATGAAAACTGTCTCATTTATTTCTGGTTGCCCCCTTTTACTATTTCTAATTATTATTTCATTTTTAAGTGACAAAAATCTCTAAAACGTGCTGTCACTCTGCATTGTTTTCTCAAGAGCCTGTAGTCGTGCTTAAAATTCAACAATTTTTAATAGTGAAGCATGTGTTTATCCTCTAAAACTGAGTCATCACTAATATTCTATTTCCAAACCCTACTGCTGTTAGGGTGTAGATAATGCCAGGAGAACTATCAGACAAGTTTAAAGATATATTACTTTATCTTTTTAAACCATTTTGATAACATAACTAATTTTTGTCACTGGGCTGTAAAATTACCACCTTGTGACTTAGGTTCTCTATTACCTCTTGTTTTAAGAAGCTATATTGAGAATCTTGGAAGTAGTAACTCAGTTCAGAGCATAGAGACTTAAAATTTCGCAAATTCCTGAAATCCTTCCTCTCTGACATAGCATGTTCTATTTATATTCATATCTAGCTGACTTGCTGGACATTTCTCATGCAGTGTTTTGTTTGTTTGTTTGGTTGGTTGGTTGGATGGTTGGTTGGTTTGGTTGGTTGCTTGCTTGATTTGGTTTGATTTGGGTTTTTTGGTTGTTTGGTTTTTGGTATTCACTCTATAAGGTTACCAAGGGTAAGATGGCCTGGGATGGTTTTTGAACCAAGTTGTTTGGATTGCCAAATCGTTACAAGTTACACAAAAGATTTGAAAATTACACAGACTCCTGAATTACTAGGGAGCAGGAGCTTGCCTGCATTTGCATTGTCCAGTCAGAGATCATTACTATCACACAAACCAGACCTTGGGCTGTGTCAGGTTGAGGTCTCCTCGGTTCCAGTAAGCCAGACCAGTGAGGCAGAGGAAAGAGAATCACAGTTGCACACATATGTTTTGAAATAAGCCACTTAGGCTAACATTATTTCCTCCTACACAAAATAAAAGTTCTGGAGAAGAGAATGAAGCAGAGTCTTCTGTTTTGTTTATTTCAGAAAACTAGAGTTCTGCTAAGCCACATATGGCAAAGGAATAAATAATATCGCTGAAATAGTAACACTGACTATTGTGGAGGTTTTAAGTAAAGACATTCTCTTACCTAACACCAACCATATTATATCCTCACAAATTACCTATTCTCCCAATCACAGTCCAAAGAACCTATAACTCCCCCAGTCTGCTCAAAACAATGCCCGTGCTGACTCACTTGCTCCAGTTGTCTCAAGTTTCAGCCTGCACTTTCTGTGATTCTGTGAATTGCCAAGTAAAGACATTTCATCAGATTTTCTTTAAACTTAACTTTGGATTCTTTTCTTTTCTGACATGATACTGTCAGTGGTGTACAAAGTCCACCAAAGCAGCACAGCAAAGATCACAAGACACTTTTCTACCTACATGAAGCTTGTCAAGTGATCAAATGATCAAACGAAGCTTACACAAATGGATTACAGAATAAAGCTAAAATATATAACTACCCCAGGGCTCCTGAAAGACAATGCTTTCCTAGTAGAAGCTTCTGTGTAATCTTTATGGAGAAAAGTAGATCTGTATAAACATATATCATGAAAGAGAAATGTGAGATTCATGTCAAGAAACAAAGCAAGGGGATATTTTGTAGTAGCATAGAGACTTGGTTCATAAAGAGAGTCATGCATGGGTCTGTATAATACTAAGGTATTGAAACTATCACCTAAAATTCTAAAAAGACTTGCCCTGAGGCTCTGTTGGAAGTGTTTTGAGGCTAAGAAGGGAGGGATTCAAGAGGGTACTTTGTTAGCCATGCCTAGGAGTCAAGTGTGAAAGACTGAACATTAGAATTACATACATATATAGACATCACATTTAGTCAAAGGAACTAGGATCACAGATTTTGACAATGATTATACATGAAAATGTAAAAACTTATTTACATTTATAACTCTGCAAATGAGAAAAGAGAAATTTACCTTAACTAAAGGTTTTTAGGAGATTTTGATCTCCTAAAACTGAGTAGATCTTAATGCTTTTAACAGAAAGGACAGCTGAGGCAGAGGCTAGCTTAAACTGCCACGGTTGATTTAGACATTAACTTTAAGGTGCATGATATTCTCAGGCAGGAATGATGAGGAAGCAACTGGAAAGGGAGACCAGAGCAGTCAGCCCTATATCAAGAATAAACAATGAATATAGGATGCATTTGTCAATGTTTATGACTGTGATCATGAGATTGGAGAACGAGAAATAGTGGGAAGTCTCACAGCAACACTGGCATGAATAGAGGAGTGTGGAAAACAGGCAAGGATGCTACAGATGAGAAAAGATGATAGAGAAACAGAGACTAAAACTTCACCACATGGAGAGCTGGAAGGATGAGAAGACCTATGCTGGCTGGTGTTATGTCAATTTAAATCAAGCTCTGGTCATTTGGGAAGAATGAACATCAGTAGAGACAATGGCCCAATGAGAGTCTTGTGGGAAAGCCTATCGTGTATTTTCCTGATTAATGATGATGTTGGAGAACCCAATTCATTGTACACAGTGCCATCCCTGACTTGATGGTTCTGGTGGATGAGAAAGCAGACTGAGCAAGTCATGAACAACAAACTAGTAGCAGTATTTTTCCATGGTCTCTGCATCAGCCCTGCCTCCAGATTTCAGCCCTGCTTGAGTTCCTTCCCTAATTCCCTATATTAATATTGAAGTACCAATAAAATGAGCCCTTTTCTCCCCAAGTTGCTTTTGGTCATGGTGTTTATTCTAGCAATAAAAACCCTAGATAATAAAAGGGCTGCCACAGTATAAAATACGGATAGAGGAAGAACACTCTATGCTTTTTCACAGCCTTTTCTATAACCAAACTCAGTAACAGAAATCCAAACACTGCATCTGCTCTGACTGCCCTCTCAATCTCCAGCCCATAACAAATATCATTCGTTAATTTATTTCCTAAAGCGGTTTTCATCTTGTCGTCAAGAATTGGCTGAGAATTCTATAGTAGCTCCTTTTGCCTGTGGAAATTCAAATCCTGAGTCTGGTATTCAGCTGCAGTTATTCAGGCTCCATTAATTAACACCATCTTATCTACTTGGCTTTTGTCTTCATTCCTCTCCAATACATTTTGGTGGTGCCAGGCTAGAGACTCTTGTCACAACACAAGCCATGCAATTTTGACTAATGTGCATATATTTGTCTTCCAGTTTCAATTCTATTTCCCTCCTTCCTGCCAAAACAGAAACTAAGCCAACGTGAAAATTGAAATAAAGCCTCTCTCCTTCACTCTTTTCTGTTATAGCTGGGAACTATTCTGGTCCTGATGTCTATTATTGTACTATTGCTTTTAATTATGCTGTACTTTTTAAAATTACAAGAGTTTAAAATAATTTTCAGACAATATATTTTGATCATGTTTTCCTACCTCCAATCCCTCCCACATCCTGCCCAGTTTTCTATCCACCCAACTCTATGCTCCTTTTCTCTTAAAAAGAACCCACAGAAGCACAAAAATAAAAAAATAGAAATAAACAAGTGAAAGACCAATAAAGCAAAAGAAATTCCCCCCTAAAAAATTAAAACAAAAATTTACCAAAAAAAAAAAGCAATGAAATACACTTTTGTTGTTGCAAACTATTCCAAGGCATAGAGTTTGTCCCAGATTATAGTTGATAAACCCAATGAAAACCCACTGAAGAAAACTGATTTTTCATTTTGCTAGTGGGTATCAATTGTAAATATCTTCTTGTTTAAAGGTGATACCCAATATCCAATTCTTCCTCTTAGAGTTGGGATGTCATATGTCTTGAACTTGTGTAGGTCTTATGTGCCACAGTCTCTGTGAGTTAATATATGTATTAGTCCTGTTGTGTCTAGTAGACACACTTCCTTGGATTCATCATCACTTGTGGCCCTTAAATCTTTTCTGCTTCATCTTCAACATCATATTCCTGAGCCTTGAGCAAAGACATTTTCTGAAAACATCCTATTTAGGACTGTGTTCCAAGGTCTCTCAATATATATATATATATATATATATATATATATATATATATATATAGTTATAGTTATAGTTATAGTTATAGTTATAGTTATAGTTATATAAATAGTTATATAAATAGTTATATATAATATATATATTTTCAGTTCTGGGTCTCTGTGATAAGTTTACCTGCTGCAAGAAAAAATGTCTCTGATGAAGGTTGATTAATTTAAGTACTGATCAGTGGGTATATTGCTATGTCCCTTTACCCCTTAGGACCATTGAGTAGTTCCAGGTTTCGACAACATAACCAGTGTCTGGTATGGATTCCATCTCATAAAGTGGACCTTAAATCCAATCATAAGTGATATTTAATTTCCCCTTCCTCTGGATATTCTTTCATCCCTACTTGCCTAGGTTAATCAAGGACTCTAATTCTGTATTCATTGCTCTTCTATTTCTAATAATCACAAACTGGAAACAACTTAGATGTGGATAGATTAATGAAACTAAAATATGGTAATTTGCACAGTGGAATATTATTCAGTTGTAAAGAAAAATAAAATGATAATGGATATTTTATTTTCTGGCTCCATCCATCTACCAGCAAATTTCATCATTTCATTTTTCTTAACAACTGAATAATATTCCATTGTGTAAATTACCATATTTTAGTTTCATTAATCTATCCACAGCTAAGTTGTTTCCAGTTTGTGATTATTAGGAATAGAACACCAATGAATACAGGATTAGAGTCCTTTAGTTATATACTCAAGAGTGATATAGCCGACAAGAGTCTTAAGGGATATAGACAAGTATTTTATTTTATTTTATTCTGTGCTTCTATAGTGAGTACCATAACATAGATCTCACAGCTGATGCTCACATACAGACTAACATATAAACTTGAAATATTTTGATTTTTCAGGCTGTCTTCGTTAGGGTTTCATTGCTGTGAAAAGACATTATGACCAAGTCAACCCTTATAAAGATAGACATTTAATTGAGGCTAGTTTAGAGTTTCAGACGTTTAGTCCATAATCATCATGGCTGGAAGCATGGCAGTGTGCAGGCAGAATTGGTGCTGGAGGAGCAGAGTTTTACATCTTGATCCAAAGGGAGCTAGGAGAATCTCTTCAATGGGCAGCTAGGAAGATGGTCTGGATCACACTGAACATACCTGAGCATATATACGAGGTCTCAAAGCCCTACCTCCACAGTGACACATTTCCTCTAACACGGCTACACTACTTACAATAAGGCTACACATCCTAATAGTGATACTTCCCACAGCCCAAGCATAATCAAACTGCCACATAGGCTTTTGTGAGAATACAGTCAAATGTAGAGGTAACCAACTACAGTGTATTCTGAAGCGCCTTGCTGCACGACACAGTCCTACTACCGTCTGTCAGTTTGACAGGTTCAGATTATGAAAGCGTTTTGCTGCTACACAATCAGAAGTTTTCATTTCCACGAACTGTAGTTCAACACTGGGACAGTGTTGATTTTCTGTGATTGAAAGATCTCTATAGAAGGCTTAGCTCTTTTTTGTAAGAAGTTAAGTCTTAACTTACCCCTTAAACATAGTTATCCTCAATACACAAAATGAACCTGAAATGACCAACGAATTCAAGGCCCATACTTAAACATAGTAAAAGCAGTATACAGCAAAACAGTAGCCAATATCAAACTAAATGGAGAGACGCTTGATGAAATCCTACTGAAATCAGTGACTAGACAAAGCTGCCCACTCTCTCCCTACCTATTCAATAAAATACTCAAAGACCTAGCCAGAGCAGTTAGACAACAAAAGGAGGTGGTATAGCCACTCTGGAAATCAGTATGGCAGTTCCTCAGAAAATTGGACATAGTACTACCTGAGGACTCAATATACAACTCCTGGGCATATTCCCCAAAGATGCTCCATTCACTAAATTCATAGCAGACTTATTTATAATAGCCAGAAGCTGGAAAGAACCCAGAAGTCCTTCAACAGAGGAGTGGATATAGAAAATGTGGTACATTTACACAGTGGAGTACTACTCAGCTATAAAAACCATGGCTTTATGAAATTGTTAGGCAAATGGATGGAACTGGAAAATACCATCCTGAGTGAGGTAACCCAATCACAAAAGGACACGCATGGTATGCTCTCACTGATAAGTGAATATTAGCCCAAAAGTTCGGAATACCTAAGATACAATTCACAGACAACATGAAGCTCAAGAAGAAGGAAGACCAAGGTGTGGGTGCTTTGATACTTCTTAGAAGGGGGAACAAAATATTCAAGGGAAGAAATATGGAGACAAACTGTAGAGCAGAGACTGAAGGATAGGCCTTCCATAGACATGAATCCACCTGGGGATTCATCACATATACAGACACCAACCAAGACACTATTGTAGATGCCAAGAAATGCTTGCTGACAAGGGCCTAATATATACAGAGCCTGATATATATATAGTCTTTGAGAGCTTGACAAATACAGAGACAGATGCTTGAAGTCAACCATTGGACTGAGCACTGAGTTCCAAATGGAGAAACTAGAGAAAGGACTGAAAAAGCTGAAGGGGTTTGCAACCCCATAGGAAGAACAGCAATATCAACCAACCATATATGCCTCCCCCTAACCCCCCCTGAGCTCACAGGGACTAAATCACCAACCAAAGAGCACACATGGAGAGACCCATTGCTCCATCTGCATATGTAGCAGAGGATGGCATTGTTGAGCATCAATGGGAGGAGAGGCCTTTGGTCTTGTGCAGGCTTGATGTCCCAGTGTAGGGGAAAGCCAAGGCAGGGAGGAGGGAGTGGGTGGGTGGGTGGATGGGGGAACACCTTCACAGAGGCAGGTGGAGTGGGAATGGGATAAGGGGTTTCCAGAGGGTGCAGACCAGGAAAGTGGGTAACATTTGAAATGTAAATAAAGAAAAAAAAAGAAATTGGACGGATTTTAATTTTCTTCTGTTTGAGGAGAGAAGTTCACAAGGGTGAGTGGCAACCAGAAAGGACAGGGAAGTGAGTGTTATCAGGGTGTATGATGTGAAATAACTGAATACCTCCAAATAACTAGCTAATAAAAAATAGTATGTTAGAAAAAACTGGGTTTTTCCCATATGACAGAAATAAGATATTTTTAATGCAAACATTAAAAAATAAAATAAAAGTGACAGGCAACTTCTTGAGAACCAGCATGACCTATGTACTTCTTAGGGAGGCAGTTTTGGGGGGCCCTCTGCAGACCCATTGAAGTAGCAAGTAAGACCATTTAATTACATTGTGACAAGCCCTCTGTGCCACTGTGATTTAGACAGAGCTACAGCTATGGGTCCTCTGACCGCCAAAAAATTAGGACTACTAATTTTGACCTCCCTCCTTCCTTTCTGTGTTCCCTTCATCCTTTACCTGCTACCTTGTATATCACAGAGACTCATATTTATACAGTATTAATGATAGAAAGAAGAGATTCTTGGAACTTATCACAAAACAGTAATTAATACCTGAAAAGAGAGAAAGTGGTGAAAGGCAGTCCTTCCATTTAATCAACAGGTTATAACTCTGTGTGTGTGTGTGTGTGTGTGTGTGTGTGTGTGTGTGTGTGTGTGTGTGTGT
>JANHMN010000006.1:43469978-43484223 GCA_030674055.1 Rhabdomys pumilio
TGTGTGTGTGTGTGTGTGTGTGTGTGTGTGTGTGTGTGTGTGTGTGTATTCAGACTATACTTTAGCAGGTAAAAATACTGGCTCTGGATCCAGAAGGCCCATGCATGCTTAACTGGTTACTCTACCTCTGATATTTATATGTTATGGAGAAAAATCTTTTACCCCTTTGTAACTACTTCCCCCCTAAACATGAGACAAGCATACCACCCAACAGCGATGTTACAAGGATTAAATGTTTATAGAGCTGTGAAGTATTTAGAAATGTGCCTGATGCTGTAAATGTGAGCTCCAACATTTAGAGTCAGGCAACACTGTAAGTTTACCACGACTTTGTCCAATCACCACTTCTTTATATAGGATTGTGGATAGCCAGGTCATAGTGACAGAACATGAAGAGTCATCACACCAATATGTATCAATGATGTCTCTTACAAGTGAAAACCACTCCCTCTACTTTGTGTTCTCAAATTGCCTCCAGACAGCAAATAGATAATTCTCTGAAAAGGACATAAGGGGAGAAATTGCATGATAACTTGAGATGTGGGGGCATGACACATAATGACACCCACTTATATGTGTCATTATGAAGTATACAGCAGTCTCTTGTTGACCTCTGAATTATTTTAAAAAAAAAACATAGCAAAGAGAGCTGAAGGAAGGGATAAGAAAGGGCTAGATATGCAGTGAACAGAAGGGTACATCCTGCAGACAGGTTTATTCATAGACATTACACAGTGCTAGTGTTTAACCTGAGCACAACCCTGGTAACAAACTGGGTACTACCGTTAATGACAGGCCCAACACTGTACCTGTCTTCATCCTTGAATTCTACCAGAGGAATCAAATGGAGGTGGAAGGAGAATAGATATAGATATTTGGATACTTTGGTGCCAAAGCAACTGTTCTGAAAAGTACGAATAGCTGACCATGACTCTAAATCAGGGTTATATGTTCCTTATATTTTACATATTCTTAGAAATGCATGGCATGCTGGGAATGGGACTTTCTTCCTAAACTACAGCTTCCTCTATTTCCTCCAGTCCACGGTCTACGGTCCACTCAGCCTAGGAGCAGGGATTTAAAAAACTTTCCAACCCAGCAAACGCTCTTGCTTTCTTCTCTATGAAAATTTGTGATGTGTTTTATTTTGCTCTTTTCTGAACTTTTTATCATGTGTTCATGTCCTGAGAGAAAACTGTGGAGCATGAATCAGAGAAACATGTGAGAAGGCTGGAGCCATGCATATCAGCACTTTAATGTTAACAGAAGATTTGGGACCAGCCTGTTAGACCCTCCAGCTGCCAAATGCTTTATTATTCTTTCACTCAAGATTCTCCTGTATTGGGTTTACTTATGTATATTCCATGGAACATTCTTTCAGCTACAAAACCATTTAGATAAATAGAAAGGAAGTTAGCTCCCCTGCCTCCAAACCCCTACAAATATACATTTTTACAGCCTGTCTAACTTTATTAATTGTTGTTATGGTTCTGGAAGAAATATTAGTGTCTGGAAAAATAAATTATTTAAAAACCAGTCTAACACCAAGAAAATACAAGATCAAAACCACCTATAAATTTGTCACTATATTGCAAGTTTAAACCATTTGCTTGAATTTTATAAGCCAAACAAGTTCATTTCCCCATCACTTAAATACACTGATGGGTAGTAGGTGAATCACAGTATATGACCTCATTTGTGAAAATTAATGCCTTCGGAAGTCTGGAGCTAAGTACGTGCTTCTAGAAACCACTAGTCCAGTGCCATAGTATTCACAAAGCTTTGACTATTTTAGACATAGGTGGCTCTCCATGTGTATTATACCTAAGCCAAAGCTGGACTTTTATCTATACCACCACCACATGCTATTTAACTGGTAAGATAGATGGATCTGGCTACCTGATTTTCTGTAATCCATATCTTCATGTTTGCTTTTACCTAGCAGACAACCACCTCCTCTTCTTCCTTTGGAAATGGTTGTTCTCCCTACATTTTCTGTTTCATATCCACACTTTAGCCTATGATTTTGGTGCAAAGGGAGTTTGACTAGGTCCTTCTCCTCTACAAAAAACCTTAAACATTCAGAAACAGTGTCAGGTCATATTTCCCTCTTTTGTTCTGTTAGGCTATTTAACTTCATCTCTTGCCTTGTATTTTCTAAACCAATCAAACTTCTTACAAACTTCTAACTGGCCAACTGGTTTTCTCTTGTGAAAACTCTTGCCTTCTTTATGCCATCTCTTCAACTGGCTAACATTTAATGGCCTCTGGCCTAAGTGCTATGTCTCTCTGGCCAGCACCATGAAGTGATGTCCAATCATGTTTTTATCCTCCTGGGAGTTTTTTGATTGAGTTAAACTGTCTCCTTCTGAGTCATGAACTCTAAGGGGGAGACCATGTTTGTCTAATCCCTTAGTCTTTATCCATGATTCTATGTGATCATCTTTTAGAAACGTTTTTATGTTAAAAGAACCAATCAAGTGCATTTCATTATGTTATATCTGGTTTTCTCTAATAATGATCTTTGAAGTTAAACAGTGTCACATTCTGGCTCCAATATAGCTTCACTTCACTGTGCCCTCAGGCAGTAAGAAGCTAACCAGCTAGAAAAAGCATGTCCACATTTTCCCATCACATTTCCAGTTTGTGTAGACTAGAATTTTTTTATATTTCTCTGTAATTATAAAACGGATTCTACACCGCCAAACTCAGTCTATGAAGCCACAGTTCCTTTGATATCTAAACCACACAAAGACTCAACAAAGAAAAAAAACTTCAGACTGATTTCTCTTATGAGCACTGATGCAAAAATACTCAATAAAATACTCTCAAACTAAATCCAGGAACACATAAAAACATCATTTACGGATACAGGGATGGGTCAATATATGAAAGTCCATCAATGTAATCTACCATATAAACAAACTGAAAAAAAAACTCAAAAATCTTCTCATTGGATGCTGGAAAAGCCTTTGAAAAAATTTAACACCCTTTCATGTTAAAAGTATTAGAAAAAACAGCAATACAAGGTACATATCAAAACATAATAAAAGCAATATACAGCAAGACAATATCCAATATCAAATCAAATGGAGAGAAATTTAAAGCAATCCCACTAAAATCAGGGACAAGACAAGGCTGCCCACTCTCTCCCTATTTATTTTAGATAGTACTTGACATTCTAGACAGAGCAATAACTAAAGGAGATAAAGGGTATACAAATTAAAAAGGAAGAAGACAAAGAATCTCTGTTTGTGGATGATATGAAAGTATATATAATTGACCCCAAAATTTCTCTCACAGAGCTCCTACAGAAGATAAACACCTCCAGCAAAGTGACTAAATACAAAATTAACTCAAAGAAATCAGTAGCCTTCCTGTATACAACTGATAAATGGGTCAAGAAAGAAATTAGGAAAACAACACCCTTAATAACCACAAATAATATAAAATATCTTGGTGTAACTCCAACCAAGCAAGTAAAAGACCTGTATGACAAGAAATTCAAGTCCTTAAAGAAAAAAACTGAAGAAGATATCAGAAACTAAAAGATCTCATGCTCGTGGATAAGTAGGATTAACATAATAAAATTGGCCATCTTTACCAAAAGCAATCTTCAGATTCAATGCAATCCCCTTCAAAATTTCAACACAATTTTTGAGACATTTAAAGAACATAGCCAAAACAATCTAGAACAATTAAAAAAAATCTTTGGGAGGAATCACCATCCCTGATCTCAAGCTGTATTACGGAGCAATGGTGATAAAAAACTGCATGGTATTGGTACAAAAACAAACACATTCATCAATGGACTTAAATTGAAGACCCAGAAATAAACCCACAGACTTATTGATACTTGATTTTTTATAAAGAAGCCAAAATCATACAATGGAAAAAAGAAAACATCTTTAACAAATGGTGCCGATCTAACTGAAGGTCTACATGCAGATGAATGGAAATGGATCCATAGTTCTCACCCAGCACAAAACTCAAGTCCAAGTGTATTAAGGTCCTCAACATAAAACTGGATTCACTAAATCTCAAAGAAGAGAAAGTGGGAAATACCCTTGAATGCATTAGAAGAGGAGACAAGTTCCTGAACAGAACACCAACAGCTCAGGCTCTAAGATCAACAATTGATAAATGGGACCTCATGAAACTGCAAAGCTTCTGTATGGCAAAGGACACTGTCAATAGGACAAACCATCCACCTACAGATTGGAAAAGAATCTTCACCAACCCTACGTCTGACAAAGGGTTAACATACAAAATTTATAAAGAACTCGAGAAATTAGACACCAACTACCCAAATCACCCAATTAATATGGGATACAGAAGTAAACCGAGAATTTTCAATGGAGTAATTTCTATTGAAGCCAAGAAGCCCTTAAAGAAATGTTGAGCATCCTTAGTTATCAGGGAAACACAAATGGAAACACCTCTGAGATTCCACCTTACACTGGTCAGAATGGCTAAGATCAAAATCTCAAGGGACAGCACACGTGGAGCCAGGGGAGCACTTGCTTCATTGACGGTGGGAATGCAAACTTGTACAACTGTTTGCAAATCAATTTGGCAGTTTCTCAGAAAACTGGAAATAATTCTACCTCAAGACCCAGCTCTTGGGCATATACCCAAAAGATGCTCCACTATCCCACAAGACACTTGCTCAAACATGTTCCTAGCAGCCTTATTTGTAACAGCCAGAAACTGGAAATAACCCAGATGTCCTTCAACTGAAGAACTGATAAATTTTCGTACATCAACACAATGGAATATTTTTCAGCTATTAAAAACAAAGACATCCTGAATTTTACAGGCAAATGGGTGGAGCTTGAGAATATCATTATGAGTGTGGTAACCTAGTCCCAAAAGGATATGCATGATATGTACTCACAAGTGGATATTAGCCATTTAAAAGATGATACACGTGGTATATTCCACAGACCCAAAAAATCTAAACAAGAAGGAAGTCACTTAAATGTCACTTAGAAGCAAAAATAAAATAGTCACAAGAGCCTTATAGACAGAAGTGAAGTGTAAACTTAAGGGTTCTTTGGAAAGTCAGCTGTGGTAGATGGCGTTTTGCTGGGACAAACATGTGAAGGAGTGTTTTCCTGAAATAGACAAATATAAAAAGATATTTTGTCAAAGCAGACACATGAAGGAACATTTCTTTAAAGCAGACACTGGTGAAAGGATGTTTTGGTAAAGCAAGCATGTGAAAGGACACATGATGGATTCTTTGTTAATGACAAGAATGGTCTGCCTTACACTGCGTAGTTGAGCTCCATTTGTTGGGACTTCATAGAGAGAAACATACCAAAAACTTCTGGTGGTGTGCTGGTGGTTCCTTGCTGACTCCATGGCTGGGGTTGGCTGGCAGAGTGATATCAGCTGATGCAGACCCACATGTAGTTTTGCTAAGTCAGACTCATGGCCTGAGGCAAGACAGGTGGTAAGGCAAGACCTATGGAGGACACATGATGTTTGGAGAAAGTATAAATAAGATTCAACATACTGTGGGGGGGTTGCTGGTAGAACTAGCTCTACAATGCCTCTTGCATCTTCAAATTTTCACTTTATTGAGAGAAACATAGCAGAGAACTTCTGGCATTCCTGCTGGCCCAAACCCCTTCTTCTGACTCATGCCAATTCAATTGAGGCCTTACTGGTCCTGTTAAGTTGTGCCACCAATGCTGCTATCCTGACACTACTAAACTGGTATATCTATGAAGTGTTTGTGAGTAGATCAAGCTGCCGCTGCTGATTGGTGAGCAGTCAGCTTTCCTGACAATGCAGATGGGATGTGCTCCAAAAATCATTTCTAAACAGGTCCACTTTCTCCATATCATAATAACCTTTCTTTTGGACTACCTCTGGTGGGTGATGAGTTGGAAGGGAGGTTAGTGTTTAAGAACCATTACTCAAAGTAGGCTTTGAAAAGTTTAAGCTACAGGGAGAGAACTGGATGATAGAGAGGACGGGAAGAGAATAAGGGAGTTCAGAATCAGGTGTGGGGAGGGACAGGAGAGATGGCCAGATGGCCATGAGAATAAATAGAAATCTGCAACTGTTGGAAGTGAGAAGGTAAGGGTCATCTCCAGGACGAGACAGAGACTTGGGATAAGGGAAGCACCCAAGAATCAATGAGGGTAACCTTAGTTATGACTGACAACATTGGGAATATGGAACCTGAAGAGGCCACCTCCAAGCAAAAACCCAGTGGAGTGATAAGGACATCAAGACATCTAGAAAACTTTCGACTCAAAGTTTATCCTGGCTACAAGAAAGGCGGGGACAGGGCAGGGAGCAAAGACTGAGGATTGGGCCAAGCGATAACTGGCCTAACTTTAGACCCATCCCAAACACTAATCCCTGACACTATCAATAATATTCTGTTATGCTTGACAGAAGTCTAGCATGGCTGTCCTCTGAGAAGCTCCACACAGCAGCTGAATCAGAGTGATACAGATACCCACAACCAAACAGTGGATAGAGCTTGGGGACTCTTATGGAAGAACAGGAGAAAGGATTGCAAGGCCTAAAGTGGATAAGAACTCCACAGCAAGACCAAAAGAGACGACTAACCTGTACCCTTGGAACTCTCAAGAGTCTGAACCACCAACCAAAGAACATACTTGGGCTGGGCCTAGGCCCCCCTGCACATATGTAGCTTTGTCTTCATGTGGGTTCCCAGCAACTGGAACGGGGACTGTCACAAAAGCTGTTGCCTATACATGGGATATGTTCTTCTCGCTGGGCTGCCTTGTCTGGCCTAAGTGGAAATGGATGTGCCTAGTCTTGCAGAGACTTAAATACCAGGGTGGGGGGACACCCAAGATGGCCTCCACTAGCTCAGAGGAGGAGAGGGGGATGGGGAATACTGGGAGGGAGCAGTTAAATAAGTAAATATAATTAAATAAGTAAAATAAAATGGGTTCTATATCAGATGACAAAAATTAAGGTCATCAAGACCAGTGTTCAGGTCCATACCTTGAATAGTTAGGCCAGACTTAACCATCTCATTTAGTCATAACATGAAAGATGATTAAAGAATTGGGTTAATTCATTTTCTTTAACACAAGACTAGCCTTCAGAGGGATACTCAGACTTGTAGCTGATGTAGGGTTTGCATTTCATTGTACCAAACCATACTATTTACAAAAGCTTTGTGTCTTTGTCAAAACGAAGCAAAATAAAGAAACAGGCAGAATCACAATATACTGAGCATATCTCTATATACAGGCCAGGGACTCTAGTTTTCTTAACACTTAAAATCCCTATTTCTTTTATATAGAGTCAGAAAACAAGTAATGTGTTGTTTCATATGTGTGTGCTATTGTTATTGTTGTTAACCTAGAACATTACTCTTTCTGATTTGGTTTGCTGGTTCTAGTTTCTCTTACTCCATCACCTTTGATGCTCATCACCCATCCAGGCTCTATCCCACTCCCATGCACTAAAATTGAAAGGGGAAATTGTTCTAAGTAAGTATCAAGATTGGCTGACTTCTTTAATCAGATTCATTAGGTAATTGCTAAGTCTACATTTATTTGACTTAGTACACAATGTTTTACTTTCTCACTCCTTTTACTTTTTCATTTCACACAATTCACTTAGAAATACTATCATGAACGTCTCAGAATAAACTCAAGGTGTTCTGTAAGTATGACATATTTCTGGAGCTTGGGTAGGGGAGGATGGTATCTTTGTCAGAGAGGTGCATGGGGAAGAAGACAACACATTTAGACTGAGTCATTTACTTTAATTTCATCAATGTAATTGAATTTAAAGAAAAAAGATTTTGTTGTTTATTTTGTAATTCTACATTTGTATAAATTATTACTAATTCTAACATGTCCACATGCTTACATTCATATTCAAGGTTGAAAATGTATCGCATACAAATAATAAGTTTGTATTCCTCACAAATTTTACTCAAGCCGTTCTGCTATTTTTACTCTGGATTTTTTGGTGGATCATTTCTGGTTCAGGCTGATGACATATTATAAAATAGCAAAGAAAGCCAAGCAGCGTTTTACACTAGGACTAAAAGATGTTCAAAATATTTGTATTGCTTAAAATTTAAAGAAATACGACTCCAGGGGTTCTTAATATGATAAAGAAGAGGTACTTAACTTTATTTTTTTAATGTACTATAACTATCACTACCAAAATCAAATTTCATAGTTGTAGCAAACTACCAAGGGTACTTTTTATTAAAATTCAGAAAAGTGAGATTTCTGTTACCAATATCATTTATGATTTTTATTAAACAAGCATGGTCAGTTGTGAACTGAAACAGAAGTCATGGAGAAACTCTGCCCACTGGCTTGCTCCTAGAAGCCTACTCAGCTTAACTTTATACCATCTACTTGCTATACCATTAAGGATCATGGGATAAGGGGTGGCAAAGCCGCTGTGAGCTATGCACATACATCAATCCTTCATGAAGAAAGTACGCAGCAAACTTGTATATAGGAAAATCTAAGGAGGAATTTTCTCAATTGAGATTTCCCCTTCCCGAATAACTCTAATTTGTGTCAAGTTTATAAGAAACTAGCTAGGATACCCCACAATCTTTTAAAAATCCATGCCTTCCAAACCAGTACCACATGAGAAGTACATACATTGCTAAATTTTTCTGTCATTTCAAGGTGGTGAAGTCTGGCTTCTTTGACCATAACTGTACCAACTTCTACATGCTGACCCTGTGAAAACATTTTCTTCTTGTCCCTATGAGGTACGGGTGTCTCCACTCAAGTGATTCTTGTCTCTGATGATCACAGCTGTTTCTTCAGCCCCAGAAAAATCAGTATGCATACTTCTAATAAAATAACATGAAATAACTCAAAAATAGCCTTTCTTCCTGGTAGTCTTTGTTCCTTTCTGCCCCATTTGTTAGTCTCAGCTGTCTGTATTTCTTTCAGTATTCTTATCTTCCACACTTTCACTAAAGAATCCACTCACTAAGCTTTGCTCCCAGTATTCAACCGTTTTTCTGGCCCAAGGTACTAAATGCTTTTGTATTCTTTCATCAGAAAATTTCAAGTCATAAAAGGCAAATTATCAAGTTTGTTGCAGTAAGATCCTTACTCTCCATATCTACACCATGCTAGTTTCACCTCTGTTGCTGTTATAAAATATTTAACAAAAATAAACTCATGGGAGAAACTTATTTTATCTCTCAATTCCAGGTTGTACTCCATTACTGTGGGGAACTCTAGATGGCAGAAATTTAAAGCAGCTAATCACATCATATCAATAGTAAAGAAAAGAGTGAAATAAACTCATTATGGCTCACTTTATGCTTTGTTATATATGTTCAGTTTAATTTCTCCAGTCATACACAGTTCAGGAGCTTCCATCAGGGGAATGATACCTCTCATAGTGGACTGAATCTTCCCACAACAATTAACCTAATTAAGACTGTCTCTCACAGACTTGCCCACAGGCCAGTCCAATGTAAACAATCTTTCCTTGAGACTCTTTTTCCAAATGATTCTAGTTTCTTCCTAAATGATTCTAGGTTCTATCAAATTAACAATTAAAATTTCCCATCAGCTATTTAAAACCTGAGAGAAGGAACTGAGTTACAGAAAGCATAAGAGAGATACAAAATCGGGCCAATTGATTTCAGCTTTTGTCTTTCTTGTTGAAGTTGACCATTTCTGGTTGGCTTAGACCCAGCTGCTCATAAGAGGAAGAAAGATGTTAGGTTATAGCTTACTACACATAAAAATTCTTTGGGCAAAACTTAAAATATGGTAGAGGAAGATTTGGACCAAATTTACAAGCATAAACAGTTTCCATATGTCTCTCTTCTACTCTTCTTCAATGTTAACATTTAACTGTTGAGATCAGGCTGTATCCAGCTCTAAGTTGTTCCATATTGTATAAAGCAGTGGTTTTCAGACTATGCCTTGCTGTAAAGTGACTCTACTTTACAAGTAGCATTTGACCCCACCTTGAGTGCAAATGCAGAAGTAGATGGATGACTCTGCACTTTAATGGTCATGTTAACAACAATGTAGTGGTTTAAAAGAGAAAGTTCCCAAGTGGATAGGGTATTTTAATACTTGGTCCCAAGTTTTGCTATTACTTGGGGGGGGGGGGGTGGTTAGGATGTATGATCTTGCTGCAGAAAGTATGTCACCAGTCTGTTTCCACTTCTATTTGCTGTAATAATAAGATGAAATCTCTCAGCTTACTTCTCCTGCTACAATGTCTACCACCTGTTACCATAATGTCCTTGCCATTGTGGACTTTAGCCTTCTGAGACTTTATGCCAAAATCAACTTTCTACGATAAGTTGCTTTAGTCGTGGTGTTTTATTATATCAACAGAAAAGTAACAAAGACAGACGTCATATGTCCACTGACACCCATGTGGAACTGGCTGATAAATAACTTATTCCGAAAAGCAAAAAAGATGCTACTTAATGAATTTATCAAAGTCAGGATTGCATGTGCACACGGTGACAATAAACACTAGGCCTGAGAACTTATCAATTGTAACTGATGAAAGAGAGTTTGCAACACCTTCACCACGGGGTCATGTAAAGGAAGACTATATTTAAAGAACACCTAATTGTCTCATCAACTTCTGCTCTGCTCCATCCCACTGTTGATTTGTTCAAATTGCTGTTTGCACACCTGTTTCTCTATCTGGGCCTAGTCCTCTCCACTGGTTTTGTTTTTGTTTTTGTTTTTGTTTTTGTCACCACGGCTATCATTTCTATAGCTCACTCAATTCTGAGTACCAGCAAAACTGACCCTGTAGATAGACTCTAGGAGCAGCATCTCAAGCAGACTTCCAACAACCAGAGACTTAAGGCCTATGAGTTTCTAAATTTGGCCTTTTAGAAAGGTCAACATTACAAACCATGTACTCTGTTGGGTTCACTTTAGGCCTTTATATTCACTGTGTAACCTGAGCGTGCACACACGTACACACACATGCACATGCACATGCACATACACAGAGCACACAGAGACAGAGAGAGACATAGAGACAGACACAGAGACAGAGACAGAGACAGAGACAAAGAGAGATTCAGAAAGACACATGAAGAGAGACAGAGACAGAGAAAGAGACAGTGACAGAGACAGAGACAGAAATGGCTCAGCAGTTAAGAGCACAGGCTGCTCTTCCAAATTACCCCAGCTCAATTCCCAAAACCCATATAGTTCTTCAAACTACCCGTGACTCCAGTTCCAGAGGATCATTTAGGTTGATGTAAATCACTGGAGGTGGAATTTGAGCCATTCCTTCTGCATATACTCTCCCTCCCCCTCTCCCTCTCCCTCCCCCTCCCCTTCCCCCTTTCCCTCTCCCTCTCCCCCCTCCCCCTCCCTCTCCCTCTCCCTCTCTCTCTCTCCACCTCCTTCTAGTCCCCCTTCCCCATCTCTCTTTCTCCTTCCTGTGTGTGGTTCTAAAGGTGACTGTCAGCTTGCTCCTTACTACAGCCATCATGTCTGTCAAATGATTCCTCCCTTTCATCATCATATGGACTTTAACCCTTTGGAAACTTATACTAAAATATACTACCTTTTCTAAGTTTCCTAGATCATAATGGTTTATCACAGCAATAGAAACATAAGCAATAGAAAAGCCAATGATACACAATGGAGAAAAGACAGAGTTTTCAATAAATGGTGCTCACCAAATTGTATTTTAACAGGAAGGGTAATATGTAGGAGAAGCTAAGGGGGAAGGAGCACCAAGAGGAAAAGATGGAATAAGGAGAGGAGAAGATGAAGTAGATGAGAAGCTAGGTAATGAGACAGAGAGAACGAGAGAGAAAGAGAGAGGGGGCATGGAGGCAGAAGTTCACGTGTCTCCACCAGTCAAAGATAGTTTACATATCTAGGTTGGGTATTAGGTTACACTTCTGATTGAGCATTACCATACTTATAAAGCCTTTGATTAACATTTAAAAAAATTGTATAAAAGCAAAATGGAAAAGGGGGCACGGGATAGAGGTTTTCTAGGGAGGGGAAATGGGGAAAGGGGATGACATCTGAAATGTAAATAAAATATCCAATAAAAAAAAAATGAAACTGGATACTTATCTGTCACCCTGCAGAAAGTTCAACTTTAAATGGATAAAGGACCTCAACAAAAAACATGGTACCTTAACTCTGATAAAAGAGAAAATATGGAATCTGCTTAAACCCATTGTCACAAACAAGGACTATCTGAACAGTCCATTCAATGGCCCAAGCATTAATACTAACAATTTATAAATGAGTTTTTACAGAACTAAAATGCTTTTCCACAAAAAAGGATGCCATACCTCAAGAAAAGATGTAGCCTACAGAATGGAGCTAAACCTCTCTACCAGCTAGAAGTCTCACAGACAATTAAAGGCTAGAATAAGTAATGAGCTTTAAAAACATTTTAAAATCTATTTTCATATCTTGGATTGTTTTCACTGCTTTATTCATCTATGCTTTCATGATATCTATTCAGTCAGTTATTCGTACTCTCTTTGTGTTTATAATTAGTATTTGAAACCATTGTTTGTGCATAAACTAAATTGCTTTTCTCAGGAAATACCATGATAGAGGTGTTAATTTCTGGAGAAGACAGTGTGCCTTGGTTATTCATGTTGTGTTTTTGTAATAGAAACTAGAAACCTGGAGTTGGGTTGTTGGTAGGGTTTCTTGATATGGACAGCTTCACGTTTGTGAAGTGGGTGTGTGGATCTTTGCTGTTACCCTAACCTGACAGGCTGTGGATCAGCTGAAGGTTGCTTTGAGTTCAGTCTTGGAATGAGCCATGCTTGATGGGAGAAGAGCTCCTGATGGTGCATCATCCTAATATAGAGGTGGATGAGGTAGAAATCACTTTTGAATCCCTATCTGGGATTCCATGTGCAGAATGCCATATGGTCCTAGAGCATCCTGATGGGTAGCATGGTAGACTGGCTCTGGGGTCCACACATGATGCCCAGTTTCTTACTGGGATCTAAGTTGTGAGACCCTATACAGTACAAGAGCAGTGTAGTGGGTGGGACAGCTAGAGCAGTGGCAGGTGAACTGGCTCTGTACATTCCTACTTGGAATCACAGTCACATTTCTCTAGTGTTAGCTGTGGGTAGAATCACTGGACAGTGAAAAGACTGGTTCTGGGAATCCATAGCTCCAGTTTTCAGGACTTCACAAAGTCCCTGGCTGATGCAGTGGGTGATGTGATTGCAGGTAAGTAAGTAGGTGAACTGGCTTTGAAATTTCCTTTCTGGAGTTCCAGGTCACATGACTCATGTAGTTCTACGACAACATAGCCTGCATTATGTGTACAAGACTTCATTCTACTAACACTTAGTATTCACTTAAAATATTCCTGAGAAATCATGTGATCTTGAATTTATAAGTGTTTCAAACTTGCAAGAATTCTAACACTTTTACAACTGGAATTATTAGTGAGATTGACTTATAAAACTTGGGATCATTTTTGTTATTATGATGATTTTCTGCTACTCAATGCTTCATCCTGAGTGAGTCAAGTACTAGGAAGGAAAGACACTACTATTACTGGATGCATGCATGAAAATTTTCCAAGGGCTGTTCCTCTTTTATGGAATCAATTGCTACATTCTTAAGGTCTCTGTGTCTTCCCTAAATTTTTCTTCCTGAGAACAGACCCAGGACCAAGTCCAGCCATCAGGCCAACTCTTCCCATCATCTCTTACCTTTTGTTCTGAGTAAGAAGACAGAACTTGCACTCCACTCATCTAAATTTGACCCATTGCATCCAAGATTTAAATCTCCAGTTTTTAAGGAAGATTCAAAATATAGTTCTAAGTGTTGAGAAAATAAATGATGCTGATGAATATACAATAACTTCCTGAGCTTGTTACCTGGTTTTCAAGTAAAAGGACTTAAAATTCTCTCAGTGTTAGATCACCAATATTGAACTTAAAATGAACTCAAAGTTAATTGTGGTATTCTCACCATACAAAATAAAACAGGCCACATTTTCAATTTCTACAGACAAAGGTGCCCAAGATTACAACTGCTACTAAGAAAAAATCTAAAAGAGCACTTTAATGATAGTGGCTTACATTAGTATTCCAAAACTTAAGAGAATCTGGTAGGACTCTGCTATCAGTTTGAGTCCATTGTGAGCTAAAGTAAATTTCACTGCATCCTGGAGTGAGACCTCTCAGTCAGAAAGAAAGAAAGAAAGAAAGAAAGAAAGAAAGAAAGAAAGAAAGAAAGAAAGAAAGAAAGAAAGA
>JANHMN010000006.1:43490718-43517192 GCA_030674055.1 Rhabdomys pumilio
TGTGTATATCTGTGTCTCTGTGTATTTGGGAGCATGTTGGATGCAGAAAGCACAACCTTCAGTACTGTTCCCCAGGTAACATGAACCTTTTTGTGAAACAAGCTCTCTCAGTAGCCAGGAAGTTACGGAGAAGCCTGGGACAATGATCCATTACCCTAAAGAATCTTCCTACCTCTCCCTTCCTACATTGAGATTACAAGTGTGAGCCACCACTTGTGACATTTTTATGGTGGTTCTAGGAACTGGATTCTGGATTCTTGCAAATCAAGCATTTTACTGACTGAGGTATTTTTCAAGCTCCAAGATATTTCTCTTCTTTTAACTGAAAAGAAAAATCATACAATATATTCTGGTCACATTTTCTATCCCTGACTCTACTCCTCCCAGATCTTTCCACCTCCTCATCCACCCAACTCCATGACCTTTCTTTCTTTGTGTGATTTGTAAACTATGTCATTTTAATACTTTGTTGCAGCAACTTAAATATACTAAGAAATACCAGTGAAAGCTGATACAACTAACAAGGTCACTCACTAGTGCTTTGATTAATTTCAAAATATCAGCCATCTATTTTATAATCATTAATTTGAGCATTAGATTGTATCAACATTCATCATATGGGTACCACTGATTTTGATGCTTTTATTAATAAAATTGATATCATTGATGTTAGTGAAATATTATCATAATGCATTCAATAGAGGTAATGAAATAAAATTTTCTCTTTTATATTAGTCCTATTCTTAATGTCTAATTCTGAACTATTTGCTTTTTTCTAAATCAGTAAAATTGAGCTAAATGAGCATAGATATATAAACATAAAATGGTTATAGGGGTAACTCAAGTATAGTAAACATATAGTAATATGTGTAAATATGCATTTCATATATATATATATATATATATATATATAATTCAGTATCAATATTCGTTATCACTCTTAATTAGTTTCTTTTTATCAACTAATTATTCTCTGTTGTATTCTATCTGAAAATAGTTTTTTTAATACAATATATTCTGGTCATAGTTTTCCCTACCCCCAGCTCCTCCCAGAGCCTCTCTACTTCCCTGCCAACCCAAATCTACACCCTTTCTTTCTCTCTCTGGATAAGTTTCTATCTTTAATTTTTGTGGGTTTTTTTTTTTTTAGTACCATTAGGTAACATAATTTATGTTTGCCAAAGTATAACACGTTTGTTTACTGAGGAGACTTGTACACTTAGCAAGCTCATTTAACTGCAGATGGGTGTAGGTTCTGCAGCTGTGACATTCTGTTAGCATGTACCGAGGATAACTAGAAGAACTCCCAAAGGCATCTCAGAATGAAGGTAGATGCCTTTTTCCACATCATCCTTTGACCGGACTTAACCACAACCAGAGTTAACTTAAACTGCCCAGCAAGCTCTCGCTATTAAATATGCCTTTTGGTGTGGTCTTAGTACTGTAAGCCTGAAACAACAACAACAACAAAAATGGACCTGGTTTTATTTTACTTCTCTCTTTGTTCTACAAAACAGTACACATTCAGGCAATTATATCCTTGCAGTCCAGGCAGATGTATATATGAGCAGTCACATAAAATCCCTGTGCTTTTACCCTGTGTATTTGGATAACATAGACACATAATAAAGCTTTCCATAGACACTTCTTCATTCTATGGTCTCACTTCTAAGCGAGATGAAAATCAACGCAAGAGATCACTACATGCTTCACCCAAATGACATCACTGTCATATGTACTGTACCATAATTCACATATTAATATGTAAAAATGACATTTTTTTAATAAAAAGTGTCACTTTAATTTAGAGCTGAAGGGGAAGACATAGGAAAATATTTTCCAATTCATTAGGCCACTGACCTAAAGAAATAAATCCTCTGATGAATCCTGTCATCGCACTGTAATTCCAACACTTCAATATTCTGAAATTAAGCAGACCCATGCCACCCTCTACTCCACTATTTCAGCCTAAAACGCTTCCAGAAAGTTCCCCCAAGCACTGGCTGTGAAATTACGTTGTGTACTAATGGCAGTCACCAGGCAGGAGGTAAAAGAGTTTTTGCAGTGTGTAACTGATGTCAGATGAGCAGTGAGCTCGTGGGTCAGGACAACGGTCTGTTTTCTTTCCATGTTCTATATCCTGATGCAAACAAAGTAAATTACAAGTGGGGAATTTTGCTATTGCTGCTTAGACACTGTGTGTAAACAAGTCTGCTGCCTTGATCCTGAGATCTTTGATGGCACTGACTCACCATTTTTAGATGGTTACCCCTTCACTCTACAAGGTGCCTGCAGTTTTTACAGATGAGACTGATCAGATGTCCAGTGCAAACGTGTCTCTTTTGATTCCTCAGCACTTCAGATCACAACCACGTCTAGTGAAAATGCCACAGATAATATTTTCCTTCTAGGCACTGGTCATTCAGAATCTACCTCCTACTTCCAAAACACAGAGTCAGCCCCTTAGCTTCATGCCACTCCCTACCCTGTCTCCCCCACTATGATGCACCAGATAGAACTCCCTACTGACTTCGAGGGTGTTCCTTCAAACATCTACCCAGAATAGGCTTAGTGAGGCACTAAGCTCACTTGTAAAGCATAGGTTTCTAAAGAAAATCAAAGTATATTACTTTTCAAATTGTCTGAATACATTCTTTTAGAACACATATAGTCTCACTTATTGAGATGTGCTGTATGCTAGTATGTGGGACATACCTGTAAACAAGACAAATGTTCCTGCATTTTAAGAACTCAATGATGAGATGATGTTTTTAAAATATATAAAACCTTTGGAAATATCACTATCACCCCTCAACTCTAAGACAAGGGAAATATTCTGCTTTTTCACTTTTTCCAAGTTTATATTATCAGAGTTTTTTTTCTTTTTTAACCAGGGAGCATCAATTTGGATTGTACTTTATAATTATTCGCATCACTAGCATCTTCCATTCTTACACATTTTCAGTTCTTTCTTTCTGCTTATTCTGTGACTAATATAAATTTAAAGAGATCTATTCAGAAGCTAAGATGGTATGAGATATATTAATTAGAAGCTTTAATTTGTGATAAGCACTCCTTGAATTTTGAATGTTACAATACTAGTAATTTAAGTTATCCTTTATATTTCTGATGCAACAGTAGCACCCAAAACAATCATATTACCTTGGGACCATCTGACCTAAGTATTTTTTGTGTATGTCCAGTCTGGACTAGAACAACAAAGCATGGAAACAACTGTTACATTCCTTAAAAGAAGAAAGAAAAATACAGATAAATATGTGGCCAAAGGCCACAGAGCAGCCTTCAAGTAAGACTAAGTGCAGCCAAAACAGAGGCTCCAGACTCAGGACCCTCACTCTCACTTCATGGAAAAGATAGCGTTGACCATTCTATACACGTTTCTTCTTCTGGTATTATTACAGAGGACCCTGCTCTGCTCCTCAATTAATTATAGAAGTCTCCCTTTATTTGTAGGATCATAGTCCAAGGCCTCAGTGGATTCTGGGAGCTATAGCTAGACCTGAACAGAAGAATACTTCATCTGTGATACAGTATAAGCTGCAAATTAGGAGAAGTAACATTCTAATATCAATGACTAATAATAAGTAGAAGTATTACAATAATGTTTCAATGAAATCTTTCTTTAAAATGTACAGCTCTTATTACTACAACTTTCCACTTAATAGTTTCAGAGCATGACTGATCTTGGGTAACAAACTGGAGAGTGAAAGTGGGCACCGGTAGTTCTCTTCACACAGTCGTTTTCCTGAATGAAAGGCCTTGATCACATTTGTTCTGCTGATGTTCATTTGCTGGGTGTGTAACATTAAACTTCTGATGATTCCTTCTAAGCATTGTCTTATGTGTATTATACTTAGCACATGTGAGTCTCACACAAGATTCGGGAGTTTCTCTGTTCTCTTGGCTTATTTTATCTAAAGAAATAGAGATTGAAAATAGCAAGGATCGTAGAAGAGAGGAGAGCTACAGAATAGCATTGATTAACTTGAATTCATATCTTAAAATCTTCACAGTGAAAACAAAAGAAACGAGTACAGCAAGTAGGGTCTTTGGGGTACATGAACGTTTCAAAAGGCAATGTCTTCATGATATTACCAAAACTCATGGGAAGAAAACTACAATACTTTGTTTAGAATGAGAAAGAGAAAGAGATAACCATTTGTACTACACATCCAACACATTAGATGTGTGTGACAGTCTAGATATTTGTGTATGAAACACTTAATTGCGTATACTCTAATATAGGAACAATAAAAACTCACAGTGAAGGTAAGCAGGCTAAAGTACTAAGTTTACCAAGTTTCACTGGTCTGCATAACATATTTAACATGAGCACTGTTCAAACGTAAAAGCACTTTGAACTTCCCTAGCTCAGGACTTCAGTCCTAGAAGTCCTTTTATCCCTGGCCCATTCCTGCTTCATTTAATATCTACAGAACACCGGCTTTTTGTGGGACCGTGAAAGGTAGCTTGGTTCCCGGTTGAGCTAAGGCTAGAAACCCCCGGAAACCCTGAAGAGACAGTAGATGTTTTTGTGTGTTTCCAGGCACGAAGCCTCTGTCACTAGCTGCAGCTGCTCCACAGATTTGAGGCCAATAGTCATGTAAGGGCAACGCCCAAGCCCCTTCACAAGTAAAGAAAGTGACCTGTGGTCACATAGACTTAAGACAGATCTCCGTTTTAATGAGGTAACTAAAGGCCTAGAGGATTTAGCTAATAAGCTTCTCTTCCCAGACACTCCTTTCTGTAAAAGGTATTACAGGCCCATCCTGAGAAGTGGGGTATGGTTTTACATATCCACTTTCTGCCATGACAGTAAATGCCTTAAAACCATGGACTGCCTCTTTTCTTGGGGATCTGTCATGGGGAGCCACGAAGAAGGCCTTTGCCTACCATCTAATCTCCTGCAGAAGGCCTCTTTTGCTCTCCCAGCCACAACCACCACCGAGCCAAACTCAAGACTGCCTGCCTTCAAGCCAAAGTCAGGACCAGCTGGAGCTCCCCCTACCACCACCCCACACTCCAGCCCCAGACCAGATCTAGCCCACTGGCCTCCCACTCCGTTCTCAGCTCTTCTGTGGCTTCCAGATGTCTAGGAACATCTGAGAGCCTGAGAACCAGACAACCCAGCCTTGCCACAGGATGGAAGACCCCCAAGCCAGTTCTGTCTGTCTCCAGCCTCAGACATCACTTCCCCACCACCCAGAGCGGTGTCCCAGGGCTGCCCTAAGGCCCAACACCAACCTGGTGACAGCAGTCCTATGTACTGCCTTCCCAAGCCACTAAGCCCTGTGGCAGAGCAGATGCGAGACCCAATAACCCTACAGCCTTTGTCTATGAAAAATATATTCATTAAGGTTTCATAGTATTCCAGGCACATATCTAATGGGTATTAAATATACCAAGATGAACAATTCACAAAGCATGCATAGGACTAGTCAGGAAAAAAATTAAAAATTCAGTGCACTGCACAAGATTGGGCCCAAGTAATCACGGCATTTGAATGGAGACTAGGAAAGACTACAGAGATCACTATATGTGATTTTGAACAGTCCTAGAGGCTGTAAATGCAGCACTAGATGAAGACCAATCTACCAATGTCAGGCAGAATAGACTGTGGCTAAACACTGAGGTTTCTAGAGTCTTCTGCTGCTAAGCTGATGAAGGCATGCTTTCCAATGGTAAAAGATGAAGAGAAGAGCATCAAAAGAAGGGCATGTTCCACTAATCAAATCAACAGTCAAATAAACAGTCTAAAAACTGTGTATGTGGAGCACCTTAGTGTGAGTAAACAGGGGACTCTGACAAAGAGTGGTCTAACCTTAGAGTCTGACAAGTAGGAGCCACTAACCAAGACAGATATTTGGACAGGAGTCACCTTGAAAAATGATGCTGGATTCTGATTAGCTGTATCATTTTAAGGTAAAATTGTCAAATGAGCATGTCAAGCAGTCCCAGACCCAGGTTTGGAGCCTGAGCCCCAAACAAGATAAAATGAAGTCATTTGCTTTATACTGTTAGATAGGCCAGGGCAGACACGAGTGAGATGAAGCAAAGCTGAAGTGGTTTTCCTTAAACCATCTGAAAAAAACACACCCTTAAATCCAAGCTTCATGTGACCTCCCTAGCCCCTTGATGTCTGGCTTACATGCACTTTCGCATATACTTACTTTCTATTTCTGCTACTCTGTGTGGTTGTTGTTATGATATCTCTGTCTTCTCACTGTTCCTTCAGCTTCCAGTCCTGTGACCTGCATACATTACACTTCACTCAGCACTTCTCTCACATCAGAAATTACAACTTACACATAAATGACAAATATAACAAATGTAGATTGTGTCGGGCAACATTTGTGATGAAAATACTCAATAGGCTTCTTATGAAGAAAACAGGTTTATTTAGTTCTTGTTTCCAGAGATTGATGTCTAAGTAGAATGGCACAGACCTTGGCATGGGTTTACATCAAATCCCCCATAGCCACTCTCTCCCAATAGCAGCAGTGTGGGATCAAACTTCCAATCACAGTGAACCCTTGATGGACATGCAGATCATACCCAAACCATAGTGCATACTATTCACAAATATTTCATGTGCTTTCCATGATTCCCAGTCTCTGTGATAGCTAAGTTAGATCCACATGACTAGTTTTGCTGGGTCCATTATGAGAAGAAGTAAGAGGCATCACTCTCAGCTCAAGCTGAGTCTTCTCCTGCCCTGTGCTCAAGACAAAGTCATCCCAGGATGGAGACCACCCCACATGACACACAGTGGGTATTGTATAAACAAGAATTATGTCTTGGTTGGGCTAAGCCACTGAAATTTAGGGAGCAGCCTGTTGTGGCCAGTGGTATACTGGCAAAAATTTACATAACAACCTAAACAATCCCACCGTTTGAAAAATGAATAAGCTATTTCTACGGGAATGAATCTTCCCGTAGAACAGAATCAGCAGGCAGAATAAACCTTCTGAAAGGAGATCTACATGGCTGGTGTTCCAGATTACACCTTCAAAATGTTCATGCCGTTGTCTTCCATTCTTGGTTGTTAAGCTTGAAATAAACGAGGATCAGTACATTCTCTTATCTGTTAGTGCGTCATGTAATGCCATGGACTAGATATGAAAACCGCCACAGCTCCTCTGGTTACTTCCTGGCTTTCTGTACATAGTTGCTTTCATTAGAAGTCAGCCAGCTATTTATTGGTACTGTAACTAGACACTCTATAAACAACATATAACAACACTGACAAAAGTTATTCAGGAGCATTCTTTGAAGACCTCTTCAACGCTGAACTAAAACGTATACACACACTATAATTTGACCATAATTATGCTTTCCCACTGCACGATGGATGGACATTGAATACTTCTGATATAAAATTCAGTTACATAATTATGTGGTGGGCTACTCTTATTTTAAACACAACTTAATCCCTGGTTGGACTTAGTGACTGTGAGTTTTCTGTGAGTTTGTGCACTCTCCACGGAGCAGGGTTTTTTCAGTAGGAGTAAATAGTGAGAAGACAGGACTCACTAGAAGGCTGAAGCCAGAACTTTCTGCTTAGGGTTAACCATATTCTCCTTCGCAACCTCAGTAAGCTTCTGAGGTTACCTAAATGACATGTGGTGTGATTATGGTTTACTGAACACAATATAAGATGATTATAAAGTTTGGGCATGAAATCCATGCCATGCCTACACTACACATTCTCCCACACCTATGTAGGTCAAAGTGCATCTGTTTCCTCATTTTGTTTGTGGATAGGCTTCTCACATGTCTGTGGAATCCCTACTGTGTTACAAGCCAAAGTATGATGCTATAGCACCCTAAAAGTTCCAATATTTTAATATTTAAGATCATCTCGTGTCTATGACCACACTGTTGTAGTGGTTGGCTTGACTCTTCAGTTCTCAAATGATGTAATACAGTCATCCTTGCTATTTATAGTACTGAAAAGACAGTTCAAAACAAGTCATCTAAGACAGTGAATGCAGTCTACAAAGTAAATTTGTAAAAGATATATGTGCAAATTGGCATGTTTAGTAAGATATAATAATTGGATCAGGTTGGTGGTAGAGAGCAGACCACCAGAAAAAAACAGCATCTAGTCAATATCAAGACAGTGTTCCTTTTTTGTTTGTTTGTTTGGTTGGTTGGTTGGTTGGTTGGGTTTTTTTGGGGGGAGTGGTTTTTGTTTTTGTTTTTGTTTTTGTTTTGTTTTTTTTGTTTGTTTGTTTGTTTTTTGGTTTTTTTTTTTTTGCAAGACAGTGTTCTTAACTATAGATTTTATGTTTAAGGAAAGGGAGTTCTTGTAAAAGTCGAGAGTCATCAAAATAAGATATTTAAATCTAGCACAGAATAACAGCATGTTTTTATTTAGTTGGAAAAACAAAGTTCAAACATCTTTAAGCGTTTGACACAGTAGTAGGGAAGGAGTTTTATTCATACAGCAGAACCTCATTATATGCCAAGCAAGATGTGTGGGACTTTGTGATTTTGTGCTCATCATTCCAAAAACACTCTCTTAAAAAGACATTAATAAAGGTTCCCCCACTTTATTGATGATTGTCTGAGATTCTGTAAAAGAAACTTCCATGTTAAGTTGAGATGATGGAATAAGAACTAAGCCCATCAGATACCCAAACTTCCACCTGTTCACCATCTTGCTCACCTGGCACAGGAACAATCAAATGTCAGCTTGCCACATTGCCACACCTCCTTCAACACACACAAACACACACACACACACACACACACACACACACACACACACACACACACACACAGAGAGAGAGAGAGAGAGAGAGAGAGAGAGAGAGAGAGAGAGAGAGTGTTTCAAATGATTAGACACCTAGACAAGGATAAATTTCTGGTACATCTTTGTCCTTCACACTGCTATGTGTCTGAGTATTTTTCAATGGGATTATGTGATTTCATATACATTCGAAATATTGCTTAACTTTTATGGCCTTCCCTTTCTTGACATTGCCAGGAACTCCAAGAAGTAATTAGAGCCCAGCTATGGCTCCTATCGCCTCTTATTCACCAACAATAATTCATTTTCTATTGTTACAATAAAATAGCAAAGGCTGAATTGTCCAAAATAAAGTGAGTATATTTAATTAACTGTTTTAGAAGCTGAAAATCAAATTAGTTGTAGTTTATTTAGACACTGGAATAGATCCCTAGTCCTTCTAATATTGTGGATGACATCATGCGTGTATAAAAGAATGAGATCAATGATGATACAGGTAACAAAAGAACATAAAGATGCTACTCTTGAATGTGAATTTTTTTTTATAAACACTCTCTTATACTGGGACTGATTGGAGTCTTGCAGAATTTACAGTAATTATCCCTGAGAGCAGTGTTGTCCAACAACACAACCACCTCTTTCATATTCCACGACCTCAGCACTGTCATAACGAGGAACAAATATCCATCATTAGAGTCTCTGGAGAATAAATCACATCCAACCTCAGCACACCTTAATCACTAGGAAGAAATTTGCATTATGGGAAATGTTGTGACCATGATGGTGACCCTGTTCTGCCTTTAGAATTAAATTTTTGCTGAGATTTCCATTTTTGTTACGATATCAAACTAGAGCTCAAATATTGACAATGACTAGAATTATTTATGAATTTTAGCATGAGCCCATGTTGGGGCTAGATAAATAGCTTAGTGTTAACAGCATTGACTACTCTTTCAGAAGACATGGGTTTGGTTCCCAGCACCCACATGGTGGTTTACAACCATCTGTAACTCCATTTTTTACTTCTGTGCACAACAGAGACAATCACAAACATAATGGCAAAATAACCATACAAATTGAACTAAGTGTATATTTTTCCATTACGTAAGGGCCGATAAAGTCATAAAAGCTACCTTGACCAGGGGTCATCTCTATAGAGTGAATTAATCTAAGACTACTCATAGCTCAAGCAGCAGAATCCTATGTGATCCTGACCCCTTTAACATCAATTGTTATTACTCCATTTCACCATTCCAAGCATACCAATAAGTACCATCAATTATTACCCAGAAGCAATTATTACCTGGAACTTTTGTTTGTTTTCAGTTATAGGAAACAAACAAGAGAAAACTTCAGGTCACATCCCCAATTAGTATTTTCTTTATTTAGGCCACTGGAAGTATATTAATTAAAAAGTATCCTATACTTTAGGAGTTGCTTTGTAGACTAACTCATCAAAAATACTCCCTATGTGTCTCCACTTAAGGAGAGGGTTATTAGGGAGTTGTTTGTCAGTGGTCGTTTTGCTTATGCTTTTGCTTCAATTTGAATAGTTTGTTTTTATGTAATCTGGTGAACAGACACTGTGCCAATTTGAGGAGCTTTCATCTTGAAGTCTAGGAGGTACTGAGTGGGAGAGAGAGAGAGAGAGAGAGAGAGAGAGAGAGAGAGAGAGAGAGAGAATTTTTCAGCTCTATCTCTTAGATAGTCACCTAGGTAAGGTGAAAGAACATATAAATGAATAAATCTTGAATATTCTAACCTCAGCCGATCACCTAAGTGAGTCCAAGGGACCTACAAGTAATAACACCACACAGAGAAGAAGGAATACACATCATCTCATGATAAGATATGCTAAGCCATTGTCAGTTTAAGTCATTAATATACTGATGTGCTTTGAATATAGAAATATATAATGTAAGCAAGGGTGTGTCCCATGCTATCCATCTACAAGCACTCACAGTGCATTAATTTCCACAAATGCCACCCATTGCTCACAGTAAGAGTTAAAAATTAAACGTCCTGAAGGAAGATCCCCTGCATCCTCTAAATAGCATGTTGGGAATAACTTCAGTGAAGTTGCTGAGATCGATTTCAGTGGGTCAAGACTAACTCGGTGCTTCCTTTTTATAGAAATGACTACTGGGAGACTACTGGGAAGTAGAAATTATTTTCAATCTAGCATCCAACAGAAGACTGTTCATTTAAGAGTAAATTCTAGAGTAAAATGACTCCTGCATCTGTTATCTAACATCTAACTTGTCTTCTGTCGCCTGTGGCATTACATGCAAACCAGCTACTTCCCATAAGCAGTTGTTTGCCTCAAATATTTATAGGAATTCTACACCAGCCTGGGCAGGACTTGGGCTTGGCAATGACTTAAGCTAATGTTGAACACACCTTCCTGGAAACATCATGCATCCAGATACAGATTTCAAGCAAAAGTGCAAATATTTCCCTTCGTAGTTCTTAAAGTAGAAGTCTCTAAATTACAGAGCACCCTGAGTTTGAGACCCAGGATCTACATTAAGGATGGAGACATATGATCCTCAAAAGGTTTTCTCTGATTCCCATATGCATGTGCAACTCACAAGTGTGCATTCATGCATAGATGCATACCATAAAAAACCAATATTGAAAACAAGAAGAAAGGAAAGAGGAAGGAAGGAAGGAAAGGAAGGAAGGAAGGAAGGAAGGAAGAAAGAAAGAAAGAAAGAAAGAAAGAAAGAAAGAAAGAAAGAGAGGGAGAGAGGGAGAGAGAGAGAGAGAGAGAGAGAGAGAGAGAGAGAGAGAGAGAGAGAGAAAGGAAGGCAGAAAAAGAAAGAAAGAAAAAGATCAAACCAAGAGTCTTGTTTTGTATGTCTTTTGTTTGTGGAAGGTATCTTTACTCTATTTTGAGTGAGTGAAAACCCCACCATGGATACAACATGAAGGTCTTTTGATAGCTCCTCAGAGCACCAGGAAGCTCTTGGATAACTGCTAAGTCACTACTCTGCATACAAGGGATTGATAGCCCAGATTTCATTTGTGTCCCTACAGGTAGACAGCTGTTACCATTCCTGACTCCTCTGGCTCCTGGAAACAAAGTGAAATGAAGCTGTTTGCAGCTGCAGGAATCAGCACTGCCATCTGCTTGGCTCTCCAGAAGCTCCCAGCCAAGGACTTTGTATCCAACTGTTTCACAGCAGAGCAAGCAGTTTTCTGTGGGGAAATGCTTTGAAGGTCACCCCTCATCATCTCCAGAAGGCCATTTCCAGAAAAAAGCACACGCAGCCCTGATCCTTAGCATTCTATCTCTGCTACTGCTCAGACACTCCCCCCCCCAAAAAATAAAGATTCCAGGAGGCTTTTTTTTCCTCTTCGGATTCTCTCCAGTACTTTGGCAATGTTGCCATTTATTCTCATACAAAAATCTACCTAGAAGATTGCCCATTTTGTGCCCTCTTTGCCCAACTATTTCTTTAAGCAATGGCACTCTCTTCTCCAGCCCTTAAATATAGTAATCCCACAAGCCTGAGTCTTCCATTCTTGCTTTGCTTTTGCTTTTTTTTTCCTTCTTTTTCATTGCCCATCTCTTCTGCACTTTGTGTACAGCTCTAATGAAATTAACCTATAACTCAGTCCCATGTCTCTGCCTTCCAACAGCATGTTTTCATTGGGATTTCCTACCTTTCCCAAAATAGCATCTTCAAAACAAATGTAACCATAATTTTTACCCAGACAATTAACTATCTTCCCCACCTACTCACATAAGGTTTTTCAACATTGACCAATAGCCTAGAAGCTATTGATCTGTTCATATCCCAGCCCCAATGTTTCAGCCACCGAGTGAGGATTTTGTGAATTAAACTCTAGACATTTGCAACAGTCCTTTAATTCTTAGCTCTACATCTATCATTTTGACTTTCAAAGAAATCTACTTATTTCTTCTGGAGAAATTTCTCCAAAATCATTCTTCCCTTTTTATCCCTCTGTTCAAAAATCTCCAATTGTGCCATATGTTGGAAATAATACTCACATCCATGGCTTATTCGATGCATACCTCCTTGGCCTACCTATCTGATCTCACACCCATCCCATGTCTAGTGTTTATAGGTGTGTAGACTTTAAAAATAGACTACAGTTTTGATCTGGAATGTTCTTTAAGGACCACAATGTTAAAGGTGCAGTCCCCAACTGTTGGAAGGTGGTGGAAATTTTAGTCTTTACTTCCTCTCACTTCCTTCCCAGCCATGAAGTGAGAGCAGTTTGTTCAGGTGTGTAATGCTGCTGCAATCGATGCTTCATGACAAGCATAAAAGTAACTAGACCAATCATGAGGCAAGACCTCTGAAACTGAGCCGAAATAAACTTTTCTGTATAAGGTCGTTTGCTAAGTCACTTGATCTTATAATGATCAAGAGCCAACTAACGTATGGACAATCCTGTTAAATAATTCCCCAGGACACTGTTTACATGAACCACAATTTGAATATTACTCCATACTGCAGAACGCAGAACATGCCATGTATACTGAGCCTCAGCCTCTTCCTGTTGGTGTCCTATTTGGATACTTACCTACCCTTTACAGTCCTCAACCTTCATTTTTCCTCTTGTCTTCTTAAGTGCAAAACCAGTGTCCTTTCCTCCTGGAAGACCTCTTGAGGTAACTCAATATTTATTCTAGATTCAGGAATTGAACTATCCCTTAAAGCATTATACTGGTACTCATCCTTCACCAGGTCCTTAGATAAATTTGGTCTTTTTTAAATGAGTATTGTCTTATTTCTAAGATTTGGATACATTTTCCTAGAAATGCCTCTGAAATTGTCTGTAGCTGAAATGTTCAATGAAAGAAATTACTTAAATTTTTGAGAATGTTATATGTGAGTACTGTAGTTACATCATTTCCACCTCTCCCATGCCTCTGTACAACTTCCCATGTAACCCACCTCACCACCTCTAAAACGCATAACCTCTTCTTCAATTATGTTTGAGGTATAAGGATACATTAGATATAGGCATACTATAGATAGATATATAGATATATAGAGGTAGATACAGCTATAGAGATAGAAATAGAGATAGATGATATAGATAGATATTGATGATAGATAAAGACAGAGATAGAGACAGAGATAGAGATAATCTTTACCATCTCAGGTAGTAACTAATGCAAGTCAAAGTAACAATAGAAGTATTATAAGTTATATGATCTTTTTAACTACAAGAAAGACTAGAAAATAGTCATATGTAGAGAGCAGTGAATATTTATTTGTGTATAGCATATGTGCTAATATACTCTGAGTATATGATGATACATTTGTATATTTGTAAATCATCGTATACACAGTATATTTGTAAATCATCATATACACAGTATATTTTATAATATTCTCAAAATATATTCTCATTCAAACATACCTATAATGGGAATTAACCTCATAGGCATCTGACAAAACTAAATGGCTAGCAATTTTCCCCAAAACCAATGTCATCTTTTTCTTTACTATTTATATATGACATTATATTCTAACAAATTAATTCACATTAGTCATGATACCACAGTTAGTACCAAACAGCTTAGGGCTGACACTTATCTTTTACAAAGTACTGTGTTTAGTATGTGGCATTGCTGTCCAGCTTGAGTTAATTTCTCCCCTCCCTTGACATCATCACATCATCCTGGTTTTCCTTTCATCCCTACTTCTTTTGCTTTGCTTGGAGGGCATTATTTCTGCACATTTCACCCTTAGACCGTTCTCTTTGAGCCTCTTCTTCTCTCTCTTCACTTGCTCTGGGAGAACAATTCTAGTGTCTCTGTAGTACAACTTTACCTTCCACCCATAATTCTGCTCCAATCTTCCATTTCCATTCATGAATACACTAGATTTTCTACCTTCACCTAGCCAGCATCTTTAGCTCAAAACAATCACATTTCCAGCTGTGTGTTGACTGACTACTGACAATGAATACTACTGACATTGAGTCTATATTTGCACCATTTCCATTCCACCTACTCCAACTCCTCATGTGACCTGCTCTACTCCCTCTCAAATGTATAACCTCTTCTTTAATTATTATTGACTATATATAGTGATAGATACATAGATACATAGATAGATTGATTGATAGATAGATAATAATAAATAGATGATAGACAGATAGGTAGACAGACAGCTACAAAAATGGATATGTCTATAGAGTCACCTCTCATCCATAATTCAGGTTACTATGAATTCACGTAAGACATGATATCACTGCTAATGTCAAATAGGCAATTTATGACTGATATTTATATTACAGAAAATATGCACTCTTCTCCAGCCATCATTGCTCCAATGCATCCCTGATATGAACCCCTCTTCCAGTTGAATGCTGTCCCTCAGGCACTACAAGCTGGATACCACTTTCTTTCTGCCTCTCATTTCCATCCATGCTGGTCAGTGTCACAGCCATTGTCATCTTCTCATGCTAGTAGACCAGAGTCATCATTCACCTTTTTGTTACCATTGTCAACACCACCTTCCATCTCTTGCAGTTTTTATCTCTAACAGTTTTTCTGCTTTCAAAATACAAATTCATTAGTGTCATTGGTGCTAGCTGTTTCAGATATCAAGTCTGAAAATTTTAATGGCTTGTAGTAAGAGATGCTCCCTGTGAGTTTAAATAAATCTGATTCAGGCTCTATGATCTCCTTCAACTGGTAAGTTAAGATCTGCCCTTGTACTACCTAAGTCACATCCCTGTCACATCCTCTGTCATTACTGAGGAAGAGGAAGAAGTTGACTTTACCACCTCAGTCAGGAGCAACAATAGAAGTGACATGAGTTACATGATTTATTTAGCCACAAGAAAGAGTAAAAACACTGAAGTAAGTGAACAACGAAGTGAGCACTGCATATGTCCTAGGACCCATCCATCTCTCAGTACCTTAATGCCATTCACAACTACATTCTGATTTCCACTGTAGTTCCATCCTTCCCATATACTTTCACTAGAGGCACTGTATTTCTCATTTCTTCTTCGAAAAGCAAAAAACAGATAGCATTATGTGGCAACCTGCACAATTACGGGATTGACCCAACAAGGGTAGCGGGGAATGAAGAATGAATTGACAGACTTAACAGAAAAATCTGGAATCAGTGGTGGTATAGGCTTTGATGAAGATGCACCAGCAGCAAGTAATTTCTCAACAGCCTGGAAACAGGTTAGCTCTTCTCAGTAGGGAGTCTTTGTGAGAGTGCAGCGTGAGGCTGAAGCCCTCTGAGAGGAAGAAGCTGTGTTGACACTTTATACAGACACTGTCACCGGCTGTATTCAGGCAGACCAGGCAATAGTTCTCACATCCTTGACTCTCTGAAGACCTTGTCGTTCCCATGGATCTGAGACCCTTGATCCATGACATGGCCATGCTCGTATCAACCATACACATGCACTCAACACTTCGTTTGCTCTCTACTACATCATCTCCTTCTCCACCCATCACCAGATCTCCACTATTAACACAACAAAATTTATGTGACTACAAACTATTTTCTTCTAGCATTGTCGCCATACTAAATTCTCTGCCAGAAATACACCTGAAGAAATCACTAGAACATTCCATTCATTCTCTTTCCTGTTTTAGCACAGATGACAGACCCTTCCTGGATTACATAAAAATGTAATTTAAATGTTTTGATTTTACTCTGAATTGTTATGTTAATGTAAATGTTGAATTTGGAACCATAAAAAAATACAAGTAAACAAACCGCTTCTAAGAATTCTCTTATCTTAAGAAAACAGGCCCCGGAGCTTAGTTTTCTTCTTTCCTTCTTAAATTAAGAATGTGACCACAATTGGCCATCATTCCCATTCTATGTATACTGTAATCCCTCAAAAAGCCAGTAGTGAATGATGTTGCCTTTTTGAAGACAGGTTCCAGATCCCTAATGAGGCTATTAGGGGAAAAATTGGACATACTTAACAGCTGATGAATTTCATATAAGAATTAGAGTATTTCCCTTCTGGTCCAGGCCATGACCACACTAGCCAGGATTCCGTGCCAAGAATTACCCCTGGGATCTGCTTTGTATGTAAGGGAAGATGAGGTCTTTGCTGCTGACAGCCTAAGCCAGTAGGAGCTAAGATTATTCAAACACAGAATAAAACAAGTTCCTTTGGGAAACTAGGCTGCTTTAGCAATAGAGGAAGGAATTAGTGGGAAGGCAGTGTAGCCTACTGGAAGCAGTCAGGGCTCTGAAGACAGATGAAGAACAAGTCTGCTAAAAAGTCTAGTGAGCTTCTGAGGTGACTCAAAGTTTTTAAGCTGAAGGGGGCTTCATCTGCATATTTTCTAGTATGATAAGTGGTTACATAAACAGTGTGTCAAGGACTAATTTTGTCAGATGTTAACTTGCTTTTGTTCTCTGCAGCTCCTCCAGGACATTCATTCACACACTTCCAAAATCTGGATTCACTTTAGTCAAGGGCTTTGCACAGCATGGAGGAAAACCTGTTATCGTGTCAGAAACATACTTCTTGTCCTTGATTATTGTCAAGTCCTCAGAGGAGATTTCAAAAACACTAGAAAAAATAGTGACAGGAACATTAAAATCAGAGAGCCCTGGAAGGTGGAAGGAGAAAGCAATCTATAGGCGTTTGTGTATGATCGCAGAGGATATCTTAAAGAAGGGCTATGGCAAAGCACTTTCCTAGGTACCCCCAAGCCCTAGGTATGTTACTGAAAGTTCAGCTCTAAACGAGAGATCTTAGAAGCAATCAGTATGGCCTGGCAACTGAGAACTTGGGGTGCCTTTTACCCCAAAGGATAACCATGGTATGCTATTTGTTCAGTTTTTGCTTTTTTTTTTTTTAACTTGACACAAATCTAGGCATATCCAGGAAGAGAGATGCTCAATTGAGGAACTGCTGACATAATGTTGACTTTCACTCAAATCTATGAGGAATTTTCCTAACTAATAGTTGACTCATAATTTATATGAGTCCTAAGTAGCCCTGGGCTGATGTAAGAAAATCATAAGGAGTAAGCAAGCCATGAGGAACAAAACAGGAAGCAGCATTCTTCCTTGCTCACTACTTCAGTGTCTGCTTGTTGGATCCTGCTTATGTTGCTGTCTCAGATTCCCCTGACAGTAGACTGTAAGCTGGAAACTACATTTCTCCTTTCCTCCCTGAGTTGTTCTTGGTTGTGATGCTTTATCATAGTGGCAGAAAGCAAAGTAAAACAGAAATTGGCAACAGAAATGGACCATTGCTACGACAAACCTGACTGTATCTGGGGGAATGATTATGGATGACATTTGAAATTTTAAGTTAGAAAACTTTAATGAGCTATTGTAGGAACATGGAAGATAACACTGAGAGCAACAGTGCAGATGATGAATGTCCGACTTTTGGAGTTTCAGAGGCCTTTCAGGACGATCGGTGCCATTGTGATATATGCAAATTAAGAATCATGGTGTCAGATCAGCTGAAGCATTGGCTGTCATTAAAAAGAGAACACTAGTGAAGTGAAACTTTTTCTTTACTGGGACACTTGAACTTATTGGCTAGGGCTAATAGATCAGCTGTGATTTAAAAAAAAAAAACACATCACTGAGGCAAAATCTGGGAAGCATTTACTCAGGGTCATCAAGCAGAAGCTATGGTCCAGAGGGGACAAAGGCTGCACCTCATACAGGCAACTGAACTTGGTAAAATATAATAGTGTTTCATATCATTCCAGTTTTGAGTACATGAAGGAGTCACGGTGTTGATGCTTGGCACCGTCAGAGGTGAGGAGAGGCTATTGTTGAAGGTATAGCCTTAGTTGGAAAGGGAAATGGAGAAAAGTTGAGGCTTGACCCAAAAGAAAGCCTAGGAAAGTCTATTGATGAAGGTGTACTGTGATGTGTAGTATAGACCCCAGCAGATTGGAAATGTCAGAACTGTAGGACGATCACCAAGAATAGCAGCAGCTAATGCCACAATATTTAGAGTCCAAAGACTCATAAATGGGTCAAAGATGTCAAGTCCTACACATGTGCACGCTTAGATTGTGGCATTCTTTTGATTTTTATTATGACTATGCTCTGGTTCTTTCTTCTTGGGATAATTATGTAACATTTTGCTTTTTAAACAGGAGGCCACAGTTAAGAGACTAGATTTTTGGATTTTGGATATTTTAAATAAACTGAACTTTTAAAGTGTTTGAACTTTTTGAAAACTTGGATTTTTAAAGCTATGTTATGTTTTATAGTATTTTATGATTAACATAGTGTGTTGGCTACAAACAATAAAGGAATATTTAATAGGTATGTGTTTGTGTGCTATGTGTTTGTGTACTCTCTGTTTGTATTCCGTGTGTTTGTACACCAAGTTAACAAGGAGTTAATTGATCTTTTTGGCCTTTTTGTTTTTTTCTCAGTTTGACATACACCTAGACATATCTGGGAAGAGGGAATCTCAATTGTGGAATCGCCTCCCATTATGCTGCTCTATAGGCAAATTTGTGCAGCATTTTCTTAATAAATGATTGGTATGGGGAGGTCCAATTGACTGGGGATGGAGCAACCCCTGAAAAATGCTCGTGTGTTGTACAAGAAAACAAGCTAACCAAGCCATGAGGAGCAAGCTAATAAAGAGCATGCCTTCATTGTCTCTGCTCCAATTCCTGCCTCAATCTTCCTACTTTGAGTTTCCGTCTTGGCTTCAGCTGATGATGGACTATAACTTTAAACCAAATAAGTCTTTTCCTGCCCAAGTTGTTTTTGATCATGGTGTTTCATAAAAGTGATAGAAAGCAAACTAAAACATATAGTAATAACTGACAATTAATTTTTCTTCCAGAAAATAGGATGAAGACTGGAAATCTAGTTTAAATTTTTAAACACAGAAACATGATATCACCTGCCTCTCATATTTAGTGAATATAAAGCATATGTGCTACAAATGCATCATGAACTAAATGCTTATGTCTCTCACTAACTCAAATATCTTGGTTTTGCCCCACCACTAGTATAATGTAGTAAAATGTAGCATTTGGGAAATAGTAAACTTTAAGTCATAAGAGTAGATTCAATGCAATAGTCATCAAAATTCCAACTCAATTCTTCATAGACTTAGAATGAGCAATTTGCAAATCATTTGGAATAACAAAAAGCACAGGATAGAGCAAACTTTCTCAACAATAAAAGAACTGGGGAAATTACCATCTCTGACCTCAAGCTGTACTACAAAGCAACAGTGATTAAAAACTGCACAGTATTGGTACAGTAACAGGCAGGTAGATCAATGGAGTAGAACTGAAGACCCAGAAATGAGCCCATATACCTATAGTCACTTGATCTTTGACAAAGGAGCTAAAACTGTCCAGTGGAAAAAAGCATTTTCAACAAAACTACATGGTAGTCAACATGTAGAAGACTGCAAATTGATCCATTCTTATCTTCTTGTACAAACCTCAAGTCCAAGTGGATTAAAAAAAAAAAAACTCTACATAAAATTAGGTACAGTGAAACTAATAGAAGAGAAGGTGGGGAAGAGCCTCGAACACATGAGCACAAGGGAAAATTTCCTGAACAGAACACCAATGGCTTATGCTTTAAGATCAACAACAGACAAATGGGACCTCATAAAATTGCAAAGCTTCTGTAAGGCAAAGGACACTGTCAATAAGACAAAATGGCAACCAACAGATTGGGAAAAGATCGTTACCAAGCCTACATCTGATAGAGGGCTAATATCGATTATATACAAAGAACTCAAGAAGTTATACACCAAAAAACCAAATAACTCTATTAGAAATGGGAACTACACAGAGCTAAACAGAGAATTCTGAACTAAGGAAACTCAATTGGCCGAGAAGCTCCTAAAGAAATGTTTAACATCTTTAGTCATCAGGGAAATGCAAATCAAAACAACGCTGAGATTCTACCTCACACCAGTCAGAATGGCTAAGATTAAACACTTAGGTGAGAGTAGATGCTGTCAAGGATGTGGAGAAAGAAGAACACTCCTCCATTGCTGGTGGGATTCCTGGTGCAACCACTCTGGAAATCAGTCTGGCAGTTCCTCTGAAATTTGGACATAGTACTGCCTGAGGACCCAGCTATACCACTCCTGGGCATATACCCAGAAGATGCTCCAACATGTTCCACTATGTTCATAGCAGCCATATTTATAACAGCCAGAAGCTGGAAAGAACCCAGATGTCCTTCAACAGAGGAATGGATTTAGAAAATGTCGTATATTTACATAATGGAGTATTACTCAGTTATTAAAAACAATGAATTCATGAAATTCTTAGGCAAATGGATGGAACTAGAAAATATCATCCTGATTGAGTTAAATCACTCACTAAAGAACACACATGGTATGCACTCACTGGTAACTGGATATTAGCCCAAAAGTTCAGAATATTATAGATTCAGTTCACAGACCATATGAAACCCAAGAACAAGGAAGACCAAAGTGTGGCTGCTTCAGTGCTTCTTAGAAAGTGGAACACAATACTGACAGGAGGAAATACGGAGACAAAGTATGGAGCCGAGACTGAAGGGAAGACCATCCAGAGACTTCCATACCTGGAGATCAATCCCACATACAATCACCAAACCCGGATGCTATTGTGGATGACAGGAAGTGCTTGCTGACAGGAATCTGGTATGTCTGTCTCCTGAGAGGCACTGCCAGAGCCTAACAAAAAGGAGGCAGATCCTCACAGCCAACCATTGGACAGAGCACGGGGTCCCTGATGGAGGAGTTGGAGAAGGGACTGAAGGAGCTGAGAGGGTTTGCAGATCCTCACAGCCAACCATTGGACAGAGCACGGGGTCCCTGATGGAGGAGTTGGAGAAGGGACTGAAGGAGCTGAGAGGGTTTGCAGAGCCACAGGCAGAGCAACAGTGTCAACTAGCCAGACTTCCCCCCACCCCCCACCTCCCAACCCCCCATCCCCCCAACCCTGTGCTCCCAGGAACTGGACCACCAACCAAAGAATACACATGGAGGGACCCATGGCCCTGGCTGCATATGTGGCAGAGGATGGCCTTGTTGGACGTCAGTGGGAGGAGTGACTCTTGGGCCTGAGGGTGTTTGATGCCTCAATGTAGAGAAATGCCAGGGCAGGAAGACTGGGGTGGGTGGGTGAGTGGGGGAGCATTCTCATAGAGGCAGGGGGAGGGGGAATGGGATAGTGGCTTCTGGAAGAGAGACCTGGAAAGGGGAAAAATCAAAATGTAAATTAAGAAAATATGCAATGGAGGGAAAAAAAGGAAAAAAGAAAAAAGAGTAGACCCTTCATTATGAGATCCAGTATCCTTGTAAGAAGAGGGAGATACATCAACACGTCCTTTCTCTGCTATATTTAGGAACAAAGAGAAGACAGTTGTCTGTGGGCTGAGAATCAGCAAGCCTAGTTTATCAATGACTTCTTAGCCTCTTGTGCCAGGTAGTAACTCTAGCTCACAGCACATAATCTCAACATGGGTTCTATAAGAATATCTACACAAAATATTTATTGTCTTTTAAATATTCTTATTATACATTACAAAAGTGTCTTAAAATGTCATAGAATTCTGGGTGATTTTACAATTATTGCTTAAAATATTACTTTTCAATTGTGATTTTTGGTGTTTAAGGGATCTCTGATAGAAGCACTATTCTAAAACTTCACTGTTTAGAGGCAATGGTTAATTCATGCTCTCAATTATAAAAGGCAACATGCTTTACAAACAGTAAGGGAATCATATGTAGTTTCTTCCTACTGGGGAAAAGGGTAGCACTCATCTGAGGCTAGTTTATTAAATAGACAGGATGGGCCAGGCAGTGGTGGCGCACGCCTTTAATCCCAGCACTTGGGAGGCAGAGGCAGGCGAATTTCTGAGTTCGAGACCAGCCTGGTCTACAGAGTGAGTTCCAGGACAGCCAGAGCCAGTGTCTCGAAAAATTAAAAAAAAAATAGACAGGATGGCACTAACAACTAAATACTAAGATTTAAATTGGCCTCTACCTCTCTATCTGCCAAGAAAATCAAGGTCTGGTTACTACATATTTTCTGAGTGAGAATCGTCTAGAAGACTGATTCTGGTTGGATATTCATTACTGTCCTTTAGTGAGTGAGAGGCACTGTCTATCTCCTTTAATGAACCATTATGGAAAAACTAGATGCCATCAGACTTTTCCTTTCCTGAAAAAGAAACCTTGCCAGAACCAGTAATTGCTGAGAAACCCCATTCAAAGATGGCTCAGAAAGTTCTGGACAGTGTATATAGCAAATACGTCTCCAATTCTAGAATATATTTCCTTAATCAGAAGCTGTTTTCAGAAGAAGGTAGATTGCTTCCCCATATTCAGTTAATGAGTGGGCAGTCAAATTGAAGAAATTTGATAGACCCTCAGAAAGAGAGAAAATGCATATTGTTACAGAAAGAATATCTGGAAGGAAGCAAGTTTTAGGAACTAAATATGTATAAGGAGGAAAGAAACACCCCTAGAATATCAGAGATGGTGGAAACTATGCGATTGTGTTTAAAGAAGTGCAAAGCCACATTAAAACCAAGTGCTGAGCATTTCTTTATGAGTGAGTAAGGCACAACATGAATGATTTTTCCCAAGTCCATACATACGGTGATTGCTATTTGTGTGCCTGTCACATCCAGTCACAAAATTCTAAAATATATCTGAAGTCAATAAACCTGAAAAGCCATGTATTTCAGACTTGAAGTACATGAATACTATATACATCTATATACTGTATACAACTGTATACATACTATATACTGTATACAACTATATACATCTATATACTGTATACAACTGTATATGTAAGGGCTGTTTAACAGAATTGGGAAGATAATAGTGGTTGAAACAAGTTAAAAGTGTGCTACTCTTGTTCACACAAAGAAGATCTCTAAGGCTGGCTCAGGAAGAATCTTTTCTGCTGCAAAAAGTCCTTGGAACACAGAATCCCTCCTCACACTGTGGCACCGTAAGGATGTGGTTCCCAATTCATAATATAGGGTGGCAGCTAGAGGCACACTCCAGCAATAAGATTAGGAAAGGGAGAAAGGTAAATTATTGTCCTTGAGTCTAGGTCCACCTGTGCCATTTTAGGCCCCAACATAAGCAATTACAGTGTTTAATTAATTATCAGGCAGCAGGCTCCACGGGATGAAGTTGCCCTCTTTCAAACAGACTTCCTGTGTAGCCAACAAGGTTCAGTTATGGAGAAGTAACAAGCACAGCCTAAGTCCTTCACTCACAATCTTACACAAGTGAGGCTCATGTGTTCCCTAAGTTCCAGCACCAACTGGTTGTGTTATGTGACTGGGTAGTCTTTTGCTTCAATCCCACTGAACCTAAAGGAACACTATAATTTTAGGCTGTTTGTCAGAAGGCAGTATTAGACTTTTGTTTATTATCTATACTCATATTGTTTTTAAAACAAGAGCAAGTATTTAAAGCCTTGCCATTCAAATCCCACTTGTGTGAGAAGCAGGAATAGGACTCACTGAGAAGACCACCCACCACTAAACATGTTTCCCTCACTTTTAGTTTATTTGCCAGGTTCATTACCTTAGAGCAGTGACACTCATTTGCAAATTATAATCAGATATGTTTCAACTACAGAGGATGCCAATTCTGAGATATACTGATCTGCAAGATGACTATGGTAGATATAGAATTTAAATCTGAAAGGGTACAAACAAACCAAATGCAGAAAGCAATCATCTGTAAGGGGGCAGAGAGAGAGGAAAACTATGTCAAACCTTCCATAAGTTTTCATAGCAAACATAAAATCTTATCCATAAGATATTATGAAATTATTACTGAAAGTTCAAGTTTGAAGTGTATTTAAGAATTAACCAAGGTATTTAATTAATCAAGATGTTAATTTAAATCACAAAAAGGGGCCATTGCAATTTCTGATATGTGCTTTGAATGATCCCCTCATTCAACCTTCCTTCAGCCGCAGTTCATTGGAGCTTATTACAGTTGTCTGCATGTAATAAACATGGAGCTTATTACAGATGTATGTTGTGATCCACTATGAATTCAAGGGGAAACTATCAGTCTAAAATCACGTTTCTATTAGGAAGATGTCAGGCAATACACTTATAAAAAAAAACATCATTTACATCCAAGCCATGCTTTATTAAGTTTACTTCATTTATAATGCAAACCTAATTTTAAAACCTATAATTCAATATCTTATATCCTAATAGGTGTTCAGCAGGTTATTTTAAATTCTTTTATGTTTATTATGAGATACTCCATGTCTATTAGGTCCCAGGCATCTTGCGTTTCAGAGGAGACACTTAACTCTGCTTCAGCTTCCCTGTCTGCATAAAGAGCCTCTACCCTGCATCTAGTATTAGAGGGAAGGATTCCCACACATGTCAAAGCAATACATAGACCTGACAGCTTTTTCACAAGATCCCAGTGCTTATCCCTTGCCACAACCACATGTTAACCCAGGCAAAGAATCACTATGGGGGATGAAAGGAGCCCTTGCAATCTGCTGTAACCTGCTTTGCAAAATAACATTTTCTGTTGGAAGAAATTAGAGACTGAAGGAGATGGAAAAACATCACTTGTCCATGATTAAAAGACAGCACTGGTAAGACAGCAATTCTCACAAAGATGACCTCTAGATTTAACCTAATCTTGGTAGACATATTTGTAGAAATTCAGAAGCTGATTCTAAAATTCACATGGACTTTCTACAGTTCCAGAATACCAAAGACAATCTGAAAACAGGTAAAGAACATGGGAGAGCTCACTTTGAACTTTAAAAAGCAGTGATTGTAGCCTTTCTAACTATAGAGGAGTGGGAATTGAGACAATACAGTACTGACCTGGGTGAATAGAAAAAACTGTGGGACATAACTGAGGTTACCCTCAAGAATCCATATGCCTGTGGTCAACTTACTTTCAGAAAGAACGTTGGCATCATTCAACAGAGAGAGAACAGAGGTTTTCAACAAATGGTGCAGACACAGCTATATGCAAAACAAAACAAAACAAAACAAAAAACAAAAAAACCCTACAAAACCGAAACTTCTCTCTTCCCAGAATATGCAGAGATAGTTCTAATATAGGTCAAAGACCTAATTGCAAGAATTAAAACACTTAGAAGAAAAATAGAGGAATAAATATTTATGGCCTTGGATTTAGCAATGTTGAAAGTGACAGAAAGCATAAGAAAGTGATAGATACACTAGAACTTAATTTTCTCAGGAGTAGATAGGTGATGGGAATGTCATTTTATCAAGGTCACACAACAGATCCAGAGCACATTTAAGGGGAAATTTGATGTATCAACTCCATGAACATAATTGTGGAATGGAATGCCACACACCCTGACCATGAAGTTCCAGAGATACTGCACAACTTAAAGCCTGTGGTTTTCCACATATACATCCAACCTGGACAACAGGACTCATGCCTCAAAGAGCAGGTGGAAGATTTGCCACAATTCTGTGTTATTTAAATGACGATAAAGAAGCTGGAAAGACGGCTCACCAGATAGGAGTACTGATTGCTTTTCCAGAGGACTTGGGTTCTATTTCCAGCGTGCCCATGACAGTTCACAACCATCTGCAATTCCACTCCCAGAGAATCTCACATATTCTTCTGGCCTCCTCAGATACAACACACACACACACACACACACACACAGAGAGAGAGAGAGAGAGAGAGAGAGAGAGAGAGAGAGAGAGAGAGAGAGAGA
>JANHMN010000006.1:43519176-43568976 GCA_030674055.1 Rhabdomys pumilio
CACATACACACACCAATGCCCACATACATACACACACATACACACACGTATACACATGTACACACATACACACACAGAAACAAATATAATACAAAAATGTTAGAGTCGATATTCCACCACTTGTATGACCACTTTCTTCATGCTTTCTGTATTAACCCATTTCTCATTAGAGTATTATTCAATTGGCCTACTTTTCTATAGCCTATTCTGTTACAATGTAAATTTGTATATTAACTCATAATAATGTACAACTTATCAACTCTATTACACTCCCTACTCTGTTAGTAACCTCCTTGCTGTTGTACCAAAATATCTGCAGACACAGTTCAAAGGAAGGATTTATTTGAACTCAAAGCTTATGAAAGCTTCCTACCATAGACCATGGTAGGAAGTGTGATGGTTGATCTTTGCTGAATTGTCTTGGAATCACCCAGGAAACATACTTCTGGGTATATCTTTGAGGCCATTTTCAGAGGAGTTTATTTGCAAAGGATGACCAAACCTGAGTGTAGTGGAACCACCCCATGGACTGGAGTCCTAGGCTCAATCAACAGGGAAATGTAGAAGACAATGAACATAATCCTTTCTCTCTCTTGATCTCCCCAGATAGTGAGGAAAAAGTATGAGCAAAATCTAGCACTATGTACTGGATTCATTATACTCCCCTGGCTTTTCTTTCCCTCCATTGATAGCATTGCTATTGAAACTGACATATTTGTTCTGTTCATATATTCATTAATTGCATACTTGAACATTCTTTTATCATTTTACTACTGAATGTACATACATCATTTTTATTGTTATTGTCCTTTCTATATTAAATACATTTTAAGGGAAATTCACTTATTTTCACTAGAAAAGATAGCATGGAAACTTTACCATACAATGACTTCTTTTTCTCCTATCTGAAATAAGGCTTAATGTTTTGGGGGGAGTTTGCCTGAGTAATTGCCTTTATTTTTTATTTTTCCTTTTTCCGGTTTTCACTTGCTATTTATGTGAGTGGTGGTGATTATTTTTATGCCTGCAGTGTTTTTATTTTGGTTTTCTTTTTTAGACAGGACCTAGCTATGTAGCTCTAGCTGTGTTGTGACATAAATTTATTAAACATTTATAAAAATGAAAATATAAGCACATGACTTCAAGTCATCTTTAGAGAACATTCTGCTCACTGTACAATGCATAAAAGATAAAAGCTGTCTCCTGCCAACACTTTAGAGATCATTCTACCAGCTTCTGATTTTTCTCATTTTATTATAGATTAGGTGTATTTTTTTTTTTTGGTCTTAAGGTAAAGAAAGTATTTGACACTAAAGATAATGTATGCCCTCCCTCCCCTCCTACCATTAATTCTTAAGATTTTTTTTTTAATTTTAGTGAATTTTACAGTGGTATACATGGAATACTTTATTTCTAATTTTGATTCTTTGTTTTTATTATATTCAGAGCACTGAACACTATTTGAAGCTGCAACTGAATACCTTCCATCCACTTTGAACATTCATTTTCACTATTATTTAAAAATGGAAGCTTTCTGTTCCTGTGGGTGTTGCCACGATCTCTGTGAGTTCATTCTTACATCAATTGGGTTGTGTCTGACAGTTTTCTTCATGTCATCCATCCACTCTGGTTCGTACAACCTTTCTGCCACCCCTTCCACATAACCCTCTGAACACGGTGGAGAAGGATTTGAGAAAGACATTCTATTTAGGACTGTGGGTCCCAAAAATTCTGACTCCGCATATTGTCCAGTTGTGATTCTCAATGTTAGTTCCCACCTACTGCAGAAAAAAGATTCTCCGATGATAGTTGAACGAGACACTGATCTGTGGATATAGCAGAATATAATTAGGAATAATTTTATTGCTATGTTCTTTCATCACAAAAATACTATTTGTTTTTCCCCTAGCTACATGGCCTATGTAGTCTGAGATTCTTTGCCACCTAAGCAGTGTCAGACACAAGTTTCATCTTGTGGAGTGGATTTTAAATCCAGATAGTGGTTGGTTACTCTCACAAACTTTGCGCCACTATTGCGCCAGCACACCATAAAGTCAGGCCATCATTGTAGATTATTTCGAAGTTTGTAGCTGGGTTGATGATTACCTTTCTCCCCTGATAAAGTGTACGCTTCAGTAACGAGAACACTAGTCAGTAGGGCGAAGGCATTCGTTCTACTTCTTCATGTTCAATGAGATTTATATATACTGTCTTAAGGAATAAAGCCCTATAATCAATTAGTAGGTAGCCTAGATGACAAATAGCCTTGGAAATAGCTTGAGTTGTTTGAGGGTTTTCATAGAGCATTTTTGGCCAACAGCTAAATTAGATGTAATTCATTCCTGGTGCTAGAGGTTTCACTTGGTGGTAAAAGATGACTAGTTAAGATTTTGTCTTTTCCCATTATTTGATGAATTCTTCTGTTACTGAAATGTATGGCAACTACATTTGTTATGGAAAATCAACTATTGTAACAAAAATATAAAGCTTTGGAAAGTATAGTTTCCCTCCAAAGATGATATTTTTATAATTGTAGGTGTCATGTGGTCTGATGTTAAACTAACTTGGAATGTTTTCTTCATTATGAAGATTAACCTTAATCTAGTCATTCTAAAATCTAACATCTGAACTTCTTACTTTCAATCTTGAGATGTCCATTGGTAGTCCCAGCTCATTGGTGAGCTGCTAAGACTACTGAAAGGTCTGCTTGAATTCTTGCTTCAGAGTCGCTGTTTCTTTATTCAACATTTTATAGCTTATAGTCTTCATATATGTTTTAATTTCAGTTCCTTTTCAAAGACTATGAGTTTATGATTACAAATTCTTAGGAGAGACTTGAGCTTTTCTAATTTAGTTCAGTAGCAAGGCCTCTACTAATGTGTATTCTTACCTCTGTATATGTATGCCTATGTGCATATATGTATATATGTGCATGTGTGTGAATGTATTTATAATGTGTGAGTGTACCTATGTCTGTGCTCACATGAATGTATGTAAGAGGTTGTATTATTGGCACAATCATCTTTTAGTTTTTGCATTAATATAGAACTATTTATATGTACCATTTATACACAGCCTAAACTTTTGTATCTTGTCCATAGTTTACATAGACTAGTAATACCTATAGGGGCCTTTGGTCTCTTGACACTGACAAGTATCTGCAGAGTCAATGCCATCCATATTGAACTTGTTTTGATTGCCGTCCTCTGGTGGAATCTCTTCATTATTTTAATGAGTTCAACAGCTTATTTGAATATTTTTAGCATTTAATTCAGTGTATTAGGTGTGTTTCACCAGGAGGTATATCTCTGAACATTTGGTATGTCATATTGCTTTATGTTAGTATCTAATCATGCTGTTCTTCAGCCACATTAAACTCATTCCACATTTCCCACTTTCAGTCACTGCAGTCACTAATTCTTGAGTTAAAAGAAACTAACTGCTGTGTCAGAGTTAGGAATGTGGTCTTTGGAGTTATACAATCTGAATTGAATTCTTTGCTTTGTTACCCTCGAAGCACATGGCTTTGAATTACTTTCTTCTAAGGTCTCCATTTCCTCTTCTATAAAATATGGTATTAATAGAGTTCAGTAAGATCATGGTGAAGTACTAAGAACAATATTCATCACATTGAATAAGCAATCTGTAGCCAAACACAATAGGACATAAATTAACAGGAGTTATTATTATAATCACATAGTATATTCTTCTTTTGGGTAGTTATTTGTTGGGTTCCTCTCTTTCATTTAAGTATCAACACATATTTCTACCACTTTCAAAAATACATTTTGATTTATCTCCTCAGAAATGATTATTTACATTATGATCCTACAGCATGACTATTTTTTCAAACCTCTTCACAAGCATTTTCTAGTTCCACAAAGCCTAGAACATTTGTGTGAGTGTCTTCATCACAAGTCTATGAGCTTCTACAATGTAAAGATTCAGAGCAGCCTAACAAACTTAACACTGCCAACTTAACAGATACATGTTGAACTTTACGAAGTGGGTTAATATTTTGTTCTTTCTGTGATCTAAAGGGCTCCAAAGTGGGATAAGTAATATGTGCATATATTTGAGAAAAAAGAACAAGTTTAATATGTGTTTTTCCCAAAGTTCTGCATTGCATTATATTATTTCAAGCAACCCTTACCTGGGGGTGGGGCACTTTCATAGACTTTTTTGTCATTTCTTTTCTTGTTAGATATACAGATCAAGAGTTAATTTTTCTTCGAAGTATGATGAAGTTAATGTTTCATAATATTAAACTGAGCTTGAAGACCCCCAAACTCGGGAGACCCTTGCTCAAGTCTCGAGAAATCACGGCCAGCCAAAAATCACAAGACACCGTACCTGGATGCAATCAGCAGAGGTTTATTTGGGAGAGTTGGCTAGCCAAGGTCAAAACTGCTCATCCATGCAGGAACAGAATTTTAACAAAGGATCAGCAAGCTGGGGTGCTTTTTATAACATGGGGTGGGGGAGAGGGAGGAATTTTCACGTGGTTACATATGATTGGTTGCATTACAAATTTTGAACATCAGCAGGCTCTAATACTGGGAAGACTTCAAGTGGGGGGGGGAGGGGTAACCAAGAACAGTGGAAAGTTAGTTAGTTCTTGGAACCACCCAGATAACTTGCATCTTTCTTTGTGGTCAGGAATATGTCTTCCTGCTTTGAGCCTTCCCCACCCACAGGTGGGTTCTTTTCCCTGAGGCTTGAGGAATGTTAATACTCTTCCCAGAATGTATCCCAGGGCAGTGAAGGCCTGAAATCTTACATTCAGTTACGCCTTCTTGGAACTAGTGAGCCTGTGTATTTTATAAAATGGTCTTTATAATTTTTCACCCTACAAGCTCAGATTGACACTTAAATCACTTAATCACAGAAAATTTGCAAAAGAATGCTATGTTTTAAATCAGAGAAAGGTAAGTTTGCCATAGTAAAACCAGTTGAGGTGAAGTGGGGTAAATAGAATACAAATTGAAGAAATATACAGTTGAGTGTTGGTCAAGGTCCTCCAAAGAGAGGAAATGAATGAGCACATTTGGTGTCAGGGTGAATATAAACATGATGAAATTGGCTTCTGAGAAAGTGATTAGAAGTCAGGTGGGGACAGGAGATAAGATCCTGGAGAAGTACTGACAACACATTTCACAAGCACTGAAGCCAAACATGAGAGGGTATAAATCACCATGAGTTACTATTATAATTACCTAGCATATTCTTCCATTTGGGTAATTATTTACTGAGTTCCTCTCTTCCATTCAAGGATCATCACATTTTATCCAGTAAGACACATAACCAGGGGAGAGATGAGACCACCATCTCAAGCCAAAGTCAAGATGAACTCAGAAGTTTCTTCCTAGGCAGCGGTAAAACTGGCAGGTAAAACCCATTCTTATCATGGTTAATGTGCTTTACTCAGGGCTAGATGAATTAAAGGTTAGTTATGTCTAAACTGTGCCAATACGATCACATCCAGCCAAGCACTTGATTGAAAACTAGATCCCACAATGTAGTTAAACTGACACATAAATATAATTAACAATCACAATGGCAAAGAAAAGATGTACTCATGAATAAATCATCTTCAAATTATGCCATTTTGTGTCCCTCCTTTCAGCTGTTTATATTCTTCTTCACACTGTAGGCTGTCTATGCTCAGTTCTGTTCACTGGATTTCAAAAAAAATCCCCTCAAACCCTCTCAGGTAGTAAAACTAACCTTTCCAAATGACCTTGAATCAAAAATTCAAAGCATACCCTTTTCTTCTGTCCACCTTTTTTATCCCCCACCCCACTTTCCTTTGATTTTCAAACAAAATATAGTTTTACATGGCATCATGAAATGTGGGAGATTTTTAGCAATTTAAGTGAAAAGCGATGAAATAAAACAGGATGGATAGAAAGAGAAAGATGAAAGCACTCACTCTGAGAAGACCTAAGAGAGATTTGAAAGGCAAAGGAGGATGTACGGATCTAAGAGTGTCAACAGAGTCTTTCCTGGGATGTGCCAGTTTGGGAATACTTTGAAAGACTGAGAACTTCTGTGGGTGAGCAGGAACCTTGTGAAGAGCAGCTCCTCCTTTTCCACTGTGTGGAAAAAGCGGTTCTGGGGAGTCTGCGAAGAAAACCTGACATTTCTAACAGAATGATATTTGGAACTATGGGTTGGTCATTGACCACTGATTAGCATCTTGTCTTTGGTACCCACTCTATCAGTGAGACTTTAATCAGCTCTGCTGAACACAGAGCTCTGTACATGCTCAGTATCTCCATTTTTATAGCACCATTAAGAACCATAAGAAGAAGTTAAATCTGTTAAATTTCCTTGAAATTTAATATTTTCTATGTTTTCCAGAAACACTTTATACACTGAAGCAATATGGTTTGCTATTATTAAGATATAGACACACTGCCTAAGAAATTAATTTTGTTCTCTAAATAATTAATTGAAATAAATCTGCCATGTTGCTAGTTCTCAACATAGTCTCAAGCACAATGTCAGAAGCTGTAATTTGATCTCTATTTCCTTTCACTGTTTGAACATATTACACAGTATTCTACACAAAGCAGTGGTATAATTTGTGTCTGAAGCTTTCTACTGGTAGGGAACCCATTCAAAAGCCCTCCTAAATTTTAGACAACTCTGCCTGCAACTCGTCTCTTACGTTGCCCTGTAATCTGTCTTCTTGGGTACCCACTGGCACTCTTTCTACTATTCAGGTCCAATTACAATCAGCCTAGGACGTTTGATTTCTAACACTCCAATTACATGATGAGTGTCTCACTCCACTTCTCATATTTAATTTGGGATTATCTTTTCTTCAGTTATGCTTCATTATTACTTAGTGTAATGTACATTTGGCTTTCTAATTCCTTTCCTTTAGCAGATTCAGAACTAGCCAATTCTATATATGATCGGACCAGCAGATGATGGTGGAAAACTCTTTTGATTGCTCCTATTATTTCATTATCATATCTTTTTAACTTCAGTTTATTAAAACTCAGCCGTGATTTTATCACATTCCGCTATGCTATAGCACTTCCAACTGTATTTGGGCAGTAGGGCTTTTGGACCAAAGTGTAGGATCTTATGTTAATCCCTGTTAACTTCTATCTTTTTAGAGATTCATCCCATTGCTACAGACTGACAAGATTTTTTTTTTGTTGTTTCAATTCTGGTTCTGACATACAATGTGTTCGTTCTCTTGCCAGGCTTCATGCCATCTACATATTTGATAAGCATGCCTTCTGTGGCTTCATACAATTCAATCTATAGGATTATACAGTCATAATTACATCTTTTGAGAACTTTCCAACCTTCTAAAGTTATATTTCCTTTCAAAACTTCATGTTATGGAGTAAGGACCACTTTTCACTCAACTTTTAGAAGTTCTACTTTCTAAACTTTGTAGTATATCCCTCCTTTCTTTGAATAACACATATTCTTCAGTGAGGGGTTCAGATTTTCAAATTGCATTCCTTTCATTAATCCACAAGCTCTTTCATAATCATCTTAGCATACACTTATTTTCATTGAAAGAATTTATTTAAAATCATATCCATCACCTAATTCTGCTACAACATATTGTTATAAATTCAGAGGCATAAAATACTATAAATTTCCCATCTTAGTTTTCAGAAGATCAGAGGTCCAAATAGATCCCAATAGGCAAAAACAAACAAACAAACAAACAAACAGACAGACAGACAAATATCATATCGGTGACGTTGAATTCTTTCAAAAGCTACAGAAGAACTCACATCTCTATCTTTTCCAGTTTCTAGAGCTGCCTGCATTTTTTGGGTTGTAGTCTCCTCTGCCATTGTTAAAGCCAGAAGCACAGCATCTTCAAGTTTTTTTCTCTGATGGTCAGTTCCTCTCCTGCCTTGCTCTTATACTATAAAAAGACTAATAGAATTTCATTAGACTTACCTTTCAAGGCCTATCTAGTTTTACCAGTTAATCCATAACAAATGATAGTCTTTCATATTTGACTAGAACATCTATTTAAAATAAAGTATAATTTTTAAAAAAAGGACATATGAGCAAAAGAGAGGATATATATCCAAAAAATTAAACCATTAGAAGCTTGTAAAGATGGTGGGTTAAATTAAGTGTGATATTTTAAAATCTTATTTACTAGTAAAGTGAAACTAGTTTTGATGTGACATAATTGTGTGAAAGAAAGAACTATGAAATGAAATTGTGATTATCAACCACAAGAATGTTAAGGAGCCTTCATAAGATCCTAGGTAAGCCTTCATATTACAAACCAACAGGACAAATGAGTCTTGGTTTTAGATAACACAGAATGCCAGTTTGACAAAGACAACAGGATATCTGTCTATATATTTCACAGAAAGGCAGTCTAGAGAAGTTATAGCACTGGTGGTAATAGTTTTTGTCTAAGAGTCAAGGACTAGCAAACAAAAGCCTCAGTACCAGGCATGAGACACCTCCTCTCAAGTCTGTGTCAGGAAAACCCAAGTGATCCCAAAGCAACATAGGCTGTTGTTGTCCCTGGTTTTGTTCCAGAATATGAAAGTAAGGCCTTATTGATGAAGATACCATGCACTTTTACTAAAGAAGACTCAAGCAGGAACTGACCTAGATGACTCTTCTCTGGAGTCAGGTGGTGGTTTAAATTATATGGGGCAATTATTAAATACATGGTCCTCAGGTGGTGCTGCTGTTTGAGACCCCTTAGTAGGTGTGGAGGTTTGAGAGTGTAAAGACAGACTCCCACTACTCCAACTTGTCTCTATCTTAATTCTGCTTATAGTTCTCAGCTTACTGCTCTAGGTACCATGCCTGCCTGCTGCCATGCTTCCCCACCAAAACAGTAACAGACTTAATCCTCTGGCCCACTCAACAGGAGGGAATTCTTGCCTGATAGTAGGAGCCTAGCTGATTCCTTGTGGCTAAAGGGGTCATAGATCTGAGAAAAGAAACTTCCTGTGTGTAATTCCTAAACTGATAGAATTTTTATTTTCTGAATACCTATCCTTATCGTTACAGACATGTGTAGATTTCAGTTCTCATCAGAGAAACTTCTTTTGTCAACAGATGGAAACTATTATAGAGATCGACAACTCATCAAAATACAGAGAATAAGTGTCTATGGAGTGCCCAATTCCAACCAATACAAACAGCCGCTAAACCTAAGACCCAAGGAAAATAAAAAATGACGGGGTTATTATTAGAGCCAGCTGCTCAGTATGCTAGCTGATATATTGGATCCCATAGACACGAAGGGGGAAATGCACACACATACTCATACATACATACATACATACATACATACACACACATATATATGCACATACATATACATATATGTATACATATTATATATTTATATATTATAAACACATATATTATATATATTTATATATTATATGTATATGCATATATTATATATGTATGTAAATATGTATATACATATACTATATATATACATATATACATATACATATATGTGTGTGTATAATATACATACATATATATAATATATTGTATGTATATGATATAATATACATAATATACACATACATATATACATAGTATATATACACATACAAATATACATATGTATATGTGTGTACATATATACATATATATAAATTATATATAATATATACTAATATATATAAAATTAGGGGAAAAGAGAGGAGTTGAATGGGGAGATGGAGAAACAAGAGTGATGTACATATAGTATTAATGTATTAGTTTCAAAAATATATAACTTTCAATTAAAATGTTTGTGGTATACAGTTTCCTGATGACTAATAACAAACATTTCTTTAAATGTTTCTCAGATATCTGTGTTTCCTCTTGTGAGAACTCTCTGTATTTGTACTCCAGTTTTTAATTGGGTTGTTTTCTTGATGTCCAGGTTTTTGAGTTCCTTATATATTAAATACTCAGAAATTAAATATTGGATGTATAGTTTGTAAAAATATTTTTTCATTGTAAAGTCTGCCTCAAATGATGTTTAGCTTTAATATACTGAAGCTTCTCAGTTTCATGAGGTCCCATTTATTTTTTTATTGGATTATTTTTTATTTACATTTCAAATGTTATACCCTTTCCCACTTTCCCCTCAGAAAATCCCTAGCCTATCCCCCTCTACTGCTTTTGTGAGGGTGCTCACTCAGTCATCCACTCCCACCTCCACACCCCGGCATTCCCCTACAATGGGGCATTGAGCCTTCCCAGGACAAAGGGACTCTGTTCCCATTGATGTCTGACAAGTCCATCCTCTGCTACATATGCTGCTGGAGCCATGGGTCCCTCCATGTATACTCCTTGGTTGGTGGTTTAGTTCCTGGGAGCTATGAGGGGTCTGATTGGTTGATACTGTTGAACTTTCTATGGGTTTCAAACCCCTTCAGCTCCTTCAGTCCTTTCTCTAACTCCTCCATTGGGGATCCTGTGCTCAGTCCAATAGTTGGCTTTGAGCATCTTCCTCTGTATTTGCCAGGCTTTGGCAGAGATTTTCAGGAGACAACTATATCAGGCTTCAGTCAGAAAGCAATTCTTGGTATCCACAATAGTGTCTGGGTTTGGTGTCTGAAAGGAAAAAGTCAAAATATCACTATTTGCAGATAATATGATAGTATACTTAAGTGATCCCAAAAATTCCACCAAAGAACTCTTAAACCTGATAAACAACTTCAGCAAAGTGGCTGGATATACTATTAACTTAAACAAATCAGTAGCCTTCCCCTACTCAAAGAATAAACAAGCTGAGAAAGAAATTAGGGAAATGAAACCCTTCACAATAGTCAAAAATAATATAATATACCTTGATGTGACTCTAATCAAGCAAATGAAAGATCTGTATGACAAGAACTTCAAGTCTCTGAAGAAGGAAATCAAAGATCTCAGAAGATGAAAAGGTCTCCCACGTTCATGGATTGACAAGATTAATAAAGTAAAAATGGCCATCTTGCCAAAAGCAATCTACACACTCAATGCAATCCTGATCAAAATTCTAATTCAATTCTTCATAGAGTTAGAAAGAACAATTTGTAAATTTGTTTGGAATAACAAAAAACCCAGGATATTGAAAACTATTCTCAACAATTAAAGAACTTCTGGAGGAATCGCCATCCCTGACCTCAAGTTGTATTACAGAGCAATAGTGATAAAAAATAACTGCAAGCTATTGGTACAGAGACAGTCAGGTAGATTAATGGAATAGGGTTGAAGATTCATAAATGAGCCCACACACCTATGATCACTTGATCTTTGACAAAGGAGCTAAAACCAACCATCCAGTGGGAAAAAAGACAGTATTTTCAACAAATGGTGCTGGTACAACTGGAGGTCAGCATGTAGAAGAATGCAAATCGATGCATTCTTACTTCCTTGTAAAGACTCAAATCCAAGTGGATCAAGGACCTCCACATAAAACCAGATACACTGAAACTAATATAGAAAGTGAGGAAGAGTCTCGAACACATGGGCACAGGGAAAAATTTCCTGAACAGAAGACCAACGGCTTATGCTCTAAGAGTGACAATTGACAAATGAGGTTCCATTTATAAATTGTTTTTAGTGCCTGCCTGTGATAATGGTGTTCTATTCCGAAAGCCTTTTCCCGTGCTAATGAGTCCAAAAACTATTCTGAACTTTCTCTTCAATGAGGTTTAGAGTATCTGGCCTTCTGATTCATTTGGAGTTGAGTTTTGTGCAGGGTGATATGTATAGATCTATTTGCTAACTTTTACATGCAACTATAGAATTTTACCAGCACCATAATTTAAAGATGCTGTGTTTTATCTGGTGTGTATTTCTGGCTTCTTTATTTATAAATAAATAAATAAATAAGCAAGCAGAAGTCCATAGGTACGTGAATTTATATTTGGGACTTCAGTTCAATTTCATGGCTCCTATGTCTGTTTGTGTGCTGACACCATGCTGCTTCTATTACTATAGCTCTGTAGTATAATTTGATAACAGGGAGAGTTTAATTGTAGCAGTTCCTTTCTTATTCAAGATTATTTTATCTATCCTAGGTTTGTTTTGGTTTTGCGTTTTTTAGTTTATGTTTCCATATGAAGCTGAAAATTATCCTTTTAATTTATGTGAAAAATTATGTTGGAATTTCGATGGGAATTGTGTTGAATCTGTAGACTGCCTTTGTATTAGGGTGTCCATTTTTAATATATTAATCTTACTAACCATTAGCTAGGAGATCTTTTCACCCTTTAATATCTTTTTCAATTTCCATGTTACACATCTTAAAGTTTTAAGTATACAGTATACAAGTCTGCCTATTTTCCAATTAGAAAAAGAGAGGGTATGGATTTGGGTGGGCAGAGAAGTGGGGAGGATCTGGAAGAAGTTGGGGAATGGGACATTGTAGTCAAAATATATCATGTGAAAAAAATATTTTCAATACCCCTCTGCCCTAAGGTTGGTGGTAGAGTATGGAAAACATGAACAAATTATAATGTTTGGAATATCTTTGGGGTAGATCTAAGTTATGTTTCTATGTACATAACAAAATTCCCCAGAGCAACTTATTTGATTTTTAATAAAATTCTCTTTGTTGTTATAACATCTATATTTTGTCTATTTCAGGTTGAATTCATTAATTTACTCAGCCCAGCCTTTTAAGGGCTTAGATATAGTCTACCTCCTTTAGCAGTTTGCATTGAAGCTAAAAGAAGACAGATCTGTGCCCACATCAGGCTAACTCAATCTCTAAGCTTAACAGACTCTCTTTGCTCTCAACCCCAAGTGGCTAATCTGTAAACTGGTATCTTCAACATGGGAATACTGCAACACTTCAATGCAGTTGTTTACAATGTTGTATAACACTGTTGGGGATATGCCTCTAACATTGTCAGGGCACATCAGAATGCATGGGGGACAGAAGGGGGAAGAGGGTAAGCATCTTGAAACAAACTCAACAATGTAAGCAACATCAACAGAGGTCTGAGTTTTCATATGGTTATTAGTGTTCATAAGAATCTCTGATCAACTCACCCCATGGGGGCTCTCAGAGACTGAGCCACCAACCAAAGAGCATCATACATGGGCACATATGTAGCAGATGTACAGCTCTGTCTTTATGTGGGTCACCCAGCTACTGAAGAGGGGCTGTCCCTAAAGCTGTTGCCTAGCTGTGGAATCCATCCCCCTAACGGAGCCTGGCCTCAGTGGGAGAGGGTATGCCTAGCTTTACAGAGACTTGATGTGCTAGGTTTAAGGGATCTTCAGGGGGAACCTCCACCCCCTCAGAGAAGAAAAGGAAGGGACAGGGAAGGGATTGTATGAGGGAACAGAGGGGCAGTAATTGTGGTGTAAAATGAAAGAAAGAAAGAAAGAAAGAAAGAAAGAAAGAAAGAAAGAAAGAAAAGAAAAGAAAAAAATCAAATCTCTGGGCCTCATACTCAATTTTACTAAAGGTACCTGATAAAAGGTTCCAAACAAGCCTGGCCTGGTGGTACACACTTGTAATCCTAGAACTCCAGAGATGAGCGAGGAGGATCATGGTTCCAGAACAACTTGAATTGCATAGTTTTTATATCCAAAACAGGGTAGCTGAAAAAGAAAGAGAAGGGTTCTGTTTTAGTCAGGGTTTGTATGCCTGCACAAAACATCATGACTAGGAAGCAAGTTGGGGAAGAAAAGGGTTTATTCAGTTTACCTTTTCACAACTGTTCATCACCAAAGGAAGTCAACAGGAACTGCACACAGAGCAGGAACCTGGAGGCAGGAGCCGATGCAGAGGCCATGGAGAAGTGCTGCTTACTGGCTTGCTTCCCCTGGCCTGCTCAGCTTGCTTTCTTATAGAACCCAGGACCACTAGCCCAGGGATAGCACCACCCACAATGAGCTGCGCCCCTCCCCCATCACTAATTGAGTAAATGTCTTACAACTGGATCTCATGGACTCATTTCCTCAAGGGAGGCTCTTTTCTCTGTGATAACTCTAGCTTGTACCAAATTGACACTCAAAACCAGCCTGGACAGGGTCACAATACAAAAATTCTTATTCTCCAATTCTTATACTATTTACCCTTAAAACAGTAATGTAATCAACATATATCCTAAAATGGTATCTTAAGAAGAAAACCTAAATCCGCACTATTCTCACTATTTGACCAACTTTGAATAATTAAGAATTAGCTTCATAAGGTGCAGTGTTAGATTACAGTTCCTGCAACAAATACCCATGAATCCTTGCCATCAGAGAAAAATGTAACAAGCACATGGAAAAGGTGAAACTTCCTCACTGAAAAATTGCAATTAATAAGGCAGAAGAAACAAGGAAAAAATTCCAGCAGAACTCCAGATAAGAATGCTACCAACAAGATATACTAACAGGTAAAACAAAAACAAAACAAACAAACAAAAAAAACAAAAAACAAACAAACAAAAGACAAAACAAAAACAAAAAAACCTTGTTGAGTTACATAGGGGAGAATAGCTAAGGTGTTAGTGTTTCATTCCCTTAAGTGTCACTAAATAGTACAGAAAAGCTGGTATATTTTAACATCAACAAATGACCATTTTATATTAGAATATTTTTACTAGCATCACAGTATGTATTAAAATGTTGTGTTGAGTTCTGGTTTTCTAATTAATCAGATGCTCAACACATTTAAGTCAAAGTTTTAATATTGCTCTACCATTGACCTTAAAATTAGAAGAAAACTAAATTTAAATGAATATGGATGGTTTTTCTATACATTATTAAAATATACCATAAAATTATAATTATCAAAACAACATTCTAAAATTATAATTTTTAAAACAACATCTTAACAACACATGAAAATTAAAGAATCAAGATCATTTATAAATAGACATGGAGAGACAAAACAAAAATTTGTTAATTATATATATAGAAAGAGAAGAGATTTTTAGGAAATAATCTATTTGCAACTAACACACAATCAATTCTAGGAACGTTAAAAGTAAATATTAAAACAAAAAATGAAAGAAAACATCAGTATATCTTTCATGTATATAAAAATAAAAAACAAAATTAACTATCATTACATAAAAATAACACAACACATCAAAAATCAAGTGTGCAACTGGGAAGAACATTTGCAACAAATGTAATAGGAAAGAATAATTCAAAGTATATACAGCATTATTCATTTATACTTCTACTTATTTACCATCTGTCTATTTTTTCACTCAATAATAATGACTGAACAACTATTCTATGCCAAACTAGAAACACAGTAGCCAACAGAACAAAGTTATTCCCTACATGATTACATTCTAAATATACAAGTTGCTATAGGTAATAAGGCAATCAGTCAAGCAATCTGAAAAGGATCAATATGCAAGTTCAAGATGGTACTGCATAGGGAGACAATACTGGCCAGCGGAAGAGAGGTAAAGTAGTATAGGCTGAGGATTACGTTATACCAGGTAGTCAGAAAGGCTGTCATGTCATATTGTGAGAACTCTACAGGAAATGTAGGAAACTTCTAGGCAGATGTCAGCATGAAAGTTTCCAAGAGGGGAAAAATGAGTCAGAGCTTGAAGTAGAAGTTGCCTATCATGCACAGTTCTCCTAGGATTCTAATACTAGAGGTTAATATTGATGGAGACAGGGCAGAAGAGTAGAGGCTAGAATAGGTGCCTTATTCGGGGCTGTGGATGACCTAAGGCTTCATAGGACATTAAATAAAAAAAAAAAAAAAACTGAGAAATTGATTCACTTGTTTGGATTTGGTTTTGGTGGTATTTGTTTGCTTGGTTGGTTGGTTGGTTTGGGGGGGGCAAAGTAGGAAGCCTTCAAAAACATTAAAATGGTAATTATTTCACTTGTTTAATATATATTTATTGACTGACTTTGTACTGATCACTCCCTGAGTTAACATGGTACAATTATGAATAAATTTTGACATGGGGTGTTGTGTTCTTGTAAAGGAAGGCAATTAATGAACAAATAAGAAGAATATTTGTACTGTTGAACAGAAGAATGTATTACATAAAAAAAGTAAAGCAGGCTGGGACAAGAATCATTCAAAAGCAGTTTTATAGAAGAGATGTCATGGTCTCTAGGTGGATAAAGGACACTTCCCTCTGAAGAGGTTCTTCTTAGTCTGAAAAGCAAGGGTAGAAATGAGGTGTCAGGGAGGCACTAAAGTGTCCATGCAAGAGGAGTTTTCAAAATTAGGATATAGCAGGAAGAGTAGACGTTTTCGTATTTTTTTTTTTTACATAAAACCTACAGAATGTTTGACCTGCTAGGTCTGAAGTAACTATGTCTCCAGACATGAGTAAAACCAGGAAAGCATCCATGAGAAAAATACGAGTCACCAATAGAAACGAAGAGATCACCATCAATGGCCCATTTTATCTCTTAGAGCATTTTGAAGTTCATCAGGTGCCGAAGCTGGTACCTAATGGTGTGACTTCCCGTGTCATGGCTTCCCACGTCATTTTTTAACACTAGACTATATTTTACTCAGATTAGATAGAAATGGTTGAAAACAAAAGGGTTGTCAACAGGACATCTTTCTTGAAGTTTATTGTTGACCATGTTGAATGAAGTTGGAAGTTGGATGGCTTCATCACTGCTGTCAGTCCCAGAGAGGACTTCTTGCCCTCAAATGAATTTTTCATTATATTCACAATGAACCATAAGCCAGTTCTGCAACTGGAAGTTTAGAAAGGATTTGACCTATGTTTGTTCAGGAGTTCTGTGTTTTAATTTTTAAATGTTCATACAAAATAATCACATTGTCCTTTGACCCTACTGGGTGGTGAATATGAGTCTGTATGGCACATGAGAAAGACTTAAAGGAGAGAAGGATTCGGAGCAAAGATAGGAGTTAAGGAAGCAAGAAAAGGAGAAAGGGGTAGATAGACAAGGAGAAAGCATGGTCACAATGAGACAGAAGCAATGGTAGATGACAATTCCTGTGTGCTCTAGAATTACACAAAGGTCGAGTAGAGAACTCACCTGTGTCCCCCCTCTACATTGTTTGCACTAATGGTTCAGACAGAAGAATGCTTGCAATACTCTCAATCGGAAGCTGACATCTTATGGATTTAAAATGAGAAGGTCCTTGCTGATTACACAATTATAGTTTCTTCATGCACACAGAAGGAATATCCAGGAATCCCTGGAATCTCTGTGATGGGGTTTGGTTGTCACATTGTGTTCCCTGTCTCAGTTAAAACAAGCTCTTGAAAACCCTGCCAGAAGAGAAAGTTATATGAGAACGGATCTTCATCATAGATGTTTGTGTTAGGAAACACACCAGTTCCATTGTTCATGGGAATAGTTGAATGCCTTCTATATAAAATGATTTCAAATGCTTGAAGTATATAATGGCCTTCAAGGATTCAGACCTTAAAAGGTGAGTTGAGGACATGAAGGCATACAGTTGCTATCTATTTGTTGGAGTAGGGTCTTGACAACCCTGAAAGGAATTTCTTTGTTTTATCATAATTATGAGTTGATGAGGATTCAAAACAAACTTTGTCAAATGACCCGCCTAACCCTAAACTCCCTTTCCTATACTCTTGCCTTGCTTTGGGGCTAAGTGCATAGCATTTTGTTCTTGTTTGTTTGTTTGCTTTGTATTTAATGTACAACTGTAGGTCTCTTCACTATAATTCTAATTCTTATAGCTTAAGTTCCTTAAAATAACTCTGACTTTAATACATTTTTCCTTCTGAGAATCTTTTCTGTCTTTTTGCCGTAACCTCAGAAGACTCAGTTTCCCAGCTGCTGCCATCTATTACTTCTAGTGAGCTACTCAAGCATCATGTCACAGAGGTTCTCTGATAATGATGTTCCTGGTTTTATTATGGAGAATCTGACTACATCCCTCTATTTCAAGAACAGGCCAAGGAAATTATAAAAATCAACATTTGTTCAAGAGAACTACAAATAATATAATAAAACAGATTTGTGCATGCCTCCCTTGTGGGCAGGCAGGAGGGAATATGATAGACATATGTTTCTACAGGCGAATTAGAAATTCACATCCATTTTCCCTACACCACCTTCAGGACACACGAGAATGTGCTTCTCCTCTGCCTGGGGATCAATCCTGTAGGGATACAGGTCTTGTTTTGCAATTTTTCTTTTTCCTGTGTCCTACCCTCCCTTCTTCCCTCTTAGTCTTTATTCTCTGACTTCCTCACACCTTAATGTATTGATAACCTTAATAGCTTATATATCAGTCTTTGCCATATGATGAAATAATCCGGGAGTTTGTCATTGTGAGTTGTTTTTCAATCTGAAATTATGGCATAATGCCAGGTACACATATTTAAATCAGTAATTAATGTAATCTATTAAATTAAAAAGAAATAGAGTGAACAGGAAAAAGGGAAGATTCCCCTAAAAATCTTTATGGTTCTTTAGTAATATAATTGTTTAAAATCTTCAGTCTGGTCTGATTGGTCTTATTAACAATTGTTAAACCTGTAGAAAACAATTATCAACCTCTTCTTTGCACATAATTTTGGCATTTTGCTACATTTTTCAGAGTTTTTCCCTTTGGATTCTCATGGTATTTATTTGAATACTATGTCCTTAAACTCAAGTGTTTATATAGCATATGGCACATATTAATACATGCATAGGTCATATATTCATAATCAAAAGTTATTTCTTAGTCTACACATTTGTGCTGTGGCACTGATCCCTGTGCAGCATGCACTCAAATAAAATTTTTAAATACTTAAAGTGATCATGATCATTTTATAATCAGCTATTTTGACAGGGCAGAACCCTGATATCTTTAAAAATATGTTAATTTCTCCAAGAAATATGAATTATTTTCTAAGAGACAATGTGCTGTAAAACTCCAATTCTCAGGCAGTGTGGTCGATCAGGTTGGATAAAGTAGCTTTCCACCAAAGTTAACAGCTTGGCTTTGATCCTCAAAATCTCTATGGTGGATAAAGAGAATAGACTCCTTCAAATTATCCTGTAACTTCTGTATGTGCATTGTGCATGTGCACACACACACACACACACACACACACACATACACAAGAACGCACACATTACAGTCATGCACACGTGCATACACACTCATGTACATGCACACTCGCACACACACGTTAAAAAAATAAACAAATGTAAATTATACCCTTAAATTCTACTATTAACCAAAAGACTTCTGTCATATTTTCATTTATTAGCATATTTAAATTACTAATGTCTGATGGCTCGGTAACCACGGTAAAGGTAGCGAGGCATTTTTAACCAAACAGATCCATCAAGAGCACAGAATGGTCTCCCCACTGCAGCAACTACCCCGAAGCAGCTCTCTGATATCTGCACTTGTGTGTCCTATGAAAACAAGGAAAGGAATAGCTCAGAAAACGGGCAAACCATTCGCTCAACTGCTGATGTGGTTGTCTTTAGGACAGTGGCTAAGTGATTGGCAGTGACCTGTTTCTCCTCTGCCTCTGAAAGCTAAGGACGACCTGCTGGGTCACCAAAACAATGAACTACTCAGTTTATCAAGCCCTGAAGACCAAGCCAAAACTAACCCAGAAGATGGTGTGACAATGATTGCTTGGTTGTATGGCACATCTGTAACAGATAAAAAGGATTGCTGTGTTCTTCGGGACTTGGCTAAAGATTAAGGACTCAGAGAACAATTGTTTGAAAAGTAAAAGTCTGAGTGAATGAACCAAGGCTTCTGTGCCCACATTTTCTCATTCCTTTTTTTCTTCCTCCATCTCTCTATCACCACACCCACACTATGCAAGGCCTTGGTGAGCAAGAGAGTCCTTCCCACAAAGCTATTCCTCATGCTCCAAGGCTCCAATGCAACACCTTCACCTAAGTCCTGCTAGCACAAAATTACCCTCTGTGGACCCCCATTTCAACTCTGCTTTGAACCAAGAACAGCAGCATAGGATTTCCTGAAAAATGAAGTAGCTGCCAGATGCCGTTAAAATTTCCAGATCTTGGGGTTTGGGGGGTCGGAGGGGGGGTATCTTCTCTCCAGAGAGTGCATTCAGCTGACGGGAGCTCGTTTCCGCGTGACCATCTTCAAGTTCTGAAACATCTGGATGGTGTCTGCAGCTTTGTGGTGCTAAGTGCCCCCTTATTCATCATAAAAAGAAACTTACCACATTATAAACTGAAGACAGAGCTCTCCTTTGTGGCCAGACCTAAAAGAAACAGATTAAAGGAAGTGACTTTTATCTCCTCAGGTGCGGACCTGCCCTCTGGGAGCACCACATACAAGTGAATTCAGAACTGCCAGTGGACAGAAAGTTGCCCTTACCCAAGAAAAACAACTGTGATGAAACTCCAGCATGAGACATGACGAACCTGAGACCTAGAAAGAGGAGGAAACGCCCTTTCTTTTGCTTCCCATACTCTGATCACATTCCTTCTTGGAGAACCACGACAACTTCTGAACACAACAGTTGTGGTTTTTTTTTTTCCTCCCAGAAAACTGGCTGAATGTTTGCTCAGCTATTGTCTAAGAAGAGCCTGGCTTTTATATATGACTTACCATCCATGGGCTTAGGAAGTTGAGCGAACTGTTCAAACATATTACATGCTATGAAGAAATTGAATTCAGCTTGGTGGCATTTACTTTCTCCTTCCTTCCAACAGTTCATGCTCCACATATATCTTCAAGGAGGCAAAGAACCTTTTTAAACGTTAAAAAATAAGTTCACATCCAAGTACAGCAAAGATCACTTGAATGCACAGCATGCTTTCAGTTTTCATAATGGTCTAAGGAAAAAATTAATGTGACTTTTCTGCTTTTCTTCTCTAATCTAAAATTTGAAACATCCCCTTCTATTTTGTAACTTTTTTAAAAATTGTAATAAAGAATTATTTTGCAAGTACCTATAGTATAAACTTTATTCTAAAAGGTATTCTGAAAATAGGAGGTTAAATGAAAGAATTAACCATTTACTTTGCCAATGAAATTGCAGATCATTATCCCTTGAAGAGAAAAAATAATTCTAGCTTAAATTATTAATAAATTAAGAAATAATGAGTGTCTCTGTCTCCCAGTAACAAAGGCCAGGGACACCAGCAGCTACTAGAGCTGCAGAGTAAAGTCTGTTGGCAACTGGAACATACATTGGTGTTTGAAAGTTAAAAAAAAAAATCTACTAAGCAGAAAATAGAAACTAGACATCAGAATATTAAGAGATCATCTGATGACCACGTGGCTAAACTCAACTGTGCAGCAAGAGGAGCCCATAGACTTGTGTCACTCCTGCCAGGACAGAGTATAAAGTACACAGCCCCATCCTACTTTTATTTTCATATTTTTATTGGTTATTTTATTTATTTACATTTCAAATGTTATTCCCCCTTCCCAGTTTCCTGCTCACAAGCCCCTTATCCCCCTCCTCCGTCACCCTGCCTCTAGACGCTCTTGACGAGATTGTTTATTTGAATATAATTGAGTCTTTTGATATACTTAACACCTACCTTGTAGGAATAGGAAATATGAGGGACACTGAAATGTGTTAAACTCCCAGAAAAGAGGAAGCTATCAAATCAAACCACAGTAATGAAATAGAATGTTTTTGATATCTTGCTTTTAAAGTTTGAAGGACTTCCCAAAATTTTCAAAGACAAAAGAAAAGCACATCCAGAATTCTGTTGTGACATAGTGTCACCTAAACAAGACACCAGTAGACATGACAATGGGGGGAATCCCACAAGGTATTACTCCAACATGAACAGCTAGAGACACTAAACAGTTACTTAGAATCAGGGAAATCAGCCTTCTCCAGGAAAGACCCCTGATCAGAGACACAATACCAGGAAGTCAGCCTTAGACACATGCACATATGAACAACACTGAACCCAACAAGCTTTGTCTCTATATACATACCCATATGCATATATATATATATGTACATCAGTAGTAATAATATTTAAAGAAGAGGAGGTCATTAACTTGAGAGGGAGTAGAAAAGGACATGAGAAGCATTGTAAGGGAAGAGGCAGGAGTGAGATGGTATAAATACAGTACTCATGTATGAAAGTCTCAAAAGAATAAAAATGTTTAAATTAAAAAGAATTCTAAAAGCATCTAGAGTACATCTGAGAAGAGCTGAATGTGGATTTACTGTCAGATGTTAAAGAATCATGGATCGCACTTTTCAGCATTGTGGTTTCATGGAAGAACATCCTTAATTTTAGAGGTGCTAAAGTATTCAGGACTGAGATTTTCTTTAAGCAACTTCAAGTAGTTCAGTATTGAACAGGGGATTTAAGAGTTTCTCAACCTCGTTTTGTTTTGTTTTGTTTTGTTTTACAAACAAATTGAACTCTTTAGTGTAGGGACTTAAAACATTGGCCTCTGTATGGTCGATCCCAGCTTCTCAAACCGACTCTTACTATCTAATATGACAACTCATAAATGTCTTCAGACATTGCTAGATATCTCCAGAAATTATTCTAATGAACTACTGTGCTATATAAAGCAAAACAACGTATATTTAAATAACATTAAGAATTGATGGACATGGGTTCACTGTTGGTAGGCATGTTGGTTATCAGTGTGCTAGTTGTTCAACTATCTAGAATTAAGAGAAAATTTCTGATGAAGATATGTTGGGGGGAATATATGCTTTGGTTTCATTGCTGAGATAGCTAAACGGGTTTGGATAACAACTGGGCATTTGTATTTTTCTATCCTTTTCTCTTGATGGTCAGCAAGAATTGGGGACCAATAGATTGAATGAACTTTGAAATATCATCAGTGGTGCAGTATGAAATATAAGAGGAAAAGAAATACCATGTCATTTAATTCCTATTTCATGTACTCTAAACAAAAGAATGCCTCTTACCAACTTATCCCTATGAGCAGTGTAGGATTGAGAGCATCAGGGATGTGATCTCAAGGCGTCCTATCAGGATTTCGTGACTCTACCTAGGCCTGTAGGATCGGAACCAGAATTTAGCAAAATCAAATTAGATAACTGTCATAGAACATATCCCATTGTGACCATACTACTTGTTTCTTTGGGGGGATTTATTCTATCATTGCAAGTTAAAAGCAAAACCAGCTATGAAGTGAAACAATGAAGAGATGAGTCAATGGAGCCATGCTGAATTCTCATTTAATCTAATTATTGCTTTAGTATTATACAACACAGAATCTCAAATTTGCCACCATATCCTCCCTTCCCTCCTCGACTCTCCCTGTTTCCTACTTCCATAGTGTTTTCTTTTCTTTTTCTTTCCAAAACTTAATTTGTTTCCTCTAGAAAGATAACTTTCTTTAGTTAATTAAATTTCCACTAATTACCAAAGATACTCTTAATCACTTTATTTCTCAAAAAATAAAATTATATTATTTTTTAATCAAAAAATTATAAAAGTGCTATTTCTTTTTCCTATAAATAATCTCTAAGGGAAACCAGTGAATGATCAACTTCTGTGAATTTTTCAAAACCTGAAAGACTAAAGAGCTAACTCACTAGAGGACACCAAGTAGCAGAAGAATGGAGTGCATTTGCTTTTGTACCATTTAATACAAAGGAGCAAGATTTATCCCCTCTACTTTGCATTCAACGACTTGTTTTCTTTCAGTTAAGTGACTTCCATGTTTCCCTATTAGGAAATGCTTTCTCTGAGCATCAACCTCTATCTGCCCTAGTAGCTGAGGCAGAAACAAAGGCCAAGAAGATGCCTGATCTTAACCTCTCCACTACACACACACACACACACACACACACACACACACAAGCTTTAAGACATACTTTCTATTCCTGCCTCCCTTGCTCTGTTAAGTGTTTCAAGAGATGAAATATTCATTGCATCCCTTTGACTACTTAGAGCACAACAGGCTTCTCGTTAGGAAATATTTTTGGTAACTCTAACAATTTTTTTCCGTGTACAATTCCATCTAATTATCCTGTACTACAACCATTTAGAGACCCAAGCCAGCCCTTCTTCTCTGTCGCTACACCCTCCAAATATAGCTTTGGGAGTTAGTGTCAGCTCTCATAACCACTCTTAGTCATAGCCCAGGTGCCTAAGAAGAGTAGAAAGCACCTGTCAAACGAATCAACAATAGAAACCCTGAGTAGGTGAAATCCTTCTCTTTCTCCCTCCTACTTCTCATCTGAAAGTTGAGGGGGAGAAGAAATTTTCTGTGATTTTTTCAACTAGAAAGGCATTTACCTTTTCCGTTGCTCCACAGTGTTTAGCCTCTGATCTGCTCTTTTTTCTCAGGATTTAAAGAATGTTCAAGTCAAAGTAGCATCATTTGCCTGTAGACCCTACACTGTTCCTTCTTACTTTCCGAGGAATAGTATCTCTGGGATGGTTAATCACTGTTAAGAGCATTCAAAATCCACATTATGAGCTAAGCATGGCTGCTTGCAGTGAATAATCAGTTAATGCCCACTGTTTGCACAGCGTTCTTGTTGTTTCCACCCCCACCCCAACTACCTCACTATCATGTTTGGTTTGTTTAAGAAAAGGAAGGCCTTCTAGTTTTAAGGGGTTAATTTTCTTTTAGCATAAGAAAAAAATGCAAATGATGCAAAGAAAAAAAATAACAGAAGTAAACACTTAAATCTTCTGGTTGGAAAAGGCTGTGTAGTTAATTAGAAAAAGAGGAAGCCACCACTGGTTTGCATGAGAATTTGTGGGAAGGCTGCCTATTGTTAAATTAGGATCATCCATTCATTGCTGAATTTGATTTCAGCACACTCCTTACTTTAGTTCTTCAGTGGGAACGATGCCAGTTCTGAGATTTATAGCCTTCCCCATCTGCTCTTGCCAACACATGGATCTCGGGAAGGTGTTCCATGGTGTTTAAGATGTTTTCAATAAGAAAAACCTGTCTGTGGGGTAAGTTCACTTTTCGTCCTCGCCTTTTAACTTTCATTTGGCTATGAACTTGGCTTCTTTGTTCTTTCATGACTAATATTACCATCTGTGACATTACATATCAACATAGCAATGTAACTAACATAGTAAGCACAGGGAAACTCAGAATGCTTGAGTTCATCCAAGCATTTGTTGCTTAAAGTCCCAGGCCTGCCTTCTAGCCACCTAAAGGGCTTCCCAAGTTCCTGGCGACCTAATAGAACATAATTATTCAAAACACTTTTGTCTCATTAGAATGGAAACCACAAAACGTTTGGCATAGCAGTCCTTTTGGTAAGATGTCATTTTGCCTCCTAATAATAGCTTTTCCAGCATCAGCTTCAAAGGAAAGAAGGGCCCTTGGCATTATCCCTGCTCCCTGTAAGAAGCTGCTACTGACAGAGTCATCTTGCTTCCTTTTAACAAATGAGCTCAGAAATGTTTCTGTGTGGATTCTGGGTCTCTGCACAGAGGGTCACACAGCTGGTCCAAGCGGAAGTGAGCAGGGAACAATACAGCACAGCATGCAGGGAAAAAATTGCCTGAAGCAAAGGTACAAGTTGGGTAACTACTACAATGGATTTGTCAAGTACTTGGACTCCTGTATAATTTTAGTTTTGTGTGTGTGTGTGTGTGTGTGTGTGTGTGTGTGTGTGTGTGTGTCTGTGTGTGTGTCTGTGTGACAACAAAAGGTAAAGTATCTGATCACAACAGTGTCCTACCTTATGCATAGTCATATACCTACTTTTCATACTTACATGGTTAAATCTAATGAAAAAAACCACTTTCAGTTTTTACACTGTACCTTTCCATGAGTTTAAAATGTATACTGGGTCCAGTGAGATTTTTAAGGCAGAATCCTTAGACTAAGAAGCCCTTAGTGTTTCACATGGACATGAGTATGCAAGCACAGGCACTGCTTTCTAACTGAGTTCACTGGTACCAACTCCACAATTAATTTGGTTTATATTTTTCTTTACATTTTTAATTGTAAAGAAGACCATGACTGGAAAAGTTGGTTTCACCTTGGGATAGCCTCCAGGCAGAGAATCATAGATGACATTGATTATAGAAACCGTTGCATTACATGCTGTTTGAATCAGCTCAGGTTGCTATAACAAAATACTCATGGTCTGTGTAGCTTGAACAACAGAAAGGACAGTGGGAATCTAAGATTAAGATGCTAGCAGACTCAGTTTCCAGGTAAAAGTTGCACTCTGTGTCCTCACATGGTGGAGAGAGTGAAGACCTCTTCTCTGGTTACTCTGCCACAGATGAGTAATAAGTAGCCTCATCATTGGGAGAGTGCTTTATAACTTCATCTAAACTTGGTTCCCTCTCAGAGACCTTAACTTCAAATACCAACCCATTTGCTATTATAATATAAATGCAGGAAGCTGGGAGACTCCATATTTATGATAGAACATGCATAAAGTGTCAGTCCAGATAATGACAGTGGCAACAACTGATAGGACTTGACTCTCCCTGAGTAGGACAGATTTGTTATATAAGTAATATTTTCTGCATAAGTAATATAAGCAATTTTTCTGTTATATAAGTAATAGTTTTCTGTTGAATGTTTATTACAAAAGTATATGTAATTTCAATTATGAACCATTGTGTGATGTAATGTTGTATATCTAAAAATAAAATAAAATAAAGGACAAAAATAACAGTTTAGATCCCACCCAAAGAGTACTTTGGGTTTCATTTTAGAGATACATACAAATATATGTCTATGTGTGTAAACATTTAAATATGTGTGTGTATATATATATTTTTTTTTTGAGAATACATATATATTTGGGGGGGCAGAATTCTATGCAACATGTTTTCATTTCCACCACCCACCCATCTCTTCACTCTTCCCGGGTTCACACCCTCCTTCCTTGCCTCACAACTTTGTATTCCTTCCCTTCTCCAAGGGCAATTTATGATGCTCAAATATTCTTGGATATGTCATCTTCTACAGAGTATGGCTAATTTTTTTTGAGAGCGTGCTACACAGTTAGAGAAAACTACCTGCTCTTTCCCAACAGCTAAAGGTGAAATCATATGCCCAACCCCATCTCCAAGTTAAGATTTGTTCTGACTGACTTAAGCTTGCTGTCTTGTGTTTGGTACTGGATTAGGTTTGATAAGTCACAACACTGTACGTTTGCATGTGCACCTGCCCTGTTGTGTTCAAAAGATACTGTTTCCTTGTAGCTTTCTACCTCCTCTGGCTTTTATACTCCTTCTGTCTCTTCCTTCTTCTTCAATGATCCCTGAACATTTGAAGGAGTGGCTGCACTATATATATATATATATATATATATATATATATATATATATGTAAACATTTAAATATATGTGTATATATTCATATATGTATATATACATATAGGTGCATACACACATATTTTTGAGAATACATATATTATATATGTGTACATATATATGTATGTGTGTATATATATATATGTACATATATATATATATATATATATATATATATATATATATATGAATTCTACATTCTTTGATTTTCTTATGTAGTTGTAGCTTTCTGTTTTAATCTCCATCTACTGAAAATAGAAGCTTCTCTGATGCACTGATGTATAAGGTATAGTCATTAGTAGTCAATATAATAGTGTGCTCACTTAGCAGAATACTAGTAATAGGTTCTTTTCTAAGGTCTATGATCTGTCTACCCAAAGGGTCTTGGATCAATAATGATATGAGATGTGGGTCTCATCTTGTGGAGAACAGCCTAGATGTCCATCAACTGATAAATTGATAATGAAAATGTGGCACATTTAAACAATGAAATATTACTCAGCTTTTAAGAAAATGAAATTAAGCTGGGCATGATGGCACATCATGGAGACAGAGGCAGGCAGATCTCTGGGAGTCCATGTCCTGGTCTACAAAGCAAGTTCCAGGACAAGCAAGCCAGGGATACAGAGAGAAATCCTGTCTTGAGAAACAAAACAAAAATTAAAAAAGAAAAGAGAAAGTAAGTTATGAAATTTGCATGTAAATGAATGGATCTGGAATTAATCATTCTTAATGAAATAATCCAGACTCAGAAAACAAATGTTGCATGGTTTTTCCTCATTTGAGAATGCTAGCTAGAAGTTAGATGTGCATCCTGGGATATGTGTGTTTCATTTGGAATACCCACAGAGGTCGGTAAATTACTAAAGAACAATATAGAGGGCCTCCCAACATGGAGGAAAAATAAAATGCTTTAGAATAAAGTGTTAAAGAGAACGGTAAATGTTAAAAGGAAATGATAAAAGGGGAATAAATTGGAGTGGAAGAGGGAAAAGTGTGGTACAGAAGGAAATGTAGAGAGAGATAAATTAGCACTAAAGAATTTTCATAAAAGTCATATGGAAACCAATATAGAAGAGTTTTCTCTCTCTCTCTCTGTGTGTGTGTGTGTGTGTGTGTGCGTGTGTGTGTGTGTGTGTGATATAGTGGACAAATAATGCCCCTACAAAACATCAGAGGCTAACAAAGAAGAAGTCTAGTGCCCAGAATGGCTTACTTCTTTTTTAGTTGTTGGCCAGGAAGGTCCCATGGATTCCAAAATATTTTTTTTGCCAGTGTTCTTGGTTGCCCTCTAGAACTTAACAGCCAGATGCCATTGCTGAAAATACCATAATCTATGTTTGAGTCATAGAACATGGAGAAATCAAGCTGGTGCAGACCTAGAAGCTTCATCCCATTTCTGCCTTTTGTAAAAGGAGTCTAAGTTGTTTCCCAAACACAATTTGGGCGATTTTATTATGGTTGTTATCATTGGTGTGCCAATAGGGGCTTAACTGTGGGGAACATGCTGAGAATAGGGAAGGAAGAAGCTTGGAAGACAATATTTGCTGATATTTATGATATAGATGGCTGAAGTTAATCTGCCACCCGGTCTTCACAAGATGACATATAATGTAGTTTATTACTAGAAAGCACAGTCTTCATGGACTAAGCAAATAGCAAAGTCTAATAATGTAATTAGGCAATAATATGCTTTGAATATTTATTACCTTTGTCTTTAAATAATTTGTTTAATTATAATTTTACATAATGTAACTTTTAATGATAGCTGTGTTAAGCAAGTGACTTACAAAACTCATTTAAGAAGTTTAATGAATTAAGATCACATACACCACTGGATAACTGCGGCACTTAACCGTGGAATCTCCCCACAGCAATAGAGGGCTATCCTAAAAACAAGAGCTGGCTTCCTATAGGGATCATCTGCCTCACTTCTGGTTTCTCCATCCTTCCCACCACGCAGTTTAAAATGTCTGGGCAAAATCATGCCAATGAAACAAAATTTACAGAAAATACACAGAGTTTCTGATATTATTTAGTGTTTGTAAGTTCTAAAATCTTAGTTCCACTTTAACATAACTAAGTCTAGGAAACGTGTGATGCAACATAGATTTCTCAAGAAAGAGAGGTAAGAACTCCACCAAGCACAGTATGTACACAGGGCCACGGGGACCACACACAAAGACTGACAAGTGGTCTGGCGATGAGGATCACGTCCCATCATACTTCAACCATCCTTTCCTACCATGTTAACTAGTAATGCCAACAGGTAGAAAAGGGGGTTTATCACAACCCTGTACGTATTTTAAACAATAAAGGCACAAAATAAAGAAGGAAAATTAATATTTATTGCCTTCTTGAAGGGAACATAATAATTTCAAAACAAATAAGTAAATTATCATTTTAGATATTGTGCCCAAAACCTAATGAAAAATGATGCTAACTTCCAAATATAAAAATAAAAACTTTATGTATATAGAAAAAGATATTAACATGAACAGTCTTTCATTACATAAAACTCCAAGAAGGTAATTAAAATATTAGATTTTCAAATGTTCAAAAAAGACCAAATAAAATTAAGTTTAAAAATGGCAATTTACATGGGAAATTCAAACAAATGTACAAGTAATATAGTTATATGATATCATATATAATATATTAATTATGTATTATATTAGAATAATTAATATATTAATGATAATTAGTTGTCAATTTAATATAAATAATATGATGGATTAGATATAATATAATAAAATTAAATATGGTTAAGAATGAAACTATTAGTATATTATGTTGTACTATATAATATATTATAAATATAATTATGTATTTATTTATAATAATATATATTATATTTCTTCTATATATTTTCTATAAAAATATATATTTTATGTTTATATAACTATATACATTTTATATATCTATATGTTTATGTATTATATATATTATATGTATACATATATTGTAAATTATATATTTATATATAAGTACATACTATATGTTATTTATATTTTTATATATAATTATATATTATATATTGTTTATGTATTTTATGTAATTATATATATTTATGTATAAATGTATGTTTTATATATCATATATACATATATTTCTACATATAATTATATAATTAATATATCAATATAATTAATATGACACATGATCTTTAGCAAGTTTACTGTGTACCAACAGCTATTGCGCACATTGCACTCTCTCAGAATCATGAGGCAAGGAAGATGAGAGGAGAATTACACATAGCCCCTAGTTTACACAGGCATCTAATCCCTTCTCAAGTCTGCTCCAATGTACCTTCCAAGCAGTTACTACATGGTACAGAAGCTAAATCTTTGGGTCACAAAACTGTTCTAAAGTTAAACAGCACAGAGTAAAGTTGGTGCTTCCTCTGCCCTAATCTTATATTGGTTTTGTTTTTGTTTTTGTTTTGTATAGAACCTGAGTATAAGCACAAATCCATTGCCTTTCTTTTCAGTCAGATAAATTCACTAGCAGCTCAGCATTTGCAAACATTTTCTGTGGACAACAATCCCTGAAATCTTACTTTGCTGCCCTTTCAGATAAATTTCTAGCTTCTCTGTCATGTCTGTCTTTTCGTGAGCACTTCAATGCCACTGACATATGCCCTTGATTCATATCAGAGTCAGGTTTGAAAATACAGTGAAGTCCCAAATTATAAATTTCCAGTAATAAACATAAATGGAAGTCAACATTGATCATACCATTTTCTCCTTGTGTGTATGCATGGATGGAGGGTGGAGACACAGGGAAGGATTTGTTTGTGTGTGTGTTTTATATTTAAAACAGTACAGTAATTTAAGCACATTGCCTTCTAAGCTTAAAGGCCAAACATTTCAACTGATCTTTCAGAGAACATTGTAACAACTTCCTGAAGAACTTCTGGTTTGGAGTAATAAGGTGTATTAAGCTTGGTTTCACAAGAGTAAGTTCATGGCCTTAGTAGTCTGGCCTTGAAATAAATTTGTTACAAATCATGAGAGCCACCCCCTTCCTTTGGGGTGTATAATGAAATGTTAGTGTGGTAAGGTAGCTGTTAGCAGAGATATGACGATGGAGCCATAAAAATTGATTAACAACTTACACCAAACAGTCAATACTTATGAGGGTGAATGGAGAAAGTGAGAAGGAAGTCAGTGAGGTCCTAAGAAAACCAAGGTAAGTGTGAGGCAAACATACATATACGTGAGGTAATGTGCCTGTGGAGTGCTGCCCCTGAACAGTGAGCAGCCTTTCCTAAAGGAAGCAATTGGACATGATAACTGAGGCCAATCAGGACTTCCTAAGCTGCACATTGACTTAAAGGCAGGAAATAAGGAAGCATTTTTTCAAGTGCTCATCGCTCTTTGTGTGTCTCCTTTCCTCACTGGTGTGCTTAACATGGTTGTTGAAAAAAATGGTCTGCCAGTAGAGAAGGATTAAAGTTGAATAAAGTTGAACTGCTATGAACTTTTTTTCTTTCTTTTCTTTTCTTCTTCTTTTTTTTTTCTGAGACAGGGTTTCTCTGTGTAGCCCTGGCTGTCCTGGAACTCACTCTGTAGACCAAGCTGGCCTCGAACTCAGAAATCCACCTGCCTCTGCCTCCCAAGTGCTGGGATTAAAGGCGTGAGCCACCACTGCCCAGCTATTATGATCTTTAGTTTGGATGACAAGGATAGATGTCCTAAAGAAGAGAGCCCATTGATATTTACTCTGTTGGTCACTGAATGTAAAAGACTGGAGGTCCTGTCTCCCTTCACCAAAACTCCCATGCTTCTTTCAGGATCCATTCCTTTGCTACAAAAGGCAGTTACCTACAGCCTTGCCTAAGGATACGCTCTAGACTGCAATAAAATATCAGAATCTTTGAAAGTAGAAACATGACCACAATGAGCTGAAGAACTCTCAATGCTGAAAGAGTTCGATTAGGCTGTGCTGATGACATCAGCACATGTGGGTCCTTTATTAACGTGCACATAGTTAACATGGACAGTAACAGCTTAGATGCCTAAGCAGACAGGAGACCCCAGCTGCTTCCTGTCAAGAGATTTGCAGAAAAATGTAAAGCGAAGCTATTCTCAGTGCTGTTTAGTTGGCCTTGTGAAATTTTATTTTTCATAAAAAATGTTTCATTTTATTAGGATATAATTGATTTTTCATTGTTATATTAGCTGAGCTAATAAATACTCTAAGCCTCCCAACTTTAATTTGTAATTTGATATCTGCTGATAAGTAGTATGCGTATAAACAATGCTTTGAAGTCCTCAAGGATTTTTTACAAGTACGGTGGAATCCTGAAGACATTTAGACTAGATGAATAAAATGGAGATAACCGTGACACAACCGTGACTGTTGTCACCCTTGGCCATTACCAGATGAAGTCAGCTTTAGGTTTTAAACTGTGTTTACTGAGCACTTACTTTGTGTAGCACTTAGCTACATATTCCAGTTACAGTGCTCGTGTGCTATTTCCACACAGAGCTGGGGCCTTGGCTTTTGTTCTCAATGCACAGACTTAAGCGGTGCAAGTAACTGATCAGGATTTGAAGCCAGCAGGCCTGCTGATACCAAAGGCTGTGCCCCAAAGCACTTTTACAGTAACAGGGTCTTGTATCGTTGAGAGAGTAGTATTTTAGAACATGTTTGTAGCCTTTCAATAATACCATACTCTTTTTCTATGCCTCGCACTTGCTCTCTGTCTAGGAACCTCTAGTTCACTGCACAGCATTCTGCCACGAGATTACATTTTCTTACCTATTTCCAGATTTCTCTGATTCACTGCTACCAGAAGGAAGCAATAAACAACCTTGAGCAGAAACTTTAATGAACCAAGGTTTTAAAAGTTCTATTCCCAGGAAGGAAATTCTGAAACATAAGACACATAATCAATTTTATTAAGTGTTGCCAGAGAATCTTCCAGAACGTAAATAAATTATGGGCTTTCCTAGGCAGAGCATCAACAGTAACATTTTACACAGGCAATGATAGTTGGTTTTGTACGGCTTTCCAATTTTTCACCCACTATGAAGGATGCGAGTTCTTAGGTAGCTCTTCTTAGGTTAGCATCTGGTTCATGGTTAGAGGACTGAGTGCGACTTCCAGGGCCCTGGCTTTCTCCTTTGCACCGAAAATTCTTTGACAGTGTCCCCTCTGCTATGGAGTTTTCTTTTTTCTTGTTGGTTTTTACTTTTATATCACAATGGTAATATTTTACTTGTAGTAAACATATTTTCTTATCTGATATCCTTGGTTCTATTTGTTTAAAAACTCCTTCAAAAATAACACAAGTTTAAAAATTTTAAAATTTGTCTGATTTTCCTTCTTTTCAAATTTTCATAATTTTGGGATCTGAGTTCATTTTTCACAGAAGTCATGAAAATATTTTTTTTTGCATTTTTTAAAACTAATCTCGGTATTTTGTCTTCAGTTAAGTACTAATTTATCTGGAATTTCCTTTTATCTTTGATGAAATTTATGAATCTGTTTCTTTGGTGTCTTTTGACAGAGTTTTGCTTTTTCTCAATTTCTAAAACATTCTCTGTTCTTTGTGTAGGTTACTAAATAGGCAATTTTATAGTATTTGTGAGGGGGCAGTATGTCTACTCTATTTACTATTATTATTGGTTTTTATAAGTTAACCTTCTTTGGCTTATTTTCATATAACTGTGCTAACTGCACTGGGGATACAAGATAGTACTGTCTGAAAAAGTTATGGCCCTCTCTTTTTTCTCAGTCCCAAGGCCTCTTTTTTGTATGGCTTCAACCAGAATCTTGGGAGTATGGGACAAGAGTGAGCATGACATCATGAAAGCAGCCTTCCTATTCTTAAACCAGTGTCCATGCTCTCTCCCTCCCCTTCTCCTCCCACTCCTGCTCTCCCTCCACCTCCCCCTCTTCCTCTCTCTCCCTCTTTCTTCACCTCCCCCTCTGGCTCTCACTTTCCCTCTCCTCCCCCTCCCCCTATCTCCCTTCTTCCCCCATCTCACTCACACACCACATGTACTCATGTATATGTATCTACCATGTATTAATTAAAATACATGTTTATCGTAGATTTTAAGAAAATTGAATGAACCTAGGAAAATACCTTCCAGTACTTTGAAAATATAAATACACATTTCACGTCAACATTTTTTTTCTTAAAAAAGTGTTATTTTTTTCCATTGATCCATTTTTTATTTGGGCAGTAATTAAACTAACAGGCTTTATATTAAACTACACTAAAATTATTGAAATGAACAATTTTCTTTCCTAAATTCAAATAAACTTTGAGGACAGTTTTTAGGCTTACAGCATAAAGCTTGTATATTTCTTACCCTACCCTCATCTATGGTACCCACTAACCCTTAGTTCCCAGTGCTTTATCTCCAGTATTGACACACTGTCATGCACAGCCCACAGAGCTGAAGAACCCAGTGACACAGTACTCAAGTCTGCACTGACCTCACTCCTGATAATATTCCTTTTGTGGGTATGGACAGACGTGTAACTAGCATCATAACATTGCCAGGAAATCTCCAAGGAGAAAACTTACAAAGCTACAAACAGGCTCATGTTCTGCCCGTTTTCCTTATCTCTATGTAACCTCTTCTTGCATTCATAAGACATTGAATAGCAACCTTCCTCTGCTAAGCACCCACTTGTGGAGGAAGGAAGCAGCGCTGGCCTAGGACTCTCTACCTGAACGAAAGTGCTGGTTCAAAGCCTCAAGAGTGAAGTTCCCCTAATGTTCACATCTTGTTACTTATCCCACTTCTCTTTCCAATGGCTCTCTCACTTTCTTATCTTTTGCTTGATGAATTTCTCTCAATTGTTAAGACCCAAGAACAATTAGTGTGTTTCAGTCTTTTCTGGAATTGATCTTGGCACTAAGAGCCAGTATTTTATACTAGTTCTGTTCTTGTCAATAAAATTAGAATCTATATATAAAAATATAGATACAACTATACTTTTACTCTAAAATGTATGCTTTCTGACAAAAGAAGAAGAGAGAGGACTCAGGACACTAGAACAACTGGAATTCCAGATGCTGTCTTAAAATAAGATGCCATAAGCATTCAACACTCCTAGCAAATTTCAAGTTTTTCTCAGATATCATAGAATTCCATTGCAGAACACGTTATTAACTATAGACAAACATGATTTAATGGTGGTATATAACTTGCAGTATAATTTTACATAAAATTTTACTATATGAATTTTTCAAAAATAAGAAAACTCCATTTACATTTTTCTTCTAAAAAAGTTAAATAAAAATAAAACAAAACAAAATACCTTAGCATAAAGAAAACTCCTAAAGTAGTTCAAAGAGAATCTGCCTTTAAGTTCAAATACAGAGTACATCTCTATGAACTCTTGGTAAGAGTAAGACTTAGCTCCATAAAACATTCCTACTCCAGGCCAGAGATTCAAAAGTTCAAGATCTATATCCTACTTCAGTTGAAGATAAATGTAAAAGTACCTGGAGAGTTTGGTTACTATTGCAGGGGGAGCGCTTCTGGTTTCTTCTTGAGTTTTTAGACAGTCTTATTTTTTCTTTATACCCCTTGTATTGTGTTTTGATAACATTCTTCTCCATGAGGACTTAACTTCATGGTACATTTGTGGTTTCCAGCATCATGCATGATTTTTAAAGAATAAGTAATTTTTTTTTTTTTTTAGAACTAAGAGGGCCAGTAAGATGCTTTATCACATGAAGGCACAGGTATCTAAGCCTGACCATGTGAGATAGATTCTCAGAAACCTCACTATGGAAGTACAAAATCAAGTCCCTGAAATTGTCTTCAGACACTTTAGCCTATCATATGCTCACATTCATGCACATGCATAAATATACACAATTAATTAATTAGCTGATTAATTAACTAGTTGCAATTTTTAAAAGAAAATAAATGTGTCTTTCAATGTCTTTTATTTGTAACTTCAGAAAAGTGATTGAAGATTTAATCAAAATACCAAAGTTGGAACAGCAATGGAAGCTACTGAAAGGTTCAACGACGACCCAAGACTGCTGTGGACCTTTCAGATGTCTGATGTAAATTATTGTCCGATTTTTTATGTTTTAGTATATTTAAAAGTTATACAACCTCCTCATTCATCTCATCTGCTTATTACAGGAGAAGAAAGGAGCAATACACATAAATGAAATCTGGTTCACTGATAGATAACTTTAGGTGTCTTGGCAGATGAAATGATGCATAGTAACCCAACTATGATAACTGATGAACTTTATTCTCATTTTTCCATAGGAAAAATGAATTCCAAGAAAGACAAGATGTAGAAAACTAACCCCCTCCCTACTTCACAGGTTTAGATTAAGGGACTCCTGTTTGATAACTCAACTTCTCAAAATTATTCCCATTTTATTTTGCTCTATTTTCTACTTTTAATACTAAAGTATTGCTCAAAAATTGTGATATATAATTCATACCTCATACAATTCAGCCATTCAGTGTGTACAAGTCAATGCATTGCTTTGGTATGTTCACAGACCTGTGTGACTGTCCTTACCATTGACTCTAGGACATGTTCATCATTCCGGAAGAAACTATACCTATTAACAGCCATTACTCATTTCTCCCAACTTACCAACCACAGGCTGGGCAGCCACCTATTTACTTTCTGTGTTTATGAACTTACCATTTCCGGACACAAGTGAAAAGAAATGGTACCATTTAAACCTTTTTTTGTGCCTGGATTTTTCTCACCTAGCACAGTTTTCATCCATATGTAAGACTTCACTTTTCTTTCTTCCAAATAATAATTCTGTTGTATGAAAATACTGTACTCTACCTATTCACTGTTATTTACTTATAATAATCAAAAAAGTGCTATGTAACCATGAAGATGAAGTACTTTGTGTGAATATATTATATATTTTAGCCTATTCTATATGTAAACCCAAAAGTAGCATCTTTGGGTTACATGGTCACATCTGTCTAAACTTTTAAGGAACTGTTATAAATCTCAGTTGGTGACTTGTTCATCTGGAAAAACACACTTACTTGGAGAAAATATCCCTGCCTCCTTGCTATTTTAGTTCATTTACTAGGCTATATCCTCTAGTTAAACACCGTGTTTGATAACAATATTACATTTGCAAGCCCACGGTTGCTTAGATATGGTTTCTCTAAGAACAACAATGCCTTTTTAGTTCACCACTAGCAAGGTATCTGACAACTTGTTAGTTGTCCTTCCATAAATATTCAATGAATGGATGAATGCATAAATGGAATGAGAGACAGCATTTTAATGAAGTCTAGGAAATATTTAATATTTTAATCATATATCAAAAATTAGTTCTCAGCAAGAAATTTACTAAAAGAAACATTTTCTTGTTAAGTTTCAATAATTTTAAGGCACTTGATCTAGAAACCATAGGACATATTGCTCAGGAAAACAATAATTGAAGAATATGACTCCCATCTAAATGTCAGCCCAGATCTGCACTCAGAAGTACAGATCCCTGCATGTGTTGAAGCTACTTCTAAGATGTAAGGAATTCAGAAATCTCTTCATTAAACTCTGCATGATAAGCTAATTGGATACTGTTGCATTATATACTGCAGTTTCCACCAAATATTTTGTTTGACTATCATGCAGCCGTGTGTTTGTTTCTCTTATTTTTTATAGTAGAACTTGGTGGCATAGCAATGGCTTTGGGGTTAGGAGTATTGGCTCCCTCTCCAGAACACTCAGCATTCACACAATGACAAAAAAAATTGCCTATAACTACAGTCCCAGAGGATCCATGTCTTCTTCTGGCCTCAATGGGCATGACACACATGTGGTTCACAGACATAAATGTAGACAAAGCACTAATACATATAAATTAAAAACAAACACATCTTTTAAAAAGACTATTTAAAGTAGACTTATTGTTGTGTATGTAGACTACTACAGATTTTTCAAGGAACAATTAAATTTAAATATCCAAGTGTATTTTTAAAGTATGTGATTCTTTTGGTCAGATAAACTACTTTTAAACTTGATATTTGGGTGACCAACCAAATGGTTTTGTGCATAGAAAAGTTAGTAAATTTTTGTTTTCAGAATTGCATTATACATTTGGCTGCTTAGAAAAAGTCATCTGGTTTGTCGATTCATTGATTCAATTATCCTGGCTCCTGAAATGAATGTACTGTTTCTGAATACTGAAATGTGAGTATCAAGATAAGTGTTGCTGTTGAAAGGGCAGCAAGAAATGTATGTACTTTTTAATCCAAATTTTCACTTATTGTGTGTGTGCATGTGAGTGTGTAAGTCCGTGTGCGCATGTGAGGGACTGGGAGAAGGGGATCAGTGAGTGCATCCACTCGTGCCAGAGACACAAATGTGAAGCCAGAGAGAATCTTGTGAAAGTCAGTTTTCTCCTCTACCAAGTAAGTTCTGGGAATCCAAATCAGGTCATCAGTCTCAGTAGCAGGTGCCTTTACCCCTTAATCCACATTGCTGGACCTGATGATGTTTTTCTAAGGCTTCAAGGAAAAGATCCAAGAGTGGTTTGTTAAGTCCTCAGTTGAGATTATCTGACTAAACTTATAATCTTAAGTTGCGACAGAAAAATAAAAAATCAAATAATTTCCTGTGATACCACCTAAGCCCTCCACCTTAGCTTTGCCCTTAAGAGGGTGTGAAATGTGAGCCTGTGAGGAACAGGACTTAAAAAGAACCAAGACAGCCACTGGCTCTATACTCTTCAGTCCCACAGTCAGTTTGTAGGAAATAGAATGGATGTGTACCATCAAATCCTTAATCTTTAAAGTAGAAAAGTGGTTTCTAATGAGGCATTCTTCTTGAGTATTCTTTAAGTGAACAGAAAAAAAAATAGAACCTTTGTGTGGTACAGACCAGTGTGAGCTATGTGGAGGCCTCAGAAAGAGATGTGGCTGGAACAGGGAACCACAATCTTTGACAAGAGAAAATGGCATTTGGGGACCCACTAACTTGAAATTAAGTTGCCATTAGAATAGACCTTTACTCCTAATCTATCAAAACACTGTAGCCAACGAATCTGTCTGTGAATGGGAAGCAGAGGAAATGTATTGGGTCATTTGAAATAAAATCCCTTGCAGCTGACCCATGAGAGGTGCTGATAGCTTCCAGATGGAGCCTTGTCCAGTTCCCATTGGCCAGATGTTTGGGCCTGTCCAGAAGGATTGTTTTGTATGTAGAGTGGGGAACCATGGAAATAGCATCAGGATTGACCAAGGACTTACCCCAAAATAAGAAAATTCCAGGCAGAGGTGTGGCCTATAGCTTGACACTTATTCAATGACCTAACTGGCTACAGAGTCCAGCTCCATTGTTTCAGATATTTGTACCCTCTGGCAAATTAATTATAGACTAAGAATTGGTTATCTCATCTCTGGGATGGAGACAGTAAGAACTAAACCTCACAGCATTATTGTTAGGAATACAAAGGGAAGATAATAGGCTCCAGTAAGTGATTCCTGTATGAGGTTATTATATCACATGCATTCTTCTACAATGACTGGATACCCATTATAGGCCTATAAACATGTTAGGTATTACTGAAAAGACAAAAATTGGTGGAAGACATTTCTGATCTTCAAGAACTTCAGTTATGGAAAATAAGTAAGCAAACAATAAATGGACCAAACTAGATGAGTGCTGGTACAGATATCTACACAGTACCCTAAGATAGAAAAAATTGACTTGCATATTTCTATATGGTAGCACCAGACTCCATATTATTGATTAATAGTCAGTATTTCTCCCACTGTAAAGGTGAGAAAAACAAAGCAAAATAAATTGTCTAAGTACACATAGATAGTATATGGCAAAATATGTTTTGATTTTTCTTGTCCTTATCTCAGCTGGTTCCCAAGTTCCAAGGATGCTGGTATGGAAGAGAGGGAGAAGGGGAAGTGTCTAGATCATCTCCATAGCTGTGATCTATAGCTATAGATTAGGAAATTAATAAGGAACAAATACTATTTAGCTTGCAGTACTAGTAGGTGTTATGTTCAGGATCCTAGGGATATATTATGCAGGGCTTCCCTCCCTTGATGAGAGAGTAAGCAAGACCGCCTTCTAAGAAAGCCCTTAATCCCAACCTGGATACCTTTCTCATCTAACACCAATTATTATTACCATCTCAAAGTTGTCACTCCCATGGCTAAATTGATTATTGTCACGCTTTTTTTTTTATCATCTATGTGAAGAAACATTTTACACATTGACTGGGATACATGCACACATAGACACATTTATAAAGAAAAATGACCTACCCCTAGCTACTTGTGCAGCATAATGTCACCAGCAGCTTTTACCCGACTGTGGATTATCACACTGATTTTTATGAGCATGCCAATTATAGCCGACAGTTTTAAAAACACTGATTATAATATCTGGACTAAATGTACACTGCATTTGGTGTTGAATAGCCTAAGTAGGGCTAAGATATTATCTTTTTACCACAATTAAAATAATATTAATATTGTATGCAATATTTTGGGATGTGGAGTTAGCTTATAGCTATATTTGCCTTGCCTGTTTAATGACCTATGAGTTACATACTACAGATTAAGTCATCAAAAGAGACAAATTCATGTTAAATACTAAATGAGAAAGGGTAACATGTAGAAAGAAATCCTATGTGCATAGACAACAAAGTCGAATTAAAACAATTAAATTGATCTTCTGCAGAAGGATATGCACTTAGACGCAAGCAATTTGCTAGATGAGTCTTCCTTTTCCTTTTCTAAGCAAATTTCCAGCTCTAGGTGTCCTTTTGGGTGGTCCCAGAGAATGCCTATTAAATTGGTCAGTATGTGCAGTGCTGTGCTACTGAAGACATCCAGCTCACGGAAGAGGGCCCTGCCAGCAGACCCAGAGCTGGATCAGTCCCTCTTTCATTTACTCTAGGAGCACATTATTTACATGAGGCTGAGTGGCCCTTTCTCAGACTCTCAGCCACCCTCTGAACCTTTGCCCGTGTATATTCTCAATGTTCAGTTGATGTGCTGCAATGTTTGGATGTAGAGTTTACAGCAGGCACTAGAGCAGGAGGTGTCAAAACACGACAAGAAAGGCTTTTTCTTGTTTGACTTCTGGCAGGGATCAGAGTGAAAGTGATGGAAGGCTTGGGAAAAAGCCCAAACTTGTCAGTTCTTCCAGCCAAGTTGGCGGACTCCACAGGTTTAGAGAGTTCAGATGAGCTTCTTGTCCATAAACCTTTGAATACTTATAGAGAAACTAATCTCACTCTCTGAGGTTTACTGAGGTTCGACACATTTAATTGTTCTAAAGCTACAGTCTGATTACCCTCCTTCTCACAAATAACAAAAAAAGGAGCTTTAAGCTGCAATCATATATATGAAAGAAAATGCAAGCATGCTGGTGAAGCCCACTCTATGCCCAAACAGCCTGGAAACACCGCTTGATCTGCTTTGCAAATATATCCCAAGTTATTTGTTTTGTCTATTTTGTTTTTCGAGCTCATGTCTTTGTATTTATTACAACTGTGCATACTAAAGCATCCATTGTACCATACTGTCTTCTGAACACAGAAATTTCTGCTGCCCTGAGAGCAACTTGAACTGAGAGTTTTTAGAAAAAAATTGTCGATTTTGTTTTATAAGGGAAGAATACATGCAAAAGAACATATATGATCTATGTATATTTTAAAGCTATTGAATGGTTAAAAAAGATGATCCGTTTTAAAAATATTTATATAATAATTTGTCTTATTTCATCTCTCAAGCTGAAAAAAAAACCAAGAATAGAAGGCAGTCAAGCAAACCGTGTCATTTGGTTGTCTGTGACACTGAACACGGAAGAAGCAAGCCTAGGAAGGACGATGGAATTTAACTACATTCATTGTTTTTACATTATGTGGTGCTTAGATATCATTCTAGGGCTTTGTCAAGGTCAGTTCAAGACTCTGCATAGATTTCAATTATCCACAACACACATATTTCCTTGAGAACATTCTTATGGAAACCACATTTCCAACCTTTAAGCTGCTGATGTTACTCTGCCTATGAACCTGGCTCAGGACCAGGAACATGTCTCACATCTTACTGCCACATTTCCTGAGTGAGCTCAGGGTTTCAGTTGTAGCTGAATTTTCTCTGCACTGTAGATAACATTCAAGAAAGAATAGTCTTACAGTCTAGGAATCTACAAAACTCTCTTATTTTGGAAGGCACACTTCCATAAAGCACATTTTGTATGCCCGCTACTACCAATGGTGTCTTTTGGAGTTGTATGTCTTCTGGCTTTGTCAGCAAGGAAGTTGGCACTCATTCTATAACACATCCCAAATGTCTAAGTAGGTCACCAGAACTAGTCTTTAATGGATAGAAGCATAAAACATTGCTAAAAGAACAAAAGGATGAAAGGTGGATCTTCCCATTTCAAAGATTAGTTGTCTATATTTTTTACTATGACACCTGGAGGAAATGCAATATACTTCAAATACCTAGCAAAAAACAAAGTGGAGCATTAAAATACACACAAATGTCATGTTCTAGCAAAGCTAGATTTTGCTTCTGTATCAGCAACTCCACAAAAAGAAGACTCAGTTTGAAGCTAATATTTTGTCTATTTCATTCTGTTTCTGCGTTTTTATGGGCTCTCTAATGTGTGCATTAGTGTAACCCCAACGAGTCTATCAATGGAAGTTCAAATATTTCAATTTGAATTGAAAATAAAATTCACCATGCAAAACAAAACTGGGCAAATGTTTCTACAAATCAGAATGAGCTCTATACTTTTAAAGAATTTTAGTATGCTCCATGTGTACATAATAATCAGAGTTGAGTGCTTTGCCTTAATCTGTAGAGTTCTAGAACCAGTGTAGAGCACTCCATGGATACTCTTATGAAAGGTTCTGTACAAATAAAAAAAAAAAGGAGTTAAGGCTTTTCCCTGTAGTGAAGTATATTTCAAAATCGGTGCATAACTATACAACAACACACCCAGAATCATCACTCTAAAAAAACAAACAGCACCACATCCATATTTTCAGAAAACTAAATATCATTCATTAACTTCTGATGAACTCAGTAATTACGTGAGTGCATGCAAAACGACAGTTATGGCACAGACAAGGTAATATGGAATGCTGGTAGCTTATAAGGCCTTACAAACCCAAAGGAATTTAACTTGAATGCTGTCATTTCTGAAACTGGGGCAGACAGTTGGGCGGAGATGTCAGCAGCTGGCACATCTGCTCATGGGAAAGGTCAGTCACGCCTGTTTTCTGGCAGGGGTCTGTAGCTTTTTCTCTACCCGCATAGCCATGCCATGGAACCAGAGCCGGTTCCTAGCAGCATACCAAACACTTAATGAACAACTTCATTATTCTTTCAGGAGGGCACTAGCCACAAATCTAAGGAGGTTAGGGAAGAATTTTTACTAGATTTGTTTTAGTATTTTTCCTCCCAGACTTAAACATGGATAAAGACTGTGGTCTTCCATTTGACCAGAAACATGCAACCGAGCACCAGCATTACACATTCTTTCCCTGTGGAGAAAACAAATTAGAAAGGAAAATCCATGGAGGCAAAGGCAATTCTGCCCAAGGATTTATCTTTCAAGTGAAAATCCTGAAGGGTGCCTACTCAACAGCATACCACACTCAGGTTGTGGTATAGGAGGAAAAAAAATCACCATGGCAGTTTCAACATCAAGGGTGTGTCCACAGATGAGGAAAATAAGGTTGCCCAGAAGACCATGAGAGTTGGATTTTCTATAAGCCACAAGGTGTGGCTTCTCTGTCTACAGAGACCCCTGTAATAACAAGAGGCAACACCACAGTAATCCAGGGCTCTGATCACAGTGAAAAGTCAATGGTGAACCAGCTCCCACCTTGATAGCTCTCAACACGTCGAGCAGCCAAAGCTCAGTTGTACATGATGGAGTATACTAGAAACAACTCCCAAGCTGCCTGCATTTATAAGCAAGCTTTCTGTGGAAGCAAAAATGAAAAAACTCCTATAATTTGCTTTCTTATTTGTTTTTCTGTTACATATTGTGGCTGAGACCAAAAGAAGTAAATGAAAGAAAATACCAGTCACATAATATCAGCAATTACTGGGTTACTATTATTCCAGGTTAACGTTATCAACTGTACCTTACCTTATTCCACCTTGTAAGAAATTTAATTCTGAAAATTATAATACTCATACTCAGTAACAACCAACAGGATTTTAAGTACCTGACTTACAACAGCCGTTGATGAAAATAAATGGAAAAGAGAGAGTTAATAAAAGGTAAAGAAGGAGGCAAGGAAGGAGGGAGAGAAGAAGGGAGGCAGAGAGAGAAAGGGAAAGAGAGAGAGACAGAAACAGAGGCAGAGACAGAGAGATTATGACTACTTACAATAGCATAATCAGAGATGTCTCTTCCATCAACATGCTCTTCTTAGAATGAATGTTCCGTTCAGGACAGTGATGTCCTAGACAAGTTAAGATAGACAAACACACAGACAATTTATACCCTGTGAAGTCTGTTCACTCCATTAAATGTTAGAATTCTCTCTGCTGAGACCGGAGACTGTATAGATAACTCATTGTTCTGGGCCAAAGGGCCACATGAGCACTGTGCTTCCTGAGAGTGAGTAGAACTCTTTTAAATAGACAAACACATGAAAAAAATTTTTTTAAGGGTTTCATTCTCAACAAGACAAAGGAAAGACAACCTCTCACACACATGTCACAGGCAAGGCAATGTGGAAGGAATTTTACAGAGGAAAAACAGGGTTGAAGAGGTAATGGTGGACAATGAAGCAACCTCAGACAGTGTGGTTGTGTGTACAACAAAATGTGAGCACTTCCTCCCAAGAGTAAGGCTAAGCTAACTGTAAGAGGAGTTGTAATATGATTATCTAATTTGGGGAGAAATTGCACACCAAACATTTAAAATAAAAGCATCAAGAGGCAGAGATAAGACATTTAAAAGAAAGAAAACATGAGAGAGTAACAAAAGAATGTGATATCATTTCCTGGGCCTAAGTCAGCATGCCTGCCAGATCTTCATGGTAGGTGAACAGCCTTCCAAACCCAAATAATCTGTCATGGAGCATACAAGCCTGCCTCAGTGGGCCCTGAGGGAAGTGGAGCTGAGGTAAGAAAAAGTGAAGTTGGTTCCCAGAACCAGGGCTCCACTGTTTCCCTGAGAAGAGTTTCCATTGCACATGTCAGTGGTTCCCATAAAATTATTTGGCTTCTGGGACATAAGTCAGTTTGAAAACGACCTGAACTAGCACACTCTCTGGAGGTTATGTGTTTCTCCAGATGCTGTCTGCACTAGGCCTCACAGTGGAGTCTCCTTGGCATTCCATCAAGTCAAGTGAAAAAATTAGAACGCTTAATTCATCAATCAGCCTGTCTCTCTCATCGCCTGTAAAACCCACTTACAAGAGTAGATTAACATAGGCAACCATCACAGTGTCAGTTTCTTTGCTTATCTTGGAGAAGCACAAACTGTCAGTGGGAATTATTTTAACTACATTGGCTTTGTAGAGGAAAGTAGACGAACCACTGCATCTACAGCCTGCTGTGCCCTTCTGTGCACTTCATAAAGGGAATATCTCAGCTTCTTTTTCATCTGCCTGACTGTGCCTCACCACCAACTTCCAGACTTTACAACCCCCAAGGAGACTTCACCAAACAGCACCAAAGAGCAGCTATTTGGCATCTCAATTCTAAAGACAAATTATAAGTATCTTTCTTTGGTACTATCATGGAGACTTGAGAAATCACCACGGAGAGTCAATTAACTTACTGCAAACAGAAACATTCTTCTGTGTAACTCAGACCAGTAAGCAAATGTCAATATTATTGGCTAGAAATGTGTCATATGAGTGGAAGTGGGAGAGCTTGGCATTTCCCTGTCACCAGAATCTCATAAATCCTTTCTAATATACATTTGGTGAAGTATAAAAATCGTGTACATTCTGGTCTTTTCAATTTGTAAGGGATATGAAACTTGCTTCTGTGTAATAATGAGTGTTATACTTTTAAGTCAAACCCATTCATAGCATCTGTGTCTTTGTACCAGAGCATCAACATATCATAGACAATTGCTTAGAAAATCCTAGACCTTTGCTAAAATCACACAAGTAAAGTCCTCTTTGGTACTCTATCTTATTATGGAAACAACATGTGTTTCAGATTTCAGCCATTCACAAGTTATTTCTTGCAGAAGAAAGAGTGTATTGCACATGGCTGAATGATGAGCATATGTTAGCACACAGACACACACATGAATTTATTTTGAGTTAAAATCTCCTAGTAGGACCATAAACCATGTAGCCAATGAAAGTTGTAGATGTGTTCTTTAAGACTGGCACTGTTCATTCACATAATTAATAACGCTTGTTTAAATGAAAGGTTCAAATTGCTATATTTATCTGTAATGTTTCCACTTTGGTTAATAGATTCATTCATTGTTCTTGAATTCAGGTCGTGGCTTTCCATCTCTTAAAAGTCTCAGTCAGAACCACTTGCAGTCTGTGGTCACTATGCTCTGAGATGGAATTGCTTTAATATGCCCAGTGCAAACTGTAAAGACTGAAAACATTCTGCAAAAATGTTTACTTTCAATGGGATAATTTTGATACCTTCTGCATCGGACAGTGTGCTTGATGATGTGGCAATTTCAAAAATTTCCGACAGGTAAAATATAGAAAACAAATGGTGACAAGTCTAATTCAAACTTTGTATCATTTGTAAGCATTTTTTTCTCGTATTTAAAACAATATTTACCTCTGATTTACAACGAAGAAAGAACATTTGTATTGGTCTGAGTGATTCAAATTTAGGTGCGCAATGAAAATCTGACTCACATTGCACCATTTTATCCTCGAGTATAGTGAAATCTATTTCATCTTGAAATTCACATTGATCATGTTATATTAATTTTTTATTTCTTTTTCTTTTTATATTTTTAAAATATTTTACTGAGAATTTCATACATTATGTGTGGATCATATACACCCCTCCTCCCAGATCACTATCTATTTCATATGTATCTAATTTGTATCATCCTTGTTTTAACTTGAGTACAATTTGTACACCATATATACTCTTGGACATGTGACTTTCCATTAGAGCATGGCCAAACTACTAGAACCCATATCCTTAAGACAAACCAACTCTCCTGGCAGCTATCAATTTCCAATAGCACTTCAACTCGAAGTGGCGCTATGTGACCATCTCCCCACTCCATGCTGGTATTTTGTCTGGCTTGATATTATGTAGGTCTTACGCTTGCTGTTGCAACGTTTGTGAGTTTATGTGTACAATTGCCTTGTTATCAGGGCCAAGAACCTATGGAGGAACAGTTTATAGGCCACAGTAGAGACCATAGTATTAAAATAATTCCTAATGATTTATCATATGCCCATAGTTTATAGATATAATATTAAACTGACACCTAATAATTTATTATATGCCCATATTTTAGTGCATCTCTCAACCTTTATCCACCTTTTTGCTGTAAATGGAAAACAATATAGAGACTCACAAGAAACCAAGGTGTAGAGAAAAAGAGACTGGTGTGCTCACTCCTAGATTACACATGTATTTCATGACCCTGCCTCTTGAGGCTCAGAATCATCCCTGAAGTGGGGGGAAAAGGTTGTAATATCAGGAGGTTGAGGAGAACAGGAGTGAAATTGGGTCTTCTGGACATGAATGGATGGCTAAGGTCATGAACTAATAGCAGTTACGGTTGCCAGTATAAGATTCATACAAGATCAAGCCAGTAACACCCTAGCATGAAAGGAGAAGGAGGAGCTCATGAGCTCCCACCTTTAACTGAGGAACTATCAATGATTAATAGCTTTTGGAAAAGGAGGAGTCAGTTTGTTTGAAGAAGTGGCTCTTGGTACATTGACCTTGCTCCAGTGGGTAGCCTTACACCCATGAGTATATGAACAAAAAAATTGGACAAGGTGAGTTATAAAAATAGAGGCAAGAGTTGAGAGTAGGTAGGAGATAGAGGTAATTATTGAAAGAATTAGAGGGAGTGGTAGTGATGAATGTGGTCAAATATATTGTATGCATTATGTAATGAAATTCTAAAAGAATTAATTTAAAACTATACTAATAAAATCACATTTTAAATATATAAGTATGAAATGTCATAATGCCCATGATTTATTCACAAATGGATCAAAAACATTTTCAAACTATATAAATGTTTTTATAGAAGAAACAAACAAAACAAAACCAACCAAACAAACAACAGTAAAAATCATGAAAAGTCAAAATTCAGTTTAAAACAGGAAAATCCAGAAAATGCTTTATTGGCTGATACAGGATCTGACATGCTGCTCCATTTTGAGGTACCAGGAAAGGCATACAGACACTTGAAGAAGAAAACAAAAGAAAGATAACTGACTTGAAAAGAAGTTTAACATGGACTCAGCTCAGGCTCCATGTCAGAGTGTTCTAGCACACACAACAGTGTTAGTTCCATCCCCAGTGCTGAAATTAAAAATTAACACAATATGTCAAACACTAAGAATTGTTATCGAGACCGAATGTTTCCTATAGTTAGACTCTGATGGCTGTAATAGAAAATACTCCACAGAGCTAAAGCTTGCAAAGATTCCAGATCCAAGACAATCTGTATCTCTCTTGAGTAGAAGGTCTCTCTCCAAATGCATACAAGAAACTCAGATTCTGACCTGGTATCTTGAGATCGTCTTCAGACATGCTTTCTGAAATGAGGATAGATTCCGTAACTCAAGCCATGTGCTTCTACTCAGACTATGCTATAGGTCCTCTAATAGCATAGCTAATGCCTTAGTTTGCTTTCTCTTACTGTGGTTAAACAAAGCAAAACAAACAAACAAAAACAACAAAACCAAATGCTGTAATTGGAAACAACTCCAGGTGAAAAGGATATATAAGCATATAGCTTATAGTTCATCATGGAGGAGAATTAGAGCAGGAAATAAAGGTAGGAACCTAGAGAGGCAGAAAGTAAAGCAGAAGCCATGGGGGAGATGCTGCTTACTTGCTTCTTCTTCACATTGTGTTCAATCTGTTTTCTTACATCACCTAGAACCACTTGCTCAGGGACAGCACCCCCAAAGTGGGTTGGGCTCTCCCACATCAACCAATCACGAAAATGACCACACTAAGCTTACCTATAGTCCAGTCTGATGGAGGGAATTGTGGTTCCATCTTCCCAGATGACTCTAGCTTGTGTCAGGATAGCAACCAAATTACAAATACATCATGCTTTTGATTATCAGTATTCTTTCTCGTTCATGTTTTGAAATACTGGCTTTTAGCAGGAGCAGCCACATTTTGTGTTGTATTCCATTAATTTCCATCAATTGTCACATAGACCAGATATCTTCCTAACATGAGAACTCATGTCTGAGGCACAAGAACACCAATTTCCATTCTTACATGCTGTGAGAAACTGAGGCCCAAGCCAGGACCACCATCTAGCACACACATCCTGGTGTGATTTTCACCAAAGGGAACATTACTCTTGGATAGATGTTCAGCTTTTCACATGAGAAGGCTGTGGAAAATTATCTTTTCTATGTAAGTCCTGGAATCTTTCAAGAAACTAGTATAGGGTTTCTGTTCTTCTTCCTCTTCCTCTTCCTCTTCCTCTTCCTCTTCTTCTCTCCTCCCC
>JANHMN010000006.1:43569076-43604089 GCA_030674055.1 Rhabdomys pumilio
CCCCTCCTCCCCTTCTTCTTCTTCTTCTTCTTCTTCTTCTTCTTCTTCTTCTTCTTCTTCTTCTTCTTCTTCTTCTTCTTCTTCTCCTTCTCCTTCTCCTTCTCCTTCTCCTTCTCCTTCTCCTTCTCCTTCTCCTCCTCCTCCTCCTCCTCCTCCTCCTCCTCCTCCTCCTCCTCCTCCTCCTCCTCCTCCTTCTCCTTCTTCTTCTTCTTTTTCTTCTCCTTCTTCTGCATTTTTCTGAGGTTTGAGAACAAGCCATTCCTAATATGATAAGGAAAGTGAATACTGAATTCCAGCCTCCTAGAGACCTAACTGGAATAAACCTGAAAGAAATGACATGTGACTGTGCCTGATTATATGTACAGGGCTCCAAAACAAAGAAGGTGGTGTGACTTTCAGATTTCTATCATCTTGAATTGGCTATGCACCTCTCTGCAAGTGGGAATTTCCCCCAAACTCCAGTGTCAAAATTAATCCTAAGTAAAATGGAAATATCCCTAATCAAACTCCCTGTGTCTCTTTCTCTCCCTCTCTCTCTCCCACCCTGTCTATCTCTGTCTCTGTCTATATCTCTATCTCTGTCTCTTTTCCACCCAGTTCAAGCTTCACTTGAACAAAAGGATAAAAAAAAGAGAAAAGAAATAAAAGCATAAAGCTCGTTTAAACTAAATCTCCCTCTGTGGTAATTCCCCACCATTCTTTCTAGAAATGGAGTTAGAACATCTAGGGCCATCTCACAATGTTTGTTCTTCTCAGTGCTTGTGCTGAATACAATCCTGTCATCATCACCTTTTCCTCCATAGAAGAGAGTCTCCTGATCTTTCACCTGTTTGCATGTTGTATTTTCCATGCCATCCAGTATAATCTCTGCTCATTAAAGATGTATATGTATGTGTATATGTATTTGGTGTATATGATATACATGTGTATGATGCATATGATATATATGATGTACATGTATATGATGTATATGTGTATGTATATATGATGTATATGTATATGATGTATATGTTGTATATGTGTATGTGTATGTATATGATGTATATGTAGAGTTAGAGTTAGAGATAGATAGATAGATAGATAGATAGATAGATAGATAGATAGGGGTATAAATATATTAGTTATTCAAATTTGATATGTTACAACTCAGCTCTCTTTCTTCTTCCTTAATATGAGCCTTAGTGGTCTTGCCTGCCCTTCTCCTTTTGAAGCCTCACTCAGTCCTCTGTTTGAGTGCTGTCTTTAAGGACCAGGATAAGGGGATCATGAAAAAAACTCTTTTCTTCTATCTCCCCAACATACTTCAGTTTGAACATCCTAAAAAACAGCCTTAGTACCACATGAACCCAAACCTATTCTTTCTCCCATGTGAGATCGTCCTCTTCCTTTCCTCTCAGAGATTGCCATACATGTCCTGTTATGTCTTCCACTCAGGAGATTGTCAACAGGTAGACATGTGTCCCTGTAAATCCCCATCCTTCTCTTTCTGGGCCTTAGAACTGCCACAGGCCACTTTGCTAGGCAAAGACTTTACCCAGTTTTGGAGCACTCAAATCCTATTTATGACCCCAAATCCCATTTAGTTCATAAGAGTGAGCTAAAAAGATATTAAAATTGGTTCAGTGAGATTTATATTCTGTACATGAAAAATTTATTTGCATTTGAGATGTCCAGGATTTTCTATAATTTAAATTCTATCTCTACAGAGTTAATAATATAGCCTCATCAATGAAAAATAATCCAAGTTGAATGCTGTGTATGCTTCCAGGTAATAGCTTCAAGATATCTATGTTCTCTTTTGCTTGTTTTCAAGTCTTACATTAAAGTCTGACAAGAACTATTTTATTTCCATCCTTTAACTGTGTGTGCCATATATTAATAGGACCATGGACCTCTGCTAAATCATGAGTTTCTTAAAGTCAAATACTATGTCAAGTTTTTTCACTGTTATGTCTCTTGAATCTAGAGCAATAGTTGACATATAGTACATATTAAGTAAACTTTTAAAAATTATTTTATTTGTAGAGGTATTTTTCTGCACATATATTTATGCACCATAAGCATTCCTATTGCCTATGGGCATCAGAGAGTCCATAGGTCCCCTAGAATAGGATGTATAGATAGTTGTAAGCCATTACATGAATGCTGAGAATTCAAGTTGAGTACTGGAAAAATAAGTCAGTGCTCCTCATTGCTGAACCAACCCCAACATCACATAACTTTCTGTTTGGGCAAAATGGCTACTTCACCCTCACGTGCCATGACTAGGTAGGTATCTAAGGCTCATGCAAAGAAACAACAGTCATTATGTGAATGTAAGGCTATCTACAAAGTGTAGCATACTTGGTGTTTTTTTTTGGTTTTAAAGTCTGATGTTAAATTCATATTCATCCATTGTAAAATGGAACAAATAAACCCTCTGGATTTACTTACATGTGTGTCTATTAAAACCTTTCCAATGGCCAGAATAAATTGCTTAATCGCATTTTTTTTAAAAAAATTAATCTTCAGCAGGTAATTGAGAACAGTATGGTTTTGGATAGAAAAGTACAACTGTTTAATTTTCCTTTGACTCAGACTCATTGGCTTTTTCCAAGATGCAGCATTTTCCTCTGAGTGCATGGCACACCACCAGCCTAGATGCTGACACACTTCATTTCTACTGGACAAGCTATTCTGTGTAATTACTTGGACTACAGGTCAGAAGCTAGTGGCTCTGTTTATCCTGCACTTGGGCTGCCTCCAGGGTGCCCCAACAACTATCCTTACAACGCTCATCTGTAATTATTTTTCTTTAAGTTAATTAAATGTGTTTGTAAGTTTTGTAAGTCACACATTGTACACTAAACATCATCCTGTCACTCCTCCCTGCTCTCCTTCTTCCTGCACCCTACATTCTGTTAGTTCCCTTTGTCCTTCTAGACAGTTCTACTTCTATGTTCTATACACACTGTGTATGGTTATACACATACATGTGTATATAATCTAGGAAGCACATATGGAAGAACATATGATATTTGTTTTTCTGAAACTGGCTTGATTCACTTATGATGACTGTCTCGAGTTTCATCTATTTCCCTGCAAACCACATGATTCCATTCTTCTTTATGGCTGAAAAATAAAATTCCATTGTGTTTGTACACTGTGTTATCTTTACTGGCTTCTCTGTAGTTGGCAATTTAAGCTGGTTCCAGTATTTAGATATTATGAATAGTGATGAAACAAAGATATGGAAGTATCTCTGTGATGTGTTGACCTAGGGTTCTTTGGATAAATAGCCAGGAGTGGAAAAACACAGCCATAAGAAATACCTATTGTTAGTATTTTTAAGGAGCCATCACAGTCCATGAACTAGGTTAATTTCTAGCTAGCTGTATAGAAGGGCTGTCTTTTGTCCACATCATCAACATTTCTTGCTATTTATTTTCTAAATGACTGCCATTTTTTATTGAGGTAAAAGAAAATCTCATTTTAATTTTCTGTCTCACTTGATTCTGATAGCTGGTGGTATTGAACTTACTTTCTATAGTTTGTTGGTCATGTACATTTTCTCTTCTGTGTGTGGGGGGTATATTTGTGTTTGGTGCATGCATGTATGTAATCAGGTGCTACTACAAGGGTGAATCCATGGGAAGGCTAGAGAAAGATGTTAAGTATCTGCTTTTACTCCCTGTCTCTTTGTTTGATACAGTATCTGCCATTGAGCTCAAAGCTAGCTGCCTCATTTAGACTGGCTGGACAGTGGGCTTTTGAAATCATCCTGTCTCTAATCAACATTACTGGAGTTATAGGCACACGCATGGCCATGTTTAGCTTTTCACATGCTGAGAATTTAAACTCTGGTCCTTGTGCTTGCAGAACAAATATTCTTACTCACACTGAGCCTTCTTTTTATCCCTCTATTTTCTCTTTTGAGAATGATCTGTTCATTTATTTTGTTAGCCCATTTATTGATTGAGTTCTTTGATATCTTGCTCTTTAGATGTTTAGTTACTTATATATTCTAAATTTAAATTATCTGTCTGTTTCATAGCTAGCAAAGATTTTCTGCTATTCTCTGGGTTCCATTTTCACTGACTCTACTATCCACTTCGCTGTACAGAGTTTAACTTCATGAGGTACCATTTATCAATTATTGTCTTAATTTCCTGGAAACTTACTGAGAAAGCCCTAATTTTAAAATGCTTTCTCTACATTTTGCTTAATACTTTCAGAGTTTTAGGTATGACATGAAAGCCATTTCAAATATTTTGTTGATTTACAGTGTTTGGTGCTTTCCTAGTCCTTTCTTGACTAACTACTATGCTATCTTGCATTAATCTTTTTGGTAGTCTCCTAATGTGTTTCTCTTTCTCTTTAGCCTGAAGAATTCTTTCCAATACATTACATGGTCTTAGTAACTTAGTCATGAATTTCTTTATCCTACTTTCATCATGGATAAATTTTCTTTGTCATTCAGATATGAAAATCTTAGTGAGTATAGTAGTCACAGTTGATAGTTGTCATTTAAGTCCTGTACTTTAAGGTTTCAGTTAAAAGAACAGCTGTCATTCTGATATGTTCACCTTTACATGTGACATAGGCATTCATGACTTTCAGTAAGTTTGTCTTGGTCTTTTAAGCATTTGAACTGCAGTATGTTATCAGGAGACTCATTTCTGGACTTGTTTATGTTGTCTTCTATATAATTGCTATACATGGGTGGGCATCATGGTCCTTACATAGATTTGGGGATTTTTCTAATCTTATCTTAATGAAAATGTTTCCCATGCTTTTAGCATAAAATTATGCTATGTATTTACTCTGTGCCTCTGATTAATATCTGCTCTTTTCATGCCCCATAGAACTCACATATTTTAATCTCACTTTTTTTATAAAAATTACTGATATGATTTTGTCATTGTCTGAATGTTCTAATACTTCTACCTAATCTTCAGCCTCAATATTTTGTCTTCTCTTTGGTCCATTCTACTGTTGAAGCATCTAAGGAGAATTTTCATCTAACTCACTTAACTTTTCATTTCTAGTATTTCAGTTTGTTTTTTCTCCAGTATTTTTGTCTCTCTGGTGAATTCCATTTTTATAGCCTGTAATGACGTCTTTGTTTCATTCAGCTGTTTGTGGGAATGAAAACAAGATGGGGAAGGAGGAAAGAGCTAAAGAAATACAATCAGGGGACTGGAGAGATGCTTCAATGTTTAAGAACATTTACTGCTCTCTCTGATCCCTGGGTTTTATTCTAAGTACCTACTTGGTAGTTCACAACTGTAGTCTATAACTTTAGTTCCAGAGGGGTGTGCTGTCCTCTTCTGGCCTTTACAGGGATCAGGTACACAAGTGGTACACAAAAAATTGAATGCAAACAAAAGACTCAAACACATAAAATAATAAGATTTTTTTAATTAAGATGAAATACATTCAGAGATATAAAATGGTCCCAGATCTCAAGAGGATGAGATACAGGGACCTTCCAAGCCCCCTGAGACTTGTATATGTTATTTGTAAGAGAAAAATAAATAAGAAAAGCATAAGGAGTGAAGAAGGAGGTGAGGGAAAAAAGGCAGAGAAATTAATAATAATAATAATAATAATAATAATAATAACAACAATAATATGTAGCAAGAACAGGACAATATAGAGATAAAACAGCTGGCTAAGTTAAAACCAAGTATCAAATAATGGAGGAGTAATGTACGAGTTCAGGAGGAGCTGGAGTGGAACAGTATATGAGTGCTGGCTAGCCTGTTTGCTGATTCTGCATGGAATCCCTCAGTGTTCTTTCCTCAATACCCAGGGAATTCCTTGGGATATCTAGTCTCAAATGCTGATCACAGCACTGGGCATTCCTGTTACATTTCTATGTCTTCCTTCAGAAGATTAGCATAAAAATGCAGGTCTGGCTTGTGGGTAGTGCGTCATGTCACAGTATTTTACAATATAAAGTAAGAAAACAAACAAACAAACAAAATTTTCTTTCCAAAGGAGCATCAATGCTGTTATCCAAAAACATCTTTTAAAAACCTTTTCCCTAAGATACGGTCACTTTAAATTCTTCACTTTGCTAAATTGAATTTTTAAATTCAAGTCTTAAATATCTAAATTCCAGTTTTAAACAGTTATAAAGATTTTTTTCTAAACTTCCATTTAAGCTAGAATTTAGAATATTGACTTCAGATACTCCCAGCTCCAAATGTTATACTGAAAACAATAAATGGGAAGAATTACAAAAACAATGGAATAAGCATTTATTGAGTATTTGTTATGCATACAATAGTGTGTTCTTGATTTTGAAACATGGTATACTTTATATACTATTCCTATGAAGGAGCTATCATCTTCCTGATTAACACCATCATCTTTATATAGATGAGAAAGTAGCTCTTGAGACAAAATAATTTGGGATGGGGATGAAGTTTCTAGGCTCAGAGCCAAGGGCCTTTGCCCTCACCTTTTCCTAAAAGCTAGTCTAGCTGACTTTGTTTCAATAAGCTCATCTGTTAACTGGTAGAGAGGTTTAATATACTAAGAGGGAGAATTACAGAATAACTTTTAATCACATTCACATATAAAATATAAACTTTTAAGATATTAAAAGTATCCAGGTCAATGTATAGAAATGGTATTATGTCAACTTCAAACAAGGATAATGCAGTTAGATATGTAGCACTACCAAAGGCCTCTTGCCTAAAAAATTTAAAAACTATTGTTGGATTGTGAAGGGCCTTGCTAATGGGATCTGCAATTCTACTAAACAGAACTAGTGTAGATGAATAACAGAGGGGGGAAAAACGTCCTTGACTTTGGTTCTAAACAAACAGCAATGTAACTTTAGCACCTTCATTTTAAACTTTATTGAATGAGAAATGATCTCAATTCATTTGCATAGCTTCCTTGGGCAGCTTAAAAACTACAAAGAACAAGATAAGAAACAGTTCTCAACACACACACACACACACACACACACACACATCCCTTAACCTCATTGCTCACAAACTACATTGAACCCTTCTGTCCAACCATGAACTACATCTTCTGCCACAGAGTCTAGCCTGGTGATTTCTGATCCTTATCTCCACCATGTACCATGTGTAATCCCCACTTCTGTTCTGAGTTCCACATCTAATGTCTTGTCCTGGTGTGGACATCCCTGAATATACCACACAAGACCTCCATACTTTGGCCAGGACATACATTCTGACTGACAGCATTGGATCCCTCTTTAGCAATTAGAAAATGTAAGACAAACAATGTTGAGACTTTTATCTTTCCCCAGTCAGAATGGGAAACGATCAACAAAACAACCAACCACAAATGCTTGAAAGAATGTGAGGGTAAAAGGAACTCTTATGCAATGTTAAGAGATTGCAAACTGGTCCAACCACTCTGGAAATCAGTGTGGAGAACTCTCAAAATACTAAAAATCAATCTACCATATAACCCAGATATACCACTTCTTGGCATATATCCAAAGGCTTCAATATCCCATGTTTGCTCAGTCATGTTCACTGCTATTCTCATCACAATGGCTATGGAATGGAGCAAACTAAATGCCCTTCAAATGACCAATGGACAGGGAAAATGTAGTACAGTACACTATGCAACACTTTTTAACACTAAAGAAAAATAAAAGTTGTAGGTAAAGATATTTTAATTAAAAAATAAATCCTGGGAGCTCTGGTTAGTTGGTATTGTTGCTTTCCCCATGGGGCTGCAAACCCTTTCAGTTGCTTCAGTCTTCTCTCTAACTCCTCCATTAGGAACCCCATAGTCAGTTCAATGGTTAAGCTGTGAGGGAGGGACCAATGGCTCACGCTGTCTATGTAGGGGAGGACGGCCTTGTTGGGCATAGGTGGGAGAGGAGATCCTTGGTCCCGTGAAGGCTGGATGCCCCAGTGTGGAAAACTCAAGGGTTGGGAGTTGGGAGTGGGTAGGTGGGTGGGGACACATTCTCATAGAAGCAGGAGGAGAGGGATGAGATAGGGGGTTTCTGGGAGGGGGAAAATGGGGCAAAGGGATAACATCTGAAATATAAATAAAATATCCAATAAAAAATAAATCTTAAAATAAAAAAAACAATATTTCAAAACCTGGAGAAATGACAGATATGGCATTAGTTACGCTAGTTCCACTAGCTAAGGAGATGGAGGCAAGATGCTGACATGAGTCTAAGAGCTCAAAGCTAGACTTGACAACAGAACAAAGCCCCATCTTTTCATATTAACACAATTAAAGATATTATTGGATGATATCATAGTAGGATAGAGAAGGTAGAACATGAAAATCAATGTTTGCAACCTGTCTTCTCTTTCATCCCTGAGCAAGTTGTCTAGAGGTGCAGAAGAAATCAATCCTAGAAATCCAGGAAGAACAAGCCAGTAAGCAGCAGCAACCCACCCTGGTTTCTGCTTCAGGTCTTGCATCCAGTTTCCTGCCTTAAGTTCTTGACCTGACATCTCTTCATGATTTACTGTAAGCCATGAGATGAAGTAAACCCCTTATTCCCAAGTTGTTTTGGTCATGGTATTTATCACAGCAATGGAAACCTAACTAAGACTGAAATTGGTAGCAAGATTTGTTTTGACAGATCTGACCATGTTTTGACAGGGTTGTGGAAGGAATCTGCAACTTTAGGCTGGAAAATTCATTGAGTGTATAGAGCTTAATGAGCTGTTATGAGAATTTGGAAAAAAAATAATGAGAGCAGTGCAAACAATAGAGGATTTGGGTTATGAACATAAGTTCCAGAGGGAAAGTTTGAGAGTTCTTTAAAGACTCTATTGGCGCCATTCATGTGACATTTTAAATGAAGAGTTGGTGGCTCTCTCAACTTAGGGTAAATAATGAGCAGTGATTAAGAAGATACTAGAGTATCTAAAGTGAATCTTTTGGTTTACTGGAACAATTGATGGTGGTTAGCTGGAGTTTAAAAATTAGTTGTGATTAAGAAGAGACCAGCATCACTGGTGTGAAATAATCTGGGAATATTTTCTCATATTCTGTATGTAAGAAGCTGTGATCAAGAAGAGCCAATACTGTACATCATTCTGGAAACTGACCTTAATAATGTCTAAGTCTCCCACCTGTATTGGACTTTTAGACATGAGGGGTATGGAAAGCAGCTAAGACTTGGCACCGTGAGAGGCCAGGGATGGCCATTGATGAAGGTGCAGACTCAGTTGCAGTGGAAGCCCTAGGACTGAAGGGGTTGTAGGAAGATGTTTAAGTGTGGCAGGGCAGGATTATCTAAAGAGAAGCCAGGAGGTCAGTGGCAAGTGTGTAACCCATGCAGAATTCAACATATGAGTACCATGGGATAACTTTCCAAGGACAGACAGCTGTGGAATGGAACTGGATAAGCCTAAACGGTATGCTGTGTATGTACTACAAATGGAGAAGGGAGATGCTCGGGCCCTTTGGAGGCCAGAGGATCATGAGTGGGTTCTAGATGTCAAACACTGGACCTTTTATACTGACAGATTTGGGTTTGATGTAATTTGATTGTTGCTTTGCCCTGGATCTTTCCCCTTAGAGTAAGAAAGTTGTTTATTTTACAAGACCCCACAATTGAGAGACTTTGAATTTATAAAGGAACTCTGGATATGTTACAGAGATTGAACTTTAAAACTTTAAAACTGGAACTGTTAAAACTATTCATGTTATATTGTGATACTAATATTACTATGAGATTTGGGACAAACAAGAAGGGAAAGTTTATGATTTAATAGTACTGTATTTGTTAGTCAAGTTAACAATGTTTCAATTGTGCCAGTTGGTTCTTGTCAACTTGACATAAAACTACCTAGAAAGAGGAAATCTCTATTGAGGAAATTTTCTCACCGGAACAACTTAAAAGAAAGCCTGCGGTGCGTTTTGTTGATTGATGTTTGTTGTGGAAGGTCCAGACCACTGTGTGTGATGCCATCCCTAAGCAGGTGGTCCTGTGGTATATAAGAAAGTAAATCTAGCAAGCCATAAGAAGAAAGCCAGTAATCATTTGTTTACTCTATGACTGTTTGTTTGTTTGTTTGTTTGTTTAACAGCTCCTCCATCTAGGTTTGTTCCTTGAATTCCTGTCCTGACTAACCTTCACAATGGATTGTAAGATAAGGTTAACCCTTTCCTTCCCAAGTTGCTTTTGGCCACAGTGTTTATCATAGGAATGGAAACCTAACTAAGACAGCTTACTTGCCTATAACATAGTCATGACTCTAGAGACTTTGTTTGTTTGTTGTGTTCCGTCTAAATAATGTAATTAGTCAGTGCCCCAGATCAAGAGGCAATAATTCCCCACAGCACTTACAGAGGGATGTTGAGAATCCTTCAGAAATCTCCCCATTCCATTTGGAAGGGATTTAAGACTTAACTATTTGGTATAAATTATCTGTTCTCATTAGCTTCTGTTCCCTTCTGTCTCAGTTCTAACTCCAGAATTTGTAAAAACTCTGTTTCACCTAAACTCTTTTTAATTTAAGAGTTTATATTCTGACCTGAAACTCCTCAGTCTACAAGCACCATAGATAAATAGACAGACTGGTCACTATAAGATAAAATTCTACTAGGACACACCAAGCTGGGAAAATGTTAGCTCTGACTGAACAATGTTTGAAATCTGACTAGCATGAAGCAACTATACTCCTTGGAGTCATGTCCTTCTTCTTCATTTTAACACAAATATTACATAGTCCGACAAAAATATATATAGACACTTCAGTTTACATTGGACATGGTGGAGGGTTTTAGAGCAAGAGTGAAAGAGTGGAGAGAAATATACAAGACACAAAAGAAATATGAAGCAGCTGTTGACTATTTTAAACCTTAACTTTCCCTGAAATGCCTGTATGCATAGATCCATATTTTAAAATGCATCTGAACATTTACCCAAGCCTAAATTTAGCCCCACGATTATTTGTTCTGCCTGTCTTTATCATGATTTAGGCTTCATATTTCATTGTGTGGAAGGCATATGTGGCAGGCTAATGGTCTAAATACCTCAGTCTCATTTATAAATATTTATTGCCAACTGGTATGCTCATGTCTTTGAAGTCATGTGCATGGCTCCTGCAAGCCTGTATTTCCCTCCTCTGCTGGTAGAGACAACCTACTCAGCGTTTTCTTTACATTAGGAGCTCGGACACTGAGTGAATTATTTGTTAATTCTTCATCTCACATCACTCATCTCTAATTGTCATGATTTTTCCTCCTTTACCCACACCTTCTTTAGTAAAGGTCAGGATCAATGAACCAACTGTGTTCATCTATGATACCAGTAAGTGAAAGCTAAATTACAGATAACTATGGGTGCCACTGGAAACCTGCATTCCTTGGAGTTGTGCTAGTTAGTTTAACTGAGACCATGCATCTCATTGCACAATATAAAAATGTCCAGGCTCCACATTTGTATATGAAAACTAGAAAGACCTGAAGCTAAATGAAACCTGATAACCAACAGATGACAGCACTATTATGATTAATAAAATATTAGAATTGTGCCAAATCTGATAGCTCCCACAACAAAGTCAATACCCACCAATGGTGTAAAAGAAAATCAGAGGAGAAGGAACCTTCTTTAACTTGATAGAATATCTTTTCAAACTTTATCTAACATTATTTATTTGTAAAATATATAATACTTTTACTTCCAAGGTTATCAATGAAACAAGGAATCCTTCTATTATTCAGTTCTAATTTAAATAAACCTAGAAGTTCCAGATAATGCAAAAAAAAGTAGGAAAAATAAAAGGGCATACAGATGTAAGGAACAAACAAAACTGTCTCTTTTTACAGTTGAAATAAAATGCAAGAGTACCTACCAAAACATTTCTAGAAGTGAGTGTTATCAACAAGTCACAGTGTATAAGAAAAGCATTCAAAATTAATTATATTTCTGTAAGTAGTAATGATAACATGGATAGTAAAAGTAAAAAACATATTTATATTACCTTTAAAACCCCAGAATGAATGTTAAAAGACAGACAGAAAGACAAAAAGACCAAGGAAGACCCAAAGACCTTTAAAGTCAAATCTTGGAAATGACTTTCTACCATTTCTATGATGTGCTATTGATCATACAGAGTGATCTTATTGTAACGTGTCTTCTGATCATCCAAGAGGAAAATTTCAGAAACCAAGGTTGGAATGGGACTGGACCAGAGGCTGGCTATCAAACTGGCAGAATAATGATCACTAGGTAGCTTTCATGGATACTGTGATATTAATTAAACATATGCATATTACCTTTAAAACTGAGAGAGAAAAATTAGGTTTGAGTTTAACAAACCTGCACTGAGCTTTTAACTCATATATATATATATATATATATATATATATATATATATATATATACATATACATATATATATATAGTTTATGGATTGGAATAATCAAGGCAGTAAACATGTTGTTCATTTACAAATTGAAATGCAAGTATAATACCATGGTTATCAAAATCCATATATGATATTTTGTAGACATGAATTATTACAAATATATACATAAAGCAAGGATCTGTAGTAGCTAGGACAGTTTATTATTTTATGAGTTCATAAATATATAATATATATTATACTATTCCTTCCCATTATCTCCTTTCTTATCCAACTCTTCCTCCCCATGAACCCTCTTTCTTTCCAGAAGTCCCCGTCATATTTTCAGGTCTTTTTGTTTGTGATACTTTACGTTTATGTAGGGATGTCTACATTATCATGGGTGCGTGTGATATTTACTTGAAGAAGGACAGTTTACAGTAGCTTCACCACTGAGGAATGGTGGCGAACAACCGTTAACTCACAATAGCTACTTTGTGAGAGGTGGGACCTTTTTAGACCCTCCTACATCCATGACAGGATGTTGATGGAATCAGGCTTTTGGAAGTAATCACTGCTCTGTGCATTCATAGGTACCACGGTCATGTCAAGTGTAGAATCTAGACAGCTTTTCTCAGCACTCCTTCCCACCCACTGGCTCTCATTTCTCCTACATCTTCCATTATGTTCTTTGAGCCTTAGAGAGAGTAATACAGCTGTTCCATCAAGACTGAGCATTCAAGAGCTAAGTGAGGTTCTGTTTTATTTTGTTTCTAAAGTGGAAAAATCAAATAACACAATTTTGAGAGAGAGAGAGAGAGAGAGAGAGAGAGAGAGAGAGAGAGAGAGAGAGAGAAAGAAAGAGAGAAGTTGGTTGAGTAAAGAAGTTAGGAGATCTGGGAGGAGTTGGGTGAAGGAAAGAATATATTAAAAATATATGGTATAATGGTATAAATTTTTATAGATATATTGCATAGCTATAGTAGGCAAGTCTGCAATGTGTGACATTGAAAGAGGGACACAGACCAATGAAATAAAGAGCCCGGAAATACACCCAGAAAAAAAATGTCCAACTGATTTTGGAAGATAGTCAAGATTATCAGTTCCTCACATGAGCTCCTCCATAGATTTTTCATGTCATGGCAACTGCCTTACCCCAGAATGAATGGTAAAAGACAGACAGAAAGACAAAATGACTAAGGAGGACCCAAAGACCTTTAAAATCAAATCTTGGAAATGACTTTCTACCATTTCTATGATGCGCTGTTGATCATACAGAGTGATCTCATTACAATGTGTCTTCTGATAGAAGATCATCCAAGAGGAAAATTTCAGAAACCAAGGTTGGAATGGGACTGGACCAGAGGTTGGCTATCAAACCAGCAGAATAATGATAACTAGGTAGTTTTCATGGATACTTTCATATTAAAAGAGTAAAATCAACTCTAAAAATCAGGAAAAATGAAGTCAAGAGGTCTCTATGTATTTTCTCCTCCTATTATTAACAATGTCAATTTCAGGCTAATGCTCTTAAACACTTCAAGGTATTGAACAGTTATTTTCTAGAGAGAATAATATATTTTTATGTTGGTTTTTATCGATTTAATCTAAACTCACTGGACTTGGGCATCATATGATGTCTTCATATACCCGAACACCACCTCCTACTCATATACATTTATACTCACTCACACATTCGTGCTGCTACTGCTTCACCGTTCTAATGTGCCATAAAAGCCTTCTTGACTGATATGAAGATATATAGTTAATGGAGAAGAAGTTGGTTGGAGGGTAATTATACAAAATGGCATATGTCCATAACATTTGGTCTTAACATAAAATATGTCACTGTAGATTCATTCGTCAAGCTTTTGATACAGGGCCAGGGCCTTTTCTTTGAGAGTGGATCTCTGATTAAAGGTTGACATCATGTTTCTTGTATGGCTTTTACAATCTCCTGTGCAAGATTCTTTAAATCAAAAACAAGAACTTAAATATTCCTATAAAATTTTATGAATGTTGTCTTTTTCTATATTTGGGTTTGTGTGTGTACGTTCTTTAGTGTTACCATCACGTAATCCCATGGCTAATTTAGCCACAAAGTTTTAAAATTATTTACCATTCACTTGAGAATCATTTAATTTGTGTATTAGTTTATGCTAGATTATGCTTTATATTATTACAAGTTTTCATATGAAACAACACACACAAATAGAATGACAAGATTTATGAGGAAATAAATCTGAATTTACAGCACTGTGCATCCAATGCAATGAGTGAAAGCAAAAATTCAGAAGGCTGACATGGGGCACGGTCTCTGCTTGTACACAGTATATGGAGAATGTTGAACATCCACACAGAGACTCGGGCAATAGATGTATACAGTTCTCTGAGACACTGGAACTACATACAGTGTCCCATCCACTGCATGTGTTCAGTCTCAGGTAATAGATGTATACAGTTCTCTGAGACACTGGAGCTACATACAGTGTCCCATCCACTGCACGTGTTCAGTCCACTGAGAACACTGGTCACTGTTCTATATTATGGACATGTGAGTTATGTATCAATCCCAGATTTGAATAAATCAGTTTGCTAAGAGATCTCTGATCGTTCATCCCATAGGAAAGCAAAGCTGAGGAAGGGGTTTCACGTACAGAATGTAAGCCACTACCCTCACAGGCACTGTTATGTCAGACTAGGTAGAAGAGCTGCCATAAGGCCACAGAATGTAAAAAGAAACACAAACGAATTCCGCTGGAAACAAACAACACTGACATTAGGCTTACTGGATAGTCATTTCAATGTGATTGTGGAAAAGTTCAGCTATGTTCAATGTTGACCATTTCAGGCTGTGGTGAGTGGAGATCCTCTTTTTCTGTCAAGCAGATTAAAATACCATTTGGAAGGGCAGAGATTTAACCCAGAGGTAGAGTGTTCACCTGGATTCCAAAGGTCTACATCTCAGTACCACAAAGAAAGGGTTTGTTTAGTAGACTAAAATGTAATAGATGATTCTTCTCTAGTCACTCAGTCAACTCTATATGATCTAGCTCCATTATTATTTAGAAAACGAATAACATGTCCAGAAGTTCTATTCACTGACCTCACATAAACATGGCCTCCCATTATCATGTTTAATCTCTGACAATTTAGATCAGATCATCACTAGGTAAGATATAAGAGTGCACTTTGCATAATTTTTTTTTCTTTACTGTTTAAAGTGAGCCATGAGAGACAGTCAAGAGGTGGATGCAAGAGAAGATGAATACTTTTCAGATCTTAGTTAAGGCCTTATGACCATTGGCAGACAATGAGTCAAAAAATCTGACATGGAATGATTAGAAAATACAGCTGGGACCACCCTTGATTGCACTTTGCCTCAAAGCATGGCTTTCTACTATACAAGCAAGAAATGTGCTTATTTATTCTTCTGGCCTCCTTTCTACTTCACATAACAAGTTAACACAATTTATATTGTTTTCCAGCATTTAGAGGCTTTTTCTTCAATTGTGGGCAAAATATGTTCATTACATGAGATATTTTCATTGTTGTCATGTTCATATTTAAATTTTGATTTATTTATACAATAATATGCCTAGTTACATAAGAAGTGGACTAAGATTGGACGGATAGTTTTAACAGGGTTATTCAAGGAAACTACTTGGGTAAAAACATAAGCTTCAGTGATTGGTGACAAGCCAACAACTAGATCCATTCCTAAGCAAATGCCACTGTCAGAAATGCAGCTGTGCAGTACATGGGGACAGGACACATGGACGGAAGGTGCTATTGATAGCAAACCTTGTCATCCAGAGACAGCATAAGAGGTATTATTTGTTCAACTCTAAGACTAGTTCTAAGATTAAAATACCTTAAACAAAATATATAGCCAAGTATAGTGTCATACATTAGTATATTCAGCACTCTGAAGACCCAGACAGGAGAATCATCCATAAATCCCAAATCATCCTGAGTTATATAGTTTTCTTCCTAGTGTTTGCAACAATTTGTATTCCCACTAACATTGAATAAGTACTCTCTTTCCCAGCAGTCTCACTGGTATGTGTTATCATTTGTTTTCTCAGTGATACCTGTTCTGACTATGGTGAAATGGACACTCAAAGATTTTAATTTGTATCTTCCTGATGTCTAATAGCATTAAATACTTTTTAAGGTGATTTTTATTTTTTTATAGTTTTGCCATTTGAGCTCTATCCAGTTTCATGTCCTATTTTTGTTAGGATTTGTGTTTTTTGATGTTTTGGTTTTTAGCTCTTTTGTATATTCTAGATACCTTCTGTTGAATATATATGCAGCAAATACTTTCTCCTGCATTCTACAGGCTGTCTTGAATGTCTTGAATGGCAGGCTCATTTTTGATAGATAGATAGATAGATGATAGATAGATAGATAGATAGATAGATAGAATGATAGATAGATAGATAGATAGATAGATAGATAGATAGATAGATAGATGATAGAGATTTACAGTCTGATAATATAATAACTGTTGATTAGATCCATTTCCTGAGTGGTCAAAATCTTATCTAGAAATTCATTATCTTTATAGCTATATCTTCATGTGTACCCCACTTTTTCCTCTAGTAGTTTCAGTATTCCAGGACTTATCTTGAGGTTCTTGGTCTGTTTGCAGTTGTTCTGTTTTTCTGTTTGTTTGACTGCATTTTGTTTGGTTTTTTTTGGGGGGGGTGCAAGGTGAGAGATAAGAAGTTATTTTCCTGTCCAGTTTTCCCAGCATTAGTTGTTGAAATTTTCTCTCCGGTGTGTGCTCTGGAATCTTTTTCAGAATCAGTCCTTCTGTGGTGTTTACACTCACATCTGCTGTTCTATTCCATGACACAAGTGTCTGTTTTTGTCAAAGTATCAGATTTGTTTCTGTGGCTCTACACTATAACTTTAACTCAGGTATAATGATATCTATTGCTAGCATTCTTCTTTTCTTAAGATCTCTTTAGCTTCCTGTGGTCTTTTATGTTTCCATAGATGAACTTTAAGATTTTGTAAATATAACTTCACTTCAATCGTTGTTTGTGTTGCATTAACTCTGTAGGTTGGTTTTGGATTTGGTTTGTAGATTGGACAATATGGTCTTTTTCCAATTATGGAAATGTCTCCCATTTTCTAGTGAATCTTCCTCAAGGTTTTCTCTTTAGGCATTTAAAGTTTTCATTATAGAAATCTTTCATATCTTTGGCTAAGCTAATTCTATGGTATTTTTAAAGCCTACTTCTTTTTCAGTTTGTTTATCACTGATAAAACATGAGGAATGCAATAATTTTCTTGTGTCGATTTTTTAAAATTATTTTATTTAGTTACATTTTAGCTGTTACCTTCCCCTCCTACCTCCCACAGTTTCTCATCCCACTCCTGCTCCCCCTTGCCTCCAAGAGAGTACCTCCCCTCTCCACCACCAGGCCTATTGCTTTCCTGAGGCCTCAAGTCTCTCAAGGATATTTGTTTATTTATTTATTTATTTATTTATTTATTTATTCATTATTTTACACTCCAGATTTTATTTCCCCCATCCCATACTCCCTCCAACTCTTCCACATTGTATACCTCCAATCCACTTCCCTGTCTCCAAGAAGCTATCCCCACCACCTACCACCCACCCCACCTGACCTCTAAACTCCTTGGGGCCTCCAGTCTCCTGAGGGTTAGGTGCATCATCTCTGATTGAACACAGATCCTACAGTCCTCAGCTGTATATGTGTTGGGGGCCTCATATGAGCTGGTGTATGCTGCCTTTTTGGTGGTCCAGTGTTTGAGAGTTCTTGGGAGTCCAGATTAATTGTGTCTGCCAGTCCTCCTACAGGGTCGCCCTCCTCCTCAGCCTATTTCTGCCTTTCCCTAACTCAACCACAGGGATTAGTAGCTTCTGTCCATTGGTTGGGTGCAAATATTTGCATCTTACTCTTTCAGTTGCTTGTTGGGTCTTCCGGAGGACAGTCATGATAGGTCCCTTTTTGAGAGCGCTCCATAGCTTCAGTAGTAGTGTCAGACCTCCTCTCGAGCTGGATTTCACTTTGGGCCTGTCACTGGACCTTCTTTTCCTTAGGCTCCTCTCCATTTTCATCCTTGGTCTGAGTTACCTCACTCAGGATGATATTTTCTAATTCCATCTATTTGCCTGCAAAACTCAGGATGTCCTCATTCTTAATAGCTGACTAGTATTCCATTGTGTAAATGAACCACATTTTCTGTCACCATTCTTCTGTTGTGGGACACCTGGGTTGTTTCAAGCTTTTTGCTATCACAAACAAGGGCTCTATGAACATAGTGGAATATGTGCCCCTGTGGCATGGTGGGCATCTTTTGGGTATATTCCCAGCAGTGGTATTGCTGGGTCTTCAGGAAGATCTATTTCCTTTATATCATTCTCTTGTTTCTAACTGGTTGATTTCAGCACTGAGTTTGACTACTTCCTGCCTTTTCCTCCTCTTGGTGTGTTTGCTTCTTTTTGTTCTAGAGCTTTCAGGTGTACTGTTAAGTTATTGTATGGGATCTCTCCAATTTCTTTATGAATGAATTTAGTGCTATGAATTTTCCTCTTAACAGTGTTTTCATTGTGTCCTATAAGTTTCATATGTTGTGCTTTATTTTCATTGAATTCTATAAAGTCTGTGTTTTTTCTTTATTTCTTCCCTGACCAAGTTATCATTGAGCAGAGAGTTGTTTAGATGAGAACGTGAGCTTTCTGTTATTTCTTGTTATTATAGTTCAGCCTTAGTCCCTGATGATCTGATAGAATGCATGAGATTACTTCAATATTCTTGTATCTATTGAGTCTTGTGTTCAATTATATGATCAGATTGGAGAAGGTTTCATGATGTGCTAAGAAGAAGGTATATTCTCTTGTTTTTGGGTGAAATGTTCCATAGATATTTATTAAATCCATTTGTTTCATAACTTCTGTTAGTGTCTCTGATTAGTTTCTGTTTCAATAACTTTTTCATGAGTGAGAGTGGGGTGTTGAAGTCTCCCACTATTAATGTGTGAGGTTCAATGTGTGTTTTGAGCTTTAATAAAGTTTCTTATATAAATGTCAGTGCCCTTGCATTTGGGGCATAGATGTTCAGAATTGAGACTTCCTCTTGATGGATTTTTTTTCTTTGATGAAGATAAAGTTTTGTGCTTTGATGTCTATATCAGGTGAGGGCAGGCACAAGATAAAGTGAGAGTCTATGATTGAGCAGTGGAAAATGTAGATGGACAGAGATTTTTGGAAACGGAAGAGAGAGGACAGGTAGAGGAAGAAGGAAAGAAGATGGAGGAAGAACAAGATTATCCAGATTACATGTGGCTTTAAATAGCCACAGGTAGCTATGAATATCTTATAAGGAATGGATAATTATAGGCCAATTTGTCTTATCTAGGTGGGCAATTTATATCATCAGTAGGCTCTGAAATTATTGTGTGGGCATCTTGTGAATTGAGAATTTATTGATATATAAATCTGACTGATTAATTATAAGCTTCGAGAATTTTGATTTACTGGGTTAAGGGGATTTGTAACAACTAGCCTTATGTGGTAGATGGCTGAGAAGGTACAGGCCGCTCTGAGGCAGGCGAACTGGAACTAGGAAGACCACTAACTGAGGCTGGCCTAGAGGCAGAGAGACCAAGGGTAATGAGTAGCTGAGTGTAGCACAAGATGGTGCAGTTTTTTAATATTTCCCACAAAACAAAGTTTCCTTCCCCATCTTATTTAACAACTTTTGGTTGAAAGTCTATTTTATTGGATATTAGAATGGCAACTCTGACTTGGTTCTTGGGACCATTTACATGTAAAAAAAAAAATTTCTAGCCCTTTACTCTGAGGTAGTAACTGTCTTTGTTACTTAGGTTTGTTTTTGTATGCAGCAAAGTGCTGGATCCTATTTAGGTATCTAATGACTTCTTATTGAGGAATTCAGTCTATTGATTTTTGAGAGATATTAAAGACAAATGATTCTTCATTCCTGTTATTTTTGTTGCTGCAAGTGGTATTGTGTGTGTGTGTGTGTATGCGTGTGTGTGTGTATGTGTGTATGCATGTGTGTGTGTGAAAGAGAGAGAGAGGAAGAGAGAGAGAGAGAGAGAGAGAGAGAGAGAGAGAGAGAGAGAGAGACTATTTGGGGGATTTGTTGTAAGATGTTTAATTTCTTGTGTTTTCTTGAGTGTAGTTATCCTCCTTGTATTGAAGTTTTCCTTCCATTATCTTCCATACAGCTGAATTAATAGAAAGTTATTTTTTAAATTTGATTTTGTCATGGTATATCTTGGTTTCTTAATCAATGGTTATTGAGATGTTTGCTTGGTATAGTAACCTGGGCTGGCATTTTTAAGGTCTGGATGATATCTGTCATGGGTCTTCTGGCTTTTAGAGACTGTTGAGAAGTCTGGTAAAGCTCTGATAGGTCTGCCCTTATATGTTACTTGTCCTTTTTCCCTTACCACTTTTAATATTCTTTCTATGCATTTAGTGTTTTGATTATTATGTGGCAAGAGGATTTGATTTTCTGGTCTAATCTATTTGATGTTTTGCAGGCTTCTTGAACATTTATGGCCATCTCTTTCTTTAGGTTAGGAAAGTTTTCTTTTATAATTTTGTTGAAAATGTTTTGTGGCCCTTTGAGCTCGAAACCTTCACCCTCTTCTATTCCTATGATTCTTAAGTTTGATCTTTTCATTGTGTCCTGAATTTCTTGGATATTTCAGGTTAGGAACATTTTACACTTTGTATTTTCTTTGACTGATGTGTCAATATCTTCTATGGTATATCCTATGCCTGAGATTCTGTCTTCTATCTCTTGTATTCTGTTGGTGATGCTTGTATCTGTAGCTCCTGATCTCTTTCATAGGTTGTCCATCTCTAGAGTTGCCTCTATTCGAGTTTTCTTTATTTTTTCTATTTCCATTTTTAGATCTTGGACCATTCTGTTCAATTCCTTCACCAGCTTGATTGTATTTTTCTGTATTTCTTTAAGGGATTTATTTGTTTCCTCTTTAAGGGCTTCTACCTGTTTGCCCGTGTGTTCCTATATTTTTTTAAGGGAGTTATTTGTATCCTCCTTATAGGTCTTTATAATCCTCATGACGTGAGATTTTAGGACAGAATCTTGCTTTTCAGGCATATTAGGGTCCCTGGTTACTGCAGACCTCCTGGGAGGCAGGCAGGCTGTAGAATATGTTGGGGTAGTCAGGGCTTGCTCTTGTGGGAGAATTGGATTCTGATGGTGCCAAATTGCATTGGATTCTGTAGCTTGTGTTCTTGGTCTTGCATCTCACTATCTGGCTATCTGTGGTGTTAACTGGCCTGGGTGCCTCTGACTGGAGCTGCCCTCCTTGGAGGCAGGTAGATCTCTGTCTCCTAGGAGGATGTCAGTGCTGTCTCTGGCTAGGGGGGTCTCTTGTTTCTCTGTGGTTAGAGCAGGCCTCCTGGATCCCTGGCCAAGAAAGAACTTCTGTGCTCCTGGCCAGAGTGAACCTCTTGGGAGACAGACAGGCTCTGGTCTCCAGGGGCAGGATCTGCCCTAGTTGTAGATGGAGATGCAAACTGGAAGGATTGTGCACCTGGTTAAAGTAGACCTCCTATGCCTCTGGTTATTGCTGACTTCCTGGGAGACAAGCAGGCTGCGTCCCTGGTTAACACAGATATCCTGGGAAGCAGGCAGGCTGTAGGATGTGGGCAGGTATAAGGCCACTGATCCTGCCCAGGTTCAGAAGCCAACTGCAAGGAAGGTGGAGCTGGGTAGGGTGAGTAGGTCCCGAGTCAGCTAGGCTCTGTGCATGTCTCAGCTGGCATGGGAATTTGGGCAGAAGGAAGTCTTACCTATGTCCCTGGTTACTGCAGACCTCTTAAGAGGCAAGCAGACTGTATGGTAGGTAGGGTATTGGATCTCTGTTCTTGCCTGGGTTGGGAAGCAAACTGGAAAAAGCTTGTGTATTTTTTTAAACCTGACTGTTCTATCCAAATGCTACAAAATGTTCATGTTTCTCAGCAGAAATTTTTCTTCAATTACTTTTTAAAAGTTTTGTTTATATTCTATATACTAACCCTCTGTCAAAATTATAACTGGTAAAGACTTTTCCCCACTATGTAGCTGCTTTTTTCCTCCAGTGATGGTATCCTTTTCTGTGCAGAAGCACTCTAGTTTCACTAGAGCCCACTTATCAGTCTCAATAGACTTTCATATGGCCTGATAATTTAACAAACCTAATGCTTATGCCAGGAGGTTCCTGATCAGAAAGTCTTTTTCTATGCCAGTGAGTTTAAGCATGTTCCATACTTTCTCCTTTAATAGAATCTGGCTACCAGGTATTATTTTGAGAATGTTGATCCATATGAAACTCAGTTTTGCTCAAGATAAAGAGTGAGGATCACATTTTATTCTTCTGTATGTTAACTCTCCAGTTGGACCAGCATCATTTTTGGAGATGCTAGGTTTCCCCCTCCCCCTCTAATATGTACTATTAGATTCTTTGTCAAAAATCAAGTGGCTGTAGGAGTGTGAGTTTATATGTGGACTCAATTCTATTCAATTGACCAATTATTCTGTTTCTATATGCCTATTATGTGGAGGGTTTTTTTTTTCAGAGTAGCACATGTCTCAGGATTCTTAATGATACTCATAGTATTTTGGCTTTGTCCTTGTTTAACCGTTCCACTTTCTTGATTTCAAGCTCAGATAGCAGATAGTCTGTCCTCTCCTTGATCCAGTCCATTAGTTAGTCTTTTCACAAAACTTTTAAAATTGACTTGTGTTTTATTCATTTCTAGCATATTTTTCTAAAGCAGAAGGAAATTTAGACACAAGTTTAAGTTACTGTTCTATTTCTGTAAAGAGACACCATGACCAAGACAACTTATAAAAAGAAGCATTTACGTGGGGGATTGTTTAATGTTTCTGAGGGTAGGTTCATGACCATCACGGTAGGAGTGCGGCAGCAGGAAGACAGGCATGGCTCTAGAGAAGCATTTTACACTGATTTTCCTTCAGCATGTCTCTTAGTGGAATTCCTTATGTCACTTTGCTTATTTCATCTGTTTGTGTTATCAATTAGGAGTTTATTTTCATTGATTTCTTTAGACATACTTGTAAGAATTCTATCCGAGCTTTGGAATTCTTTGGGATTTCATCTAACTCAATCTCACAAATGCTATTACTATATAGTTAACAATTATTTCAGGAATTGTGTTGTCTTGGCGTTTGTGTGTTTCATACAGTATTATGTTGGGGTTTATACATCTAATATTATTTCTTTGATTGGTCTATTTTTTTATTTAATTCATTTTTAGAAATTCATACATGATCGACGTGTCTATACCACTCCTGCCCCACCCTTTCACTCCTCCATTTCCTCCTCAGAACCCTCAAACTCATGTCTTTTTTATTTATTATTGTTACATGTGCATACCCATATGTATATGTACATATATTTGAATCTATGAGCACATGTGTATATATAGTTTTCTGAGTATACTTAACTTTACATATGTATGCATGTGTCCACCTTAGGTTGTCAACATATGTGACAGAGGTCCCAGAGGAGACTGATTCTCTCAGCAAGTATTGACCATCTGTAGCTCATCGTTTAGGGATCAGGCCACATGAAATCTCTCCTACCTACACAGGCCTGGCATGTCAACTTATAATTATGTGGGTCTCATTCAGACAACCAAATTGCTCATGTTCATGGCTTCATCTTCCTTGTCATATATTGAACACATAATCTCATAGCAGACAACTTGTGTTTTGCTGTTGTTGTTGCTGCTGCTGCTGTAGTTGTTCATTAAACAACTATATTTTTTCAGTTGACATATTTACAGTGTCCCTGTGGAAACTGGATATAGTAGAGTTGAGTGTATATACAAAACCCAAGTCTTCAGTTCAGGAGCCTAGAGTGTAAGGTGTAAGCTCTATTATTTCTTACAAGAGCAGCCATAGCTGCTTACTAGTATCATTATGCAAACCTTACACTAGATAATTAATAACAGTTGTTTCATTAACTTAAATAGCTATAGGATGATAAATATCCAGAGATAATGTGAAGTATACTCAGATTTTATTTAGTGAGATTAATAGCAGACAGATAAAGAGAGTGGGGATAAGGATTAAATATTAGGTCAACTTTGAAGGGTTGAGACTAGTACAATGGCTATAAAGAGAATGTTAGGATATTGTTAGACTCCACAGATTTTAGAAACAGTTGAATCCATGGAAGGTTATAGTTAAGCAGAAAAAATAGGAAGGAGTAAGGATGAGAAATTGAAAAAAAAAAGACATAAGAAGAAAACGTTCATACATGAGACATGGTTTATAGTAGTCAGAATAAAGAAAAGGTAAACATCCCTAACCTAACTGAACAATACATAAACAAAAGCAGAAACATACATGATAAATGGAAACTGAGTCACAGAAAAATAAGAAATAGAAAGAGTACTTAAATAGGGAAATGCTGGCATAGCTTTGTTGAGTTAAAGGGGATGTTCTCAGATCCCTCTGGGTCTAGCAGGCTCCATATGGCACTATGTGCAGGAATGGCTAGTGGGAGTCCTTGATTTCTGCTTTCTCAATGTACTTGGGGTTCTGGTGTGGTAGCTCCCTGGGAGCCAGTCTTCTACTTTGTAATCTCTTCTGGCACTGCAGTTAGGGTATTTGTGAGAAGCAGCACTTTCCTCTAAGCTCTGCCACTGTCTGGTGGGAAGCTTTGTTAGGCTTTGTTTTTAATAGCTGAGTAGTACTCCATTGTGTAAATGTACCACATTTTCTGTATCCATTCCTCTGTTGAAGAACATCTGGGTTCTTTCCAACTTCTGGCTGTTATAAATAAGGCTGCTATGAACATATTGGAGCATGTGTCCTTGTTTTATGTTGAAACATCTTCTGGGTATATGCCCAGGGGTAGTATAGCTGGGTTCTCAGGTGATACTATGTCCAATTTAAAAAAAAAAATATGTGCAGAACATAGCTAAAATGGCCAAACTTAGATATTAAAAATAAATATAAACATATTTTTACCCTTAATGAGAATTAAGATATTTTGCATATTTCCAAATTTTGTCTGCTTGCTTCAAACTCTTTTTGAAAAAAGCAATATGGGTAAAATGAGAGGGAAGATTTTAATTGGGGAAGGAGGGAGTGTGTCAATACAGAAGGAGAGTAGAAAGGCAGGAAAAGTAACTCTAAGAATGTCTGAAGAGATAAAGAATCAAATTAGTATTTATTTACTTAAAATAAGTGTAATTCATATAATTGTTCCATTTACATATACATATAATATAATTAAAGTCATTCTTTTTTGTTGTGGCCTGAGCTGCCCTACATTGGGTGCCAAAAATGTTGAGAACCACACTACCCCACACTTAGGGGCCAAAAATGTTGTGGCCCAAGCTGCCTCACGTTGGGCACCAAAATGTTGCAGACTGCTCTATCAATGTTTGAACTCGAACTGCCAAAAGTCTTGGGGACTAACTTCTTAGCCCGTACTGCCCCAAGCAGCTCCCATCTGGGGGTCAGGGTTCAGCAAGAAAGAGAGTGAGGACAGATATGAGGAATGGAGACCAGACAGAGTGTAATTCAATCCTGTTTATTCTTCAGTCTCTCTTCCTAGTCCAAGTCTCAAGTCTTGAGTTCCTAGTCCCTAGTTCCTAGTCCTGAGTGCCTTCAAGTTCCAAGTTTCCAGTTCCAATCGAGTCTCAGTGCCTACTCCAAGTTCTTCCTCCGAGTGCCAAGTGCCTAATGTCTAATGCCTCACTTCTAAGCCATGCCTTTAAGTCATGCTCTTAGGTCTTGTCCCTAAATCTGATCTGTAAGTCACGCCCTTAAGTCACACACCTTTAAGTCTCACACACCCAAGGGAAGATCCTGGGTATCTACAACAAGATGTTATCAGAGTGTGCTCAGCTGTTGTAGGCTGTTGTAATCAAGTCTCTTATCAGGGTATATGGCTCAAGATGACTGCAAGGATGATAGCCGCCTTCTGTCGGCTCCCCACACCTTTTTGGACTGATAATACTCCTCCCAAGATCAAATAACTATTTAACAATAACCCTAATGCCAGCCATGAGAAACAACCTTGTAAAGTATTCATCAGGAGAATCCAAGAGACTCTCGAAACAATATAGTCTATTGTTACTGTACGTGGTTTTTGTCTTCTAGAGGTTGACAGTAGGTAGGTCCCTAATACTGAAGACACTGTGGACTCAGACACATAATCCAGAGGATCTGAGATGAATCTGACTTGGAAGCCTGAATGTCTCCTCTCTGGGAATTAGCTTTCATAGTGTTGAAAGATGCTATGCAAACTTCCAAAAGGGGAAGCAACCAACAGTCTTCCCCAGCTATGATACCTACAAACCACAACAATGACCAGTATGCTATGATAACCTTAAGAGCACACATATGTTAGCAGTAACCAGCAGCAGTCAAATTGGACTTAAGACCTACTCAGCAGGAGAGAAATCATGTCTGGTACTAGAAACACAGCCAACCTTCCATGACTAGCGAGGTCTTGTAACTCAGAGGAGAACCAACTACCACCACACCACTAAACCAGGGTAATTCCTAACTTCATTTAAATATTCTTGTACCCACAGGTAGTAGCTCTCACCCCTCATCAAGAAATTTTACAATAGCCAGAGACCATTACAAAAAATGGTTAAAATGTAGAGAATGTAGAGAATATACGTTTGTGGGGCACCCATCTACAATGGATACATCTATAATACAATTGCTGCATCTAAGGTTGAGGGAATATCGAGAAAGAGTGGGGCCAGGAGACCAGGAAACTTGATGTGAGATTATGTCTCCTAGAAATGACAACATCCATGGTACTTCAACAATAGATTTGCCTAAACAAGACCTGAACAAGGAAAATCCCAACAGACACGCTAACAAGAAAGGGGAAATTACATGGGGCTCCATGCATTAAAACAAAACAAAACAAAACAAAACAAAACAAAACAAAACAAAACAAAACACCCTATAGGCAAATAAGGAAAGAAATGTTGGGAGAGACAAATAATTATCCCAGTAATGAGCACCATAATGGGTTATCTAATATAAAGCAGTCATTATGTATATGACTTTCATATACATATGTATCATATATATATACAGGAAACACTAAATAGACTAATTGTGTTACATATTTTTAGTTACATATAAACATTTGTCATTGTTGCATATATATGCTGTATTATTGGGGTGTGTGTGTGTGTGTGTGTGTGTGTGTGTGTGTGTGTGTGTAACAATAACAATCAATGAAAAAGAGGCCATGATTTCCAGCATGGGTACATAGAAAGGATTGGAAGGAAGAAAGAATATGAGGAAATTTGTATAATTAAATTTTAATTTTTGACAATTTAACTTAAAAAAAGAGTAATGTGTGTAATTCTGAAGCAATTAGTAGTCAACTTTTTTGAGCAGTTTTCATAATTTTTTTCCTACAGCAGATAATTAAATGAGATACTTTAGTACTGTTGCTAGTATTTAAAAAATACTGGGACATTAAAGTTAGTATTAGGAATTAAATTACTAATTTAGCTAATAATTAAAACAGTAGATTAGAAATTACTATCTGCCTTAGTTAGGGTTTTACTTCTGTGAACAGACACCATGACTGTTATAAGGAACTCTTATAAGGACATTTAATTGGGGCTGGCTTACAGGTTCAGAGGTTCGGTCCATTATCACAAGACAGAAGGATGGCAGCATCCAGGAAGGCATGGTGCAGGCAGAGCTGAGAGTTCTACATCTTCATCTGAAAGCTGCTATGAAGAGACTAACTTCCAGTCAGGTAGGATGAAGGTCTTAAGCCTACACTCATAGTGACACACCTACTTCAACAAGACCACACCTCTTCATAGTGTCACTGCTTGGGGCAAGCATCTACAGCCATCACAATATTTAATTATTATGTATGTGATTGAGGTAATAATCTATTTCAGAGGGAGATATAGTTGGGAGCTATGGCTAAAAGATATATTTAGCCCATGTCCAACTACCTAGGGTTTGGCATCCTAAAGATGAAATACACTTCATGGAATCAAACACGGCCCTTTCTGTAGATGTAGACATTACAACCAATAGATATCAATGCAATCTGATACGGCAGAGTTACTTACTAATGGAGGCAAGAAATCCTTCATTTCCGGCCTATTGGTCCAGCATTCTTCCATTCTCACCACTGTGCTACTCAGTACCTGCAGCCCAATAAATAGTTGACTGTAGCACTTGTACATATATTACATGTATGTAGAAGCAGAAGGAAGACAAGAATTTGTTTTTTGTAAACTTGCTAAATGAGAAGCAATAGCCACACAGTTGCTGGGGAGGGAGTAGAAAACGGGAGAGATGTCGTCTGTCCTGGGCTCCGCCCCAGCTCTGACGCATCCCTCATATTTGATATTGAGTGACTCAAGATTCTGTCACAATGTCCTCATCTGTTAAGTGGTGGTTGAAGTTCATATTTGAAAAAGTAGTGCTAGAGTTTGTATATGACTTAAAAGTATTCTGGAAAGAAAGTGTCAAGAACTTTGGGTATATGTGTTGTGCGGCCTCACCATGGGCAATATACTTCCACAGCTGCTGTCATCTGTTTCCAAACCTGGCTTGTAGTTGCCAAGTCCTCCCTCCCACTAACCCACAGATACTTGGATTGGATCTACTTCTTACATGGAACCAAACAGTCAAAAGAAAACCGTTTTCAAGATCTTCATTAGCAAAACAAATATGAATGCCCTGGTGGTACTAGCTATCCCACGGTCCAGTAAAGACTGGTATATATTTATCATTTTGAACATTAGTTGGTTGATTTCTGACTTGTGACCTTCATAACACTTTACATAATGATGGCCAGCTACTAAAGGTACACTACAGACTCCAGCCATCCCATTGAGGTGGTAATTCTGTAATGTTTAGGATATGATTATTCATATGGAAAATTAGTTTTATCATCAAGAGACTGTCTATTTAATGACAGCATTACTAAAAGTCTTTGAGGGATAAACAAATTGACCGTGAAACACAAACATTTGCTGTTGAGATCAATGGCAGAAGCTTTGCTGGTTCCATTTAGAGGAGTTTGATGCAGGGCTTCAAAAGACTAGCAGCACAAGCACAATACACACTTTGAAGCTGGGTGCTTTGTCATCCTCTGCCTTAGGCCTGCCTGGCTTCTGGCATACATTAGCAAAGCTTCTCTTTTTTGTCTTTTTTTCTTTCCTTTTTTTTTTCCTTTCTTTCACAATGGCAAAGTTTTGCCTTAATGACCATTTCTATCCCATGAGTATGGAGCTTTTCACACAGCTTAGCCTTGATACTCCAGTGTGTTGAGACAACTTCATTAATGAAGGGCAGATTCTGTGGGAGCTTTTGTTGCCACATTATGGTATTTGTGCGAGAACATTGTGTGCCCTACATCACTATGATGCAGGCAGACCAGCAGAACAACAGGAGGAAATACAGCAGCAAATTAACTCTGGCCAGGGATGGCTTTTCTGCTCCCTCTGACAGACCCTGAACAGTGACCAGCATTTCCTCTTCTTCCTGAAGGGACCAAGAAAAGGGGCCTGGTTCTTTATCATGTGTGCTCAATCAGTCGTCCTAATATTTCCCCATCTACCTCTACATCTTTCTTGCCACGTCTTCTACAAGAAAAATCTGTCTGTGATGTGTACTTGATGAACCTAAATTCTTTGGAACACAAGCTTTTATGAAATTAGATATCATGGAGTGAGGCAGTTGTGCATTTACAGTCTTGAAACTGTTCAATGGCACTTTGCTTGTGGGTAAACATTTCTCTTTTGCTATTCTTCTTACCGTAATCTCTAATTGCATAATAATTAGGGAAAGCTAGAGAAGGGTGTCACAGAGACTCTGGAACTTACATCCTTTCTTTACAGGAGTCAAAGAGCTGCAGCATGGCAGAAATAACAGAGTTCTTTAGAAGAACTGTAGAAGGAATCTAAGCACTTACTATTCTATCCCCTTTTTGGCAGTGATTCCTAACATAGTTGTTTTGTCACAAAAGCTGAAACCACAGTGGACATGGTTTGGGGTGTAAAGTTGACACATTCTCTCTTCCCTAACATGACATGTGTGCTTGCATATTACCAACAATTTTTTTTTTTAATTACAGGAATTTTTCTCTCTAGATTAAGATGGTATCTATATAAAATTTACATTGATAATTCATTTATAAGTCACTGGGATTTGGAATTTATTTTGTGATTCTGCCACAGGTGGAGGGAGCAAAGGTCCCAAACTTTTAAGAGGGGAGAAACTGAGCTGAGCACCAATGAATAAGTGAGCATACATGCATTCGCTGCTTTCTGCTGGTTGTGATGTGACTAGCTCTTTGAAATGCCTGTCTTGACTTTCCCACAATGATGGACTTTATCCTAGAATTGTGCAAGAATGAAATGTGTTTCTTTCACATGCATATTGCTCTCTGGCTTGAATTGATCCACATATTCCCACTTTTCCAGAAAAAAAAGGAAGGAGGAGAGAAAGTCGAAAAGTGGGGGGGAAATGGAAAGAGTCTATACTTCTTGTAAGTAAGAGACACAACAATTGGAAAATGAAAAAAAGAAAAACAAAATAAATATAAGATAAACCTTGTAGCTTAGTGTTAGCTTCAACTGTGACAATATAGATATTCCTCTATTGGGCTTCTCTTACTCTATGGTTTGTACTCTATCCCCATATTTCTCATTTCTGAAAAATTACAGTAGAAACAAAATTACCCACCTAGCAAATGTGTGGTGATATATATGAAAATCAATCTTGAAAAACAAGTAGACAAATAACAAAAATAAAAAATACATCCCAAACAGGTCTTTTTATTTAACATAAGGCCAAAGAAGCTATCGGGCATTGCTGAATACTGCCTACTAACTGTACAAAGTATTGACTGCATGCCTCGCAAACACCAGAATATCCGCTGGAATGGAATAGAAATAAATAACTTCTGCTATAAACACATGAAAACATATCCAACCGTTATCTCTTTAAACATATTGTAAATAAAAAATTACCAGCACTTCTACAAAATAAATATTAAGAAACCATTGACATAGTTGAAATGCACTCATATAAATTAACAACTTTAATTACATTAGCCAAACAGACATTGGTTAAAGAATTGCATGTAGTATGCAAAGGAACTCACAAAATAAAAATAAAAAACAAACAAACAACATCAACCACATAACATAAAAAGTTTTAGAACAAAACAGATTTCAGATTATCTTGGCTTTCATAATTATATTTTTCTTTTAAAGAAAAATATCAACCATTGTCAATGCACTGTTTTTCAAAGCATTTAAATAGAGGATAAAACCCATTGAAAATTAATACAGAAGAAATGATTCACTTTATGCATAAAAATAAATAATAATATAGCTGAGACATGTGATTTGCTTTTGCTCTTGAAGATGTGAACAGCATCTATGCATTCAATATCTCTGACCCATCCAATAGCTTCTCAGTGATACAGGGTTTAATTTAAACACATACAATGTCCATCCCCAAACCTCCTGCCCACATCTACAAGTCTCACTTATGTGGGTTTTGGGGTGATTACATTTTTCTCTATATTAAAAAGAGAAAATGCCAAAAGGCCCACAGGAAATCATATTTTTCAAGTGACACGATCGTTTGAATACATGTTACTATAACTGAGGCATGTTTGTTCTGAAATCATAAAGTCACTTCTTGAGTTCAGTTGGCAGATCTCCCAATTTTGCTTATTCTGCCTTTAAAGAAAACACAAGGCCTCTCCTTGAAAATGGAGTGTGGAATCAATCTTAAATGAACATGGAATTGGCTGGTCTTCTAGGATAAGAAAATCCCCATCCTTGTGCTGAAATTTGACTTATTTGGGGAAGGAAAAGTGTCAGTTAAGCTTACAAATATTTGATGTTTAAAGAGATACTGACTACAAATGCTCTTCAAAGCATCTAGAATTCATGTGGGTAGGTATTTAAGAATTATCCTAGAGAAAGCGGGGAGACCAGACAGAGCCACTCTAACACTAGGGAAAGCATACCAAGAAGAAACTAAGATCTTAAGCATTAAAGGCTTTTTAAATTTTGGATTAAGCACTTATGTAAAAAGACCAGTTGTTCACAAGACTTTGTGTTTTCTAAATTGTTAACTATAGCAAAATAATATCTAATATTGTTAAAATATTAGCAATTTAAATTCTATTGCAAGGCCATACAAATTTGATGAGCTCCGATGAAGTTTATGTGACAACCAAGTCACTTGATCTCCAGTAAATACACTGTCCTGTGGAAATTCATTTTTTTCTAGTTTTAATCACTATGGTTACTAATTAAACCCGAGCTTACCCTCAAAACATCTAGAATTTAAATGGCTTAAGAAGATTGCAGATTCATCTCAGATGAATGAGAACTATAATTAGTAGTTTCATAAATCCTGCTCTTCCCATGGCCTAGATCATCTCTGATATGGCACAGTTAGATCTCTGCCCACTATTTCTACAGGCCCCAGTATTACCTCCAGTACCAAAGAAACAGTTCAGAGGGCCCTAAAAGTTTTTCATAGAAATTGGCAAAGCCGAACCTGGACATCTACTTCCTTCCAATGTGTCCTCACCATGTCATCTGTCTCCACATTCGAGATCTTCAAGGTTATTAGACCCTAATTATAATTCATTTCGTATGCAGTACATGCGTTTACTGCATAAGACAGGGAGGGCCCCTGGAACACAGTAAATATGTTTGCCCAGTAACAAGACTAAAGTAGTTTGCCTACATACAGCCTAATGTGATAAGGTATATTGATGGTATATTTAATACATGTTGAGTTAGTTTTTTTTTTAAGAGTTAAACCAGCTTTTGTAAGATTTAATTTCTCCCTTGTATTTCAGTTTCCTACAATGACTTTAATCTATGGACTGACTTAATGCTAAAAGCTTCAATATTTTATAAAATACTGAGGAATATAGTTTTTTTTTCAATTAGAGTTTTTCACTTTTATAAAGTTTTTCAAACTTCAAACAAGTCAGTAAAAATAAGGCTCTGTATTTTAAATACATAAATGCATAATTGATTAGCTGTTTTAGACAAGCCAACACTGGGCTAAATTAGGAACTTGGGTTAGGTGTGTATTTTGATCTTTATAAGACAATCTTTTCAGTTTTGCCTCTGAAAACTACAAATGTACACAGCAAGATTTTTGGCTGTAAAATAGAATATTAGAGATGTGTACAGCTACCCTACTTCCTGGCTCCTAAGTGCTCTCTCCCTTAACTCTCACTGTCTTAAATACTTTCCTGCTTATTTTATTATTTAAGTAGTAACAACACTATTCAAAAAAATTATTCTAGCCTAAAGATTTTTTCCAAAAAACTTTTCTGATTTAAGATTGATTCCAATAAATAATAAATATAAGTTGAAAAAAATCAGCCCATTTTTTTAAGTAACATCCCGTTTTTTTCCCCACAGGGGATAACTTGTAGGGAGCAGGGGTGAGAAAGAGGGGGGATTTCATCCTGTACAGTTAAAGAGAGCCTGGCTGGAGACTCACTGGGATTTTCAGTCTTTTCCCATCCTAAGATTTGAAATGTACCCACATAATACAGAGTAAAAGCAAGAAAAGAAATCTATCACTTATCCTTCTTTAAAAATACTGTGTTTTGCACACAAACATTCATTGTTTTAAGAACATTTTAAAAACGACAGCCCGAAGTGCTTAAAATGTGTATGGACATGGTACAATACATGTATATATACACACAGGTATGCATATGCACAAGCAATGTATATATACACATACAAGCATGTAGTCTCATGAATTTGAACTTGTTAATCCAACAGTGTACACTACTGTACATCCAGTATGAAATGTCCTGTTTCATGGATGTAAAAGAGTCAAAACCCAAACCTCTCAGGTCTTTTATTAAGCCTGAACACAATCCTCCTAACTCAACCTTAAATCTGTACCCCTGACTCCTTGATGGTGAACAATACCAACCACGGACAGACTGTTTAAAGGCTCACACAAATGTCTTTGGTGTATGTATCTATTTTTAAGGTACAAAATAATAATAATAATTATAATTATAATAATAAAAATAGCTATTTTGTGTGCTGTAGCAGTTCTTTTATAGCTCACATGAAGTGCAGCTCTTAAGCCCCACCCCCACCCCCACCCAAAGAAAATACTTGTTAAATAAGGATTAGACAGGTCAAACACCATTGTAGTGCAAATAGTAAACGATAAAAAAACAACATTTACAAAATATAGAAATGTTTGAATCCAACAGATGGACAAACATATTCCTTTCAAGTATCTCTCCTTGAAGAAAATAAAAATTAATCAGGTTACTTCCAATACAAAAAAGTCTCTCTTTTTGTCCTCTTTCAGGTAAACAGTTTCAAACCTATTAGGTTGCATAGTTCTAAGATCATAAGCACCTTAACGAAATGTAACTTGGTATTCTTATTCTTTTTCCCTTGGTCTTTCACTCTTTCCATTCCTGTTCTCAATGTTTTATGTTGGTTTTTGTCTGGTGGCAAAAGTGGTACAGAAAAGAAAATGCGACCACCTGCACAGAATTGTTCTTTTACCGGTATGTGTATGCATGTGGTGTGTGGAAACACCTCTGTGTTTGTGTGTGCGTACGTGTGTGTGTGTGTGTGTGTGTGTGTGTGTGTGTGTGTGTGTGTGTG
>JANHMN010000006.1:43604099-43681221 GCA_030674055.1 Rhabdomys pumilio
GTGTGTGTGTGTGTGTGTGTGTGTGTGTGTGTGTGTGTGTGTGTGTGAGTGTATGTGTGTGAGTGTGTGTGTGTATGCTGAAATACACAGAGATAGTGTCACATAGACATACTTATGACCTGGGTAACTGGGTGGGACTGGCCCTTTAAAACTCATGGCTTTCCAGACATTATTTGGGTTGTGCTAACCCACATTACTGCAGAATAGACAAGTAGACTTCCAGGCTCGCAAGGGAACCGCAAGAGGCAGGAGAGAGGACAATACCCAGTTAGGATAAAACTGATGCAATCAGTTTGGTTTTTGAAGAAATGAAGGGTACACCATTCTCTCTTCTCCCCCCAATCCCTGTCTCCTTCACTGCTTCATCTCTGAGCCCTGCTTTAGGATATTTTTCCACATCTTCCTTCATCTGTTTCTTTAGGTCTTGTTTTCAGTTTAGTTTTTGTTTGTATTTTTTTTGTGGGTTTTTTTTATTATTATTATTATTTCTATTTTTCTGGTTGTTTTGTTTAGTTCAGAAATCTTATATTTTTTTCTTCATTTTGCCACTGTCTTCTCTGGACTCTCTAGATCCACTTGCTCTGGGACCTGACACCTCTAGGAGCAGCCGCACTCCTCCACAATCATGTTCTGAATGTCCTTTTTGATGATGTTTTGACCATCATCATAATACAGCATGGACATGGGTCTCAGCTTGGTGGGCACACAGCATGACTTAAGGTTGGCAAAGGGGCTGTGACCCCTCATGCGGTAGTGGTTAATGACTGTTGAATGGAAGGAGAGCGAGGACCCAGAGGTGCCTGCTATGTGGCTTGGGCACTCACCCTCACAATAGTTGGCATGATAGCCAGAGGGAGCAATGATCCAGTCATTCCAGCCAATGTCCTTGAAGCTGACAAAGAACTGCTTCTTACAGCAAATGTTGACCTTGCCATCACACTCCAAGCCCCGCCTACGCCTGCGGTGAGGATGGTCTTCAGACTGCCTAGCCTGCAACATGAGGAAAGGTCTGTGTGACTGTTCCTTTTCCTCTTCCAGACCTCCATCACTTCCGTCTTTCTTCTTCCCATCTCCATCCACCTCTTTCTTCTTCTTCTTGCCCAGGAGCACTAGGCTGGCACCGCTCTCCTGGCACTGCTCACAAGCAATCCTCACATCCAGGGAGCTCTTTCCCTGGTCCAGCAGGCGCTGGATGCTGCTAGACACTGGAAAGATGTGCCACGTACTTTTCCGAGCATCAACCACTTTTTCTGATAGCAACAGTTCACTCCTCTCCCCCTTTAAGCCCATTTCCTCGGCCTCATCCCCCATGTCCAAGCTGCCCTGTGGGTGCTTCTGCTGCTGAAATAGACGGATGGTGACTTTTGTTCTGGTCCTGTTGGCCTTGGGGACTTTTAGGAAGAGCCAGACTTCTGCACGCTCCACTACTGACAGGTCACTGCCTTCCTTGGAAATCTCAAAGTGCAGTGTCTTCCTGGCTGTGCCTAAATATAAAACACAAGAGAGACAGACAGAGAGAGAGAGAGAGAGAGAGAGAGAGAGAGAGAACACTTGTTAACGGTAAATTGTACATCTATTACTAACTTCGGGGAACAAGAATCTTATCAGCTATGGTACACAATGCTCAGTCAGCAATTTATAGTCCACCCATGAGATAAATCTGCTTCCATGTGGTCACTGAGTTGAGAAGGGTTTTACAGTATGGAAATGATTGAAGACAAATAATACTTTTTTACATGTGCAACTAAACCTGAAACATAAACTTTAGTGCCTGTGAATGCAGTTTTATTATAACATAGTTAAGTGTATTTCTTTATACATTGTCTGTGACCTTGCTTCTCTTACACAGGATTGGGTAGAATGGGAGACATGACTAACAGAGTTTGTAGACCATGCTCGGTGATGAAGGAAGCCTGGGCTTCTACACGTATTTCATCCAGTCTGTTTTAGGTTTAATCCGTGACACGAGAAGGGTGAGGCAACATTTAGCAGGGATTTCAGATCTAACAATACCCCATAAAAGAAAACCCTGGAACCCTGAGCAGGGGGTGAGGGGGGAATTATTATCCCACAAAAAGCCCAAAACCTTGCCCCCTGTATCTATGTGTGGCTCAGTGGGGGGCCAGTCTCTGACACATGTCTTCTTCCTGTCACCACTTGACCTAACTCCTCTGTCAACCTGTCTCCCATTATAGCAGCAGGCTTTTCATCAAATAGCCTTCAAAACTTTAGGTCAGGACATTCTCAAATCACACTTCTATCAAGCAGTTGAAGAAATCTTCCCTAAAAGTGGGTCTGGTTGTGCTGCCCCCTTGATTATTGGTTGTGCTGTTCCCTCAATTACTGATTGTGCTGTCCCCTCGATTACGACCTTTCGTTTTCAGTGTTCAAACTTCCCATGATTTTGGACTATACACCTCATATAGGTCCATGTCCCCGGAGCCCAGCTATTTTTGCCCTGTGAACTTTATGCACTCAACTCACTTGTAGTAGTGGCACTGGCTGTTCCTGTGCCCCCTGCCCAGAGCAGTCAAAACAATGCTATCTGTTATCCAATTGGACCCCACTTTCCTCTTCTCCTCACCTGTTACCACCTTCACACCAGTCCCGTTTAGGACACCTGATAAGTCCATTCAGTGTCATGCTGTACCATGCAGTAGAGGTAGGTAACTGTTTGATTACTAACAAATAGGAGCATATTAGTATTAAACTTCCTTACATTAAGAAAGCAACTCCTATCTCTGAATCCCTTATTTTTGCCTCTGTTCATCTAAAATGCACCAAATCAATACCAAAAGCATACTCCACTTTCTATGTGCTTTTAAAACAGAATATACCCCCAGCAACTACTCAGATCTACCTAGTTACAGAGCCAGAACCTTGATATTTCATTCTCTTTGCAGAGACACTTGTAGATTTATTATGTAGTGTCATTTATAAATAAGAAATGCAAAAGATCAAGAATTAACAATAAGACAGAATTCCTTGACGAAGTATCTCTTCCCCTTCATTTCCACGTAAGTACTGGGAGGTGTGTAATGTAACAGCATGCTTCTTTTGACCTAATCGTGTCCCTACTTGTAGCTGTCTACTGTACATGGATCACAGGTAAAATCAAGGAACAATCTTCAAGAGGTTCATCACTGACATCACAACTCCCTCACAGGATTTCTAGAGCTTACAGAAGTCCAGACATATTCATCAGCAGAGACCTTCAGACGTTTATGGTACCATAAATTTCAACACAGTTGAAATGCTCTTCTGCAGAAGGAAGGCTTTTCTGCGCATGGTACACTGCAGATTCCCACCTCAACCTGACCCACTCTGTAGAATATGACTACAATACCGATCAATTCGCAGAGCCCCCGGCATCTGTCTAGAAGATGTGGATAGTAGAGGTATTCCTCTGAGTGACTTCACATTTTTGTTAGGAGTTAAAATAAATAATTAAGAGGACATATTGATTCCAAGAATATAAAAGCAAGGACTGGTGAAGAAGAGAAACATGGTAATAGTTTTGAGAGTGAAATCCTATCTCACACTTTGCTAAGGTTAAGTGAGTTTATTATTGGTTGTTTGTTTTTATGAGGAAGTAAAAGGCTCTAGGAAGCAGAATTTAAGATGGTAATTGCAGGAAACCATGAGGTGGTAAGGTGTATGAGGGCAGAGGGGCCAGAGAGGTTGAGGCAAAGGAGGGATACTAAAAGGGCTTGGAACAGCACAGGTTGCTTTGCTGTATGGGATACATCTGCTGTTACCTTTAGAAAAAAAAATGTCACCTAAGTACCTATCATTTTTTTTCCTTCCTGCCTCCAGGCAAGACCCCTTTCAAAATTCAGAGCTACTCAAGGTATCAATCTGAAGATAGAGAAAATAAAAGTAGCAGCTGAATTAGAGAAGCCAGTGGAGACTGTTTCTTTTCTCTAGGAAACAGCTCCTACCTAGCTCCTGCCTAGCTCCTGCCTGGCTCCTGCCTGGCAAGATTCACTAGTTCTCAGGCAACCTCCTCCCAAACTCTGTTCTGTACCCGTTCACACTTAGCACGGGTGTGAGTGTAAAGGGGCAAACAAGGGGTGCTAACCTGCTCACACTGGACTTCCCATAAACAGTCCGGGGCTGACAACTGCAGATGCTGCAGCAGGGACAAGAGAGGATTAATTGGCATGCTAGAACAAGTGACAGTGCATAGGAATTGCTTTTTGCCATGGCCAGCTAGGCTGAGTCCATGTACTGTTGTTACACAGACTACAGGATGGCCCCTGATTTCATGGGAACAAGTTTCTAATGCATGAGGTAGCCCCACCCCTTCTTCACAGGCGGCTGTACTTGGAAGCAAATGATTTAGTGCTCCTGCAAGAGGATCGTACAAAGAGGGTGCTCATTAGAGGGGGCTCAGTCTGTCAGGTGTTGTTACATTAGGCTCAGAGAGTCGTCATAAAATGACTTTCAGGCTGGTCTTGGCTGACAATTAACTGCAAGCCATTGCCTGTGTGTCACGGGAAGCGAGAGCACTGATTTATGCAGCAGTTTAATTATCCAGCCGAAAGCTTCTGCTCCCTGTATTTGTAGCCATTCTAGCTTGCTTCATCTCTCCCCCATATTTCTGACATTTGGATTTTCCCCTACTAATTGACATGCTTGTCCCCTCCTTCTCCTGGTGTCCATTTCTGGAACTGCTATTTGTGTATTGCATGATATTTTATCAGAGAAAAAAAAATAAAAACTGAGATCCAATTTCATGAAAATGCTGTTGCCGTATGCCCAGGAGGACAGGGGGAGGAGAGAGTCAAGTCTTCCTCCGTCTACCTCGTGCGCAGGTACATTTTACAAGTTCTATTGTCTTCTGACTTATTAAGCAGTGCATTTTTTTTCTTTTACCTTAGCTTTCATTGCAGAAGGGTGTGGGGGGGAGGCGGGGAGTGAGATGGATGCGAGCTGAAGTAGATTGACCGTTTATCAGACCTGTTGGTTTCAGAAATATATTACAACTCTCAAGTTAGTTACATAAGGATGAAAGATATAATTAGTAAATGTTCTATTCTCTTTATCTCTATTAACTCAGAGAAATAACTCCACTGTAGTGATGTTTCCAGGAGGCCCCAAGCTGAACATGGAATGATTTAGAAAAAGGAAAAAAGGTGGCTAAGGATGAGATGCTTAAGATCAACTTCCCATCCGTTTCAGGCCTGATTTAAATATCTGGTGCTGTAAAATCCTGAATTGAATGCCTGCCCACAATGCTGCGTAAGCAAACATGGGACTGGTGTATACAGGTGTGTACTGGGCTCCTCCACCAGGCCACAGCTCCCCAGCTAGAGCTGCTTGCTCGTAACCTTTTATTAACTACTCCCTGGTAACATTCTTTTCCTCCTCTGTGCTATTTTTTGTCCTGAGGATTGTGAGCAAGGCTTGTATCACACAGCCTGCTCTGTCTGAGTAACTCAGCATGAGAGTCCCACGCAAACCCATGTGGGTGATAATATCTCATCACCAAAGCCCCCGTGAGCTTGGTGGACACATATCATAGCAGAAGAAAATGGAAAGAACATTCAGTAGGGATAACTTTTGTACCTTATGGAGAATATTATGGAGAATACCTTTGAAATGCTGCCTGGTTGGTGTGTGTGTGGGGGGGGGAGGCTTGACAGAAAGAAAGTCTACATAAGCCTAAAAGAAGGATATTTGTAGCAATTCTCTTTTGCTTTCAGGGGTTCTCACTAGCTTGATCATGAAGGTATGCCAGAGCTTAAGTAAACAGGCTTCTAGCCTCCTTCCTGACATTGGTATGCAAATTCCACATACACAAAAGTCCTGGTCTCAGATTTGTGGGGTATATGATAATTTCCCATTAAATAATCAGTATACACATAAACTTTCAGCTTAATTAGCCCAGTTTTCCTCATCAACATCCTGGGTAAAATATGCTGCCCTTTTACAAATCAGTAATAATGACATCTCTGATAATGTAGAAAGCCTTGGCATTCACAGTGCGTATTTAAACTCACCATGAGGGGAGCACAGCTCTGCTGTAAAAATATGTGTTACTTAAATTTTCCATTCTTCATCAAGTTTCCCTGTGCCTAGATACAGTACAGTCAGTAGCATGAAGGGCCTGTACTACAGCCTGTGCGTTCTCTCAGGCACTAAGTCGGCCTCTGGATGGCTTCCAGAGGTTTCTGCAGAAGGCAGCGAGTAAGATCTGAAAGGTTATTTTTCCTTTGACCTACAGTAGAAAATCTTGCCATTGCAGGCATATTAGCTTACTTGTATAAATTATCCCATCTAACCCTTTAGCTTTAATATCTCTCCTTGGGATCCATTTTTTTTTTAATTATAGTAACTCTTCGGGCCTAAGTAATTTATCATCCATGGCCTCTTCCATTTAAATAATTATGTAAAGGGTTAAATGCTGAAAAAAAGAATTCTCAAGATTCAACCCGAGAGTCGTTTCCTAGAGTTCCTCAAAACTTTTACACTTTAAATTTTGGACCCAGGAACCAGTCAAGCATGAAAAATTCTGAACGAAAGTGACAAGATCATGCCCAAATTTGATATAAGAAGGGCCAAGACAAATAAGTATTTTCATGCAAAGTGCCTGGGAAGGTACTCCTTCTCCGTGTGAAAACTGCATCTCTCCCCTGACATCTCCCCATCCCTACTCCATTCCACCCACTCCCCAGGCAAAAACCCAGTGCTCATCTCTTTGCACATCCTTCCCCCACGGTTTCTCTCCACACTCTCAGCTGGGAAACAAATGCGTCCTCAGCAGCTGAACTCCATGTTCCTACCAGGCGTTAAATAAATAGTTTCTTTTTTTTTTCTCCCTGTTGGAAGTCACTTGTCATTTGTCCCTCGTGAAAAGCATGGGTAAGGCAGACAAACTAGGAAGCAGAATTGGGGGAGACAGAAGATGTTTTTGTAAAACCCAAGCGACTGTATTAGGGAGAGACTGCGCTCACATCAGTGTAGCTGATGATTCACACATGTCCCAAGCCCCCCCGCTTTGTTTGTTTTTGAAGTGTATCACTCCTCTGCTGTCCATGGAGCTGTGCGATGTTCCTGTGGACCCCAGCATTTCCATTGCTCTGCCTATGTCTCAGCCTATTACGACAGGGGGCTGTGCATCTCCCAGCCTATAAGACGACGGTAACTCTGCAGGAAGGTGGGGTTGTAGGAAGGAAGTAACTAATATTCTTCAAGATTAAGGTGCTACAGACCAGGGCTTCAAGTAGCCACAAAACTGCCTTTCTCAGAGTAGCTAATAAAGATGAGGGTTTAGGGATGCGCCCTCTTGTGGCCAGACGTTTTCAAAATTTAGATAAGTGTGAAACCTTAAAGGTTCAGAGGTTCAGTGAAGTGTAGTTCACAAGACGGGTCAAAAGAAAGGCAGGGCATGGAGTCATCTGTGTTGACTTCACTTGGAGATGGCTTTCTTAGGGTGTGGAGAAGTAGTCTTCAGGTGAGCTCATGTCTAATTCAAATCTGCTGTACCTGGTGTCCTCCAAGAGGGGAGAGACAGGCTACTTTAGACAACACCTGAACAGTATCTAACTTTGCAGGTATCACTTCTGTGGTTTCCATATCCTGTGTAGCAAGTGCTCCAGTAAGCTAATTGTGAAAATCAGCAGCTCACCATGCCAGAATTATGTAGCCTCAATAGCAGCAGGCTGTTACTGTACATTCACTGAGCACCTACCACCATAAAGAAGGAAAAGTAGATAAAACTCAGTGCATTGGTCAAGAAGGCCAAACTCATTGATAATTTAGGTCGATAGCCATTGAATTGGCTTGACTCTCCCATACTGCTGTTCCTCTGAGCTAGTAGAGAGGAGTAACAGTGTGGAGCCGGCCATGCAAGGAATGCGCTAACTTTGCGAAGCACTCTTGGGTGACACCTACAAAAATAAAATCAATTTCACTTACTAGGTCAGATTTCAGAGAGCTTGAGAGTGGATACATGCTGCTTAGCCAATGCGATTCAAATCAACTTCACAAAACCAAAACACTTCCCACCTGAACACAGGACAAACTGACTTTAAAGGTCAAGGTACCGTAGTCCTTCCAGTCCCTTTAGTTTCATGGTTTTGTTGGCTTTATCTTGAGTAAAGAGGTCAAAGTAAAATATACATTCCCATACCAGGGACCTTGCTCTCAAAAAGCACATCTATAGTATGTTTACAGGTGGCATTTATTGACTGTACTCTATGTTGTGCAAATGGTTATAAATAAAAGAAAAAAAATTACCCTTTTCCTGAAATGTGTTAATTACTATATGGCAAAGTAGAATTGTTCCAAAAGCAACAAGACAGATCTTTGTGTTTCATTTTCATGTATTTTCTCTAGCTAATAGGATAATAAATATATTTCCTGAATAGGCAACGTGCTTCCATCACGCCCTACTCTACTTGGAGAGCAGGTTCTATACAATGACCTTATTTGCATTTGTGAAATTATATTAAATCAACTTGAAGTCTGTGTGTGCTACTTCTCACATGAGAAAATAAGCAATTGTAACAAAAACACCATGTTCCTGGACTAGAAGGAGTTTTCTCTTACAAATTTTACACTCAGGCAATGTGTGAGTCCAGTGAATCACCGTTGTAAATAGTAGCTCATTTTCTCTCAAACTAAACAACAGAGAAGCAAAACTGACAGCATTCCACTTAACTGAGAGAGCCATTAGCACTGAGAAGGTCATAAGTAAGAAGAGCGGAAATGACCCAGTGCTTTGCCCTACCTCTCACTGCAGAGTGATAGGTTTTCTGTACAAGCCTAGTAAGTCAGAGGGAAGGATAGAGTGCTAACATCCACTGTACCATTAAACATCGTGGAAGTCACACATATACTTAGTCACATGATACAGTTGATTTCAAGTTAGTAGAAACTGCAATTGCGGCCAACATAGGGGAAGCTTGTACACAAAAACTTATATGAGTCACTTTGTGTCAGGACCAGGGCCAATCTCCCAAAGCAGGGAACCCATCCCCCTCACACACCAATCCATGTTGTAAAGGTTTTCTTTCTCACCTTCCAACTATGAAAGAAAATTCAAAAATAGATAGCAACCTGACAAGTGCAACCTGTCTTCTTCCTCAATATGATTCAGGAAATAAAGTCACAATGACCAAGGTTTGGGGAATTGTGTCAAAAGGAAGCTAGTAGTTAAGAAGATAGGGCATGGACAGAACTAACCAGTCTAGGGAGCTGGTGGGGTACCAAGGCTTCTCCCACAGGAAGCCACCAAGCCAGCTGTCTCCTCTCCCCCTCCCACAAGGATGCCCAGGTCTTGCACAGCTTTCTTGAAAACACAACATCTGAGCCAACAGGTTTTCAGGATTGGAAATTGTGAGTGTTGCCTTAATTGTTTATACTGCTGCAGCAAACTTTTAAACAAAATGCTGGGAGTTCCTGCACATACTTCACTAGCCATATGCTCTACCAAACAAAACAATGGCATTCCTTTCAAATGGCTTTGGCAAGGGATCCCATTCCTTAGCCTGGCATTTAACATGAAAGTAAAGAGGTATTAAAACACCTGTGTGCCCAGTTCCCACAGACTCCCAATAAGATCTATGTCCTCCTGACTGTGTGAAGAGCCAGTTCCCAGTCTCCAGTCTGAGCTTAGGACAGGTATTTTCTCTACAGCAACAGGTTAGTGTGGTTCTGAGCCAATGATTAGAATCCATTAAAGTTTTTCCTCTTAAGGATTGAGTCCAGCATAGGGTCTGAAAGCACACTGTCAAGTTTGCATTCCTTGGAAAAAAGTTGTCAGTCACTTCACAAAAAAACAAAACTGGGTTGGGGGTAGGGTTCGCTGGTGTTTTGTTGATGTCATTAGTTACTTCTGTTTTTATTTTGTTTTTGTTCTAAAAGCAAAAGTTTGAGTGTTCCAAAATTTTAATCACTAATTCAATGCCCTAAGAGTTGCTCTTTGCTGTCTTGGGTGGGTTGTTCATAGAGGCAAGCTTTCCAGAGGTGAAAATGATTGTCATTAACAAATATGCCCAGAGTCTGCCTCCGATGTGGCCCCGGACCAGACATTTAAAGGAAATTTATTTTCAGACAGAGCCATCATCAGTGCCTTTGCACTCGGCCCCCAGGCACTCTCACTCCTACCCCAGAAAAACTTTGGATGGGGTCCAGATGCTGCCTCTGCACCCCCAAACCCCCAAATGCCCTGCTTTCATCTAGCTGATCAAATCTGGTTTCCTAGGCAGGGCAGTCAAGGAGCCCCAAGCAGACTGCTTTCCAGCTCCAGACTGGCCCAAGAGCTTCCTCTCTGGGTAACCGCTGAGTTTATTTAGCAAGTGTAAGCTAGCCATCCTGGGGCAGGGCTCCCTGGCAAAGAAGTCCTTTTCCCCTCCTCTGCCTCTCCGGCGGCGCCGCCGCCGCCACCACCACCTAATAACTAATAACCTTCCCGGACAGTCTTGAGCTGGAGGGAAAGAAGTTCCTGCTAGGACTGTCAACGAAATACATTTCCCTGCCCCCGCCCCCACTCCCAATGCCAGCACCCACCTGACTCGGCAAAGGTGATGATCTCCGAGGTCTGCTCCATGAGTTCATTCATTTCGGCCCTCCTGCCAATGTCGTCCTCTATCTCCACATACCCGTTCTCCCCTACTTTGCCCACATGAAGCTTTCTGATCGCATTGAGAAGTGCTGCCTTGGGCACCGGCTGGGTGACATCGGGTCTCTTCTTCAAGTGCAGCATGTTTAAGATATGCTTCTTGACAGCCTCTACCATCTCTGGCTGAGAGTTAGGTCCATCCTTCGGAAGGGTGGCCAGCGCACAGGACGGGCAGTCCGGGGCTGCGCCGTGCCCCTCGGATCCTGGGGTGGGGGAACTCCTCACTATAATCCAGCAACTTGCCAACAGAAATCCTCTCAGCCAAAGCAAGGGCATCCTGGCAGCAAAAGTCGTGTGGTTGCCTTCTTTAAAGGCCCTGCTTTTCCTCCCCACCCCTCACGCACAGGTTTTTTTTTTTTTTTTTTGGGGTTTTTTTTTTTTTTTTTTTTTTGAGGCTTTTTTTCTCCTCCTCTTCAGCAAATTCTCTGGAACAAGAGCAAAAAGTTTTCTGTGAAGTTTTGTTTGCAGGTTCCCTCTCTGAATTCAGTCAGTGCTGTAGGTTTGTGGCTGTCAGGGAGGAGAGTTCTGACTGTCTCCGAGTAAAAGAGAAGGAGGGAGGGAGAGAGGGAGGGAGGGAGAGAGGGAGGGAGGAAGGAAGAGACAGGGTGGGGGGAGACAGAGACTGAGAGAGGATGGGAGGGAGAGACAGGGAGAAAGAAGAGAGGGGGAGAGAAGACAGAGGGAAAGGGGGAGAAAGAGGGACAGCAAGGGAGGGGGAGGGAGAGAGAAAGGAAGAGAGAGGGGGAGGGGAGAGAGGAGGGAGAGAGAGGGAGGGAGGGAGAGAGAGGGAGAGGGAGAGAGAGAGAGAGAGAGAGAGAGAGAGAGAGAGAGAGAGAGAGAGAGAGACTGATTGGCCCTAAGTGAGTGAGTGAATGGGAGAGGGAGGAGGGAGGGCGTCTGTGAGTATGAGCTGTGACTGTGGAGGAGGGACAGCCCGTTTCTGACAGGCTGCCTTCCCGCTGCTCCTTGCTCCCTCACGCACACCTCTCTTCCAATCCTACCATTCTCTGGGGGGGTAGGGGTGGGGAGATGGGGACTCTTCAGTCCTTTCTACAATAAATTCTTCTAATTCTATTCACTTTTTAGTCTGGGGGTTTCTTTTTTTCCTACTTTTATTTTTTTCTTTCTTTCTTTTCATCTTTCTCTTCTCAATCTTTTTTCTTACCTTGCCTTTCTTCTTTGGAGGGGAAACCAAGCAAATTAATGTACTGTTTCCTTCCATTCACTGAGACAACTAGATAGGAAAGTGCCCCCAAGTCATCTCCCATGGCCTTGAACTTTCTTGGAGTAAGTATCCACCTGGCCCTGATGTGGGTCTGAGGGAGGTCCTCAGATTGATAGCACAGGTCAGGGGTCTGGTACTGGGGCAGAGGGGCTGCCTGAGACAGCTTGTTGTTCTGCCTGACAGAATCCAAAACCATTTCTTTCTGCCATTCATTCATATTTAAATGTCCAGGGTCCTTATGCCAGCAAGCGATCTTATGGGACCTTAGCACAGCAGAATTTTTGTCTGGGGTCATATAATACACTCTACTTTTGCCAAATGGGCACCACAGCAGGGCATTGGACACTCCCTTGGGCAAGTAGCATTTTACATAGTCAGGGAAGGTACTCAACCCCCTGCCTGCTGCTTCCTATATCTCCTCTCTCTACCCTGGATGCACACATGTTCAAAAATTATAGCCCACTGCCCATGGTCCTGGCTTTACAGATAAAGCTCCACAGAATTCATTTGGCCTTTCTCACATCCTTTCACAAAAAACAATGTACTCTTATGATGTGAGTAACTGGCCTAGAGGGCAAGAATCTCTAAATACATTGGCAAATTCTTTTTCTCTGGCATGCACTACTCTTGTTTTGTTGTTCTGCTTGCCCACCACCCCTCGCCAGCCTTGACCATAGCATAGGATTCATGGCAGGCTACCTGGCTGTGTCATTTCTCTTCAAAGTACCAGCAGACCTGAGTTCATTGAGGACTGCAGTATTCACAGAACAAGAAAAAATGTGCACTTTAAAACAATGCCTTTCTGGGGCTGTTTTAAAAAAAAAATTCTTCACACCACCTTTTCATTCTCTATCTTATAGCTTTTATCATGCAGAAGTATCTTTAAGGTACCCTTCTGTTAAAGCAGTCCTTCTTTCTCAGTTTCTTCCCTACATAGAAGCCGTCTTGATTTCTGTAGATACATTCCCTCCTGTCTTGACACCTACTGTGTCCAGAGCATTCTAGTCTAGCAAAGCAGGCCAGGAGGACAGAGTTAATAGGTGTCAGAACTACAAGCATAAGATCTACATACCAAGGAGAAGGAAGTTGTTAAAATCATGACACTCGGTTAACCTTCAGTTTTGACAGGTGATAATGCTTTCCTGAACCACACAAATGCTTTCTTTTCTCAAAGCAACAATGCAGAAGACTGTCTAGGTTACAAGCCCTCTGACACCTTTGCCGGGCTAGGAGGACTCCTAGCTCCAGAAACACCAAGGACTCTGCTGTTGTCGATAAGACTGTCCATATTACCTAAAACTCTCATTTTAAAAAACTGAGAGAAGTAGGGGCACTGGCATCACAATGGTGCAGGAGAACATCTTTTTGTTATAATAACGTCACCCACCTATTTGGAGTTACAGATACAGAACCCGGAGCATTTTGTAGTGCAGTTAAGTTTTACGAGACAGACTAACATAGAGCTAAAAGTTTAATGACTCTAAACAACTCGAGAGTCCTAATAGTAGCATTTGGATAAGAGCAACTTATCAATGTTTGGATTCTCTCTGCATGTGAATATGTGTGTGTTCCCTGGATTTACTGTTTGCAAATGGAACTCTTAAAAATAGCTTTCTTTTTGGCATATGCACTTGTATATGTGTGTTGAGTGGGTTGTATAAACACATAATCTATTTGCATGCTCTAGGACTATTAAAAACAGTATTAACCTGCCTGTACAATAGAAAACGATACAAATTATAATGTCTATGGAGGTGCCAAAAAGTTGTAAAAGTCCTTTTAGCCATACTGACTTTTAATGTGTAGAGAGCTCGCAAGCAAGAATTTAAAAGCATTACCTTTCGGATCCCTTCTGTTTTGTTAGCCGGCTCTTGTCTCATGAGGTCAGAGCTGTCTGAGTTCTTCTTCATGGTATTGGCACTGTGAAGTTTTATACTGTAGTACTTAGTTGTACACTCACACATTGGTACCTCTCAAAGAGGAGGGCTGGGGCTTTGTTTAGGATTGGTTAGAATCAGCATGACATCAGCAGATGACTCGTTTTTCCAGTGTGAGACATTTCATAATTCATTATCTAATGGAAATCTCTCTTGGCTTCTGAGACACGACCTGGGTGATGTACTGAGCCAGTAAAGCCTGTGGCTAGAAATAGTCCACCCTTTACAAACATAAGAGAACCAAATACACACATCTCCAAGAGTGTCCAGCTTTGACATTGTACTATTCATACACGCACCTCTTATTAGACTAAGGTTCAGCTTTATGTCTGTAAATAAAACATCTGTTACTTCATAAAAGTTACTTCTATTTGCAAAGCACCATACTTTTTTCCACAGCAAAGAAAATTCATAGTGTTCTTTATAGAAATTCTAGTTTTATAATTACGATTATAGTAAACTATTTTCTTGAGGAAAAATCCCAGAAAAAAATCTGAATGTCCATCTGGTGATGGTCTCCCTGCTTTGACTCACACTATTAATTTACACCTTGAAATTGAATGCCTGCTTCATACATCATTTATCACCTCAGACTTGAGAAATGGTCTTCCTTTGCAAGTGAACTTCATAAGTATCCTGCCTACACCTAGGAGTCCCATCCTAACTAGCAGAAACAATAACACACAAAAATGCATCTTTTCTTTAAATGCTAGAACTTCAAGTCCAATCACTTGTAAACACTATAAATATGGTTTAACGAAAAGAAGTGAACTCTCCTTAAAATGGAAGTAAAGTTAGGTTTGAGTTTTCTTCTGCCTGGGTCACACTAGCAGGGAGATAACATAGGACTGCTCCGATAAGCACAGTGAAGAAGGGCTCTTGTTCTCAGGAAGGAGTATAGCTGAAGCCCTGGCCAGGTTCTTATGACAAGTTGGATAAAATGTGCAAAATTGGGAGCTAATGAAAGCCATATGACCAGATATGTTGTTTTGTGTGCCGGATTTAACATGCATAAAATAAACTTTTCACTGTGCCCACAAGCAAAATATAGAGGTTCTGGTCTCCTGATGCGAAGTAGGAAAGGTTCCTCTACAACACCAGGAGCTGTCTGTGAGAGGGTCTCTCTTGACTGCATATGAAGTGTGTGCATGCTAGCTATATGGGGGAGGAGGGGAGACGAGTTTTCGTGTAAGAGAACTGAAGTAGGAAATAAAGTTGCAGAGGAAGATGACAGGTATATGGGTGGCAAAGACAGAAAGAAAATCAGTGAATCAGTGATGGTCAACTCCACTCCAGCCCCAGGATGAACACAAACCTTTGGAAGAGAGGCACTTCCATACTGTTTGATAAGAACCCCTGAGCATCTAAACTCACTTCTTGTCTCACACATAACTTCAGAGAAAGTACCACTTGCACCGAATGTAGAATGTAGACTGGGTGGCACAGAAAAGTGCCTGGATTAGACCCCAGCTCCGAGGCTTCCTCCTCATTTAAACTCAAGCCTCAGTGTTTCCATCTATAAAGTGGGATGTATAATTCCTGAATCAAAACTCAGTGGTCACAAAAGAACGTTATTTCTAAGCATCCCGGTGGTGTCTTAAGCACATGTGTGTCATGGGAATGTTCAAGACCCTGACTGTAGGGGCCACCTCACACAGGGTCACTCTGAGACCCTGTTGGCCTTTGACACCATGAAAGTGCCAACCTGCTAAGCCAGTCTAGCAGCTATGACGTAGCTGGATCCCCCCACCCCACCCCCCCAACCTCAGAGCTGGAACCACGTTGGGAAAGCCTCCTCTCTTTCCGTGGAAATTCAGGTGGGGGTGGTAGAGGAAGCAGGCAGGTTAAAATAGCTTCTGTGGAATATTCTGGGCTGAGGATCAGCGTTTCCCAGCTGAATTCCAGGGCCCAGGGCGTGCGCTGAGCGGGGTTGGTTTCTCTTTCACTTCCTGCCCCTCCCGCGGAGACTCCCTGCACCCAGGCCCTGTCCCTTTTCAGCCTGCCACCGTACCTTGAGCAGCACCTGCTGGCAGTTTCCAGGGATCACTCCCGAATGCGCAGCTCCAGCCCGGCTCGCGGGACGCCTGGACTCAGGGCCAAGCTGGTCCAAGCGACCGCCTCTATTTTTACCCTGAACACCAGCAAGGGCAACTTCGTTTAAAAGCGCAGCTCTTGATTTTTCCCCCCCTTTTGGCAGCTAAAGAATTCAGGGAGGGGAAAGAAAAAAAAAATCACTGTTCAGTGAGTGCAGCTGGGAATCTCTGATCCCAGCCCTCAGTGCCAGGGAATGTCAGGGACCGGGACCTGCAGTGGGGCTGCCGGTCTCCTGGCCAAGCGAGGCGAGCGGCAGCTCAGGCCCGGCGCCCGCAGACTGCCCCTTCCCGAGTGTGGAGTTCGGTCCCACCGACTACCGCACTGGCAGAGTGGCCCGCTGCCACCGCGCTCTGCACCTAGCGGAGGCGTTCTGATTTACTGGCTACTTCACAAAGCTCCAACTCCACGCTGGCCCTGTGCTCGCCTGGAAGAGCAGCCACTAGCGAACCCGGGGAGCAGCTTGCTGTGAGGGGGAGCCCGGAGGGAAACTGGTACCTTATTTTACTGTAATTGCAAAAGGAGCGATGTGCCAGAGATTTATATTTAGAAGTTGTATGTTTCTACTTTTATGTAAATGGAGCAATTAGGGCCTGTCTTGTTTCTGCTAACTCGGATGCGTGAGCATTGCTGGGGAGCTGGTGTTTTCAATCACAATTAGTGAGCTGGTCAAGAAACAAAGTTCCTTTGAGGATAGAGCTCCTTTGTGCAGATGAGGGAAACCTGCATTTCAGTGCTGGCCGGTGGCTTGTGGTGACACACATCTTAGGGGCGTAGCTAACTCTGGACTAGTGTGTTTGCCCTGTGCAGCAGCTGGGCCCATATAAAGTTGGCAGAGATCAAGAAGTGAGAATATTCACTTTTTCTCTCAAGCAAACCGTATGTCCTTAAGCTTTCATCCAGGCTATTAATCGCTCTTCCCTCACGATCCCTGAAGCAAGGAGACAGGCTTCGAAATGAGGCCGTTTTCCACGACTCTGTGGTTAGCTGCTGCTCATAGATCCTATGATTCAGTCAAACATGCAAGCCAAAGGATGTGGACACCCTAAGCAGGTGACTGACAAGTGTCCTCTGATTCAACTGAATGACAGGAGGCTGTTAGTTTAGAGGCACGGACAAGCTGCTGATAACTCACGGTGTTTGGTTCCTTCCCATGAAAACTCCGTTTCCAAAAAAAAAATCATGATTTTTCCCTTACTGGGAAAGTAAACATGAAACGTGACTATGGAAATGAAAAGAACTTTCGAGGTGTTCTCATCAGCTACATGTTATTCCAGGCTTAGGAAAGAAAACCTGGCCTCCTTGGTTAGCAGTGACCCTCTCCCCACAAGAGAGAGCACAGCATCCAGAAAACATGGGCAGGATTCTGAATGATATTTGCTGCAGTAAACTGTGGGAGTCCCTGTTTAACCATCCCATCAAATGGCTTTGGTAGAGTATGGGGTTGGCAAACCTGTCTGTTTCCTACAGGCTACAGCCTGCAACCAGTTTGGGCCAAATGTTAGATACCAGGATTTGGGCCAGAGATGCAGGGGCACTTTGCAGTCAAAATCCAACTAGGGGGCTGTGTGCTTCTAAGCTAGAACAAGAATGAATAGTTCAAAACAGAAGCGGAAAGGAGAGCATTCAAATTTCTCTGAACTGTATCCAAAACAACAAATCAGAAACAGTTAACCCAAAACTCCCTGATTCCTAAGACTCACATTTTTCTCAGAACTACCTGAATAACCCTTCAGGCCTCATGCTGTCCATGAGGGCCTGTTCTCAGAGTATTGAAGACTGTTATCTGAACAATGGTTACAGATGCTAGAGCTAAAAACAAAAAAGAAAAAGAAGGAAAAAAAAATTCAGTAAGTAAACTGTTGTTCTTCACTCCAGAATGGTGGTTCTCAGCTCAACCAGTTTCTCTCTTCGGGACATCTGACAATGCTTTCAACTGTCACAACCAGGAAGGAGGTGCCGCTGGCATCTACTGAACAGAGGCCAATGCTGAGAACTCTCCTACAATGCACAGCACAGGATGGTGCCCACGCTAGAGAAATTAGCAATGATTATACAGTGAGAAGCCCTGAGTTAGAGTCATGATTTTAAGATTTCACCCAATTCCCTTTCCATCTGTGTTCCGAGAGGACTTGGACACCCAAGCTATAACACTGGAAAAGAATCCAATTATGTATTTGAAGTATTAGTGTTCGAAGTGACCCTGCTTCCTCATGCATATGTGGTACCCAATGACTCGAAACACCTGGCAACAAACAGCTGACTTCCATAGGCATCCTTGTTGTCCCCACCCACATTCTCATATGCCTTCAGTACATTCTCAGCCAGTTTTTTGGTTAAACCAAGGGCAGTCTTGGTGGCAAGCAACAAATCTTAGATGGTCTGACTCATACCCAATGTGTTCGAAGATAACAGACTCACAGAAAAGTAAATGAAGACCTGGGTTCTTCACTTTAGCCATTTAGTAACAGCTCAGTCAAAGCAACAGTGAGTCCCCCCCCCAAAAAAATAGTTTTGCAAATATGAGATATCCATGCTTATCTTAACTTCAAAAGATAGAAAAAGAAAAGGCAGATAGATTTTATTTTCATTGCTTAGTACTTAAGGTAATGACATACAATTAATATCCAAAGAAATAAAGCAGAGTTCTTGTCTAAATCATAATGTTAGTTCCAATCAACATATTATCCTTCAAGAGCCCTTCTCATAATGGAGTGGGCTAGATAAAGGAAGGCTGTGGCCCTCCAGGTGCTGCTCCTCTGAGAAGAGCCAGACATGCTTGTGAAAGACACAGAAAAGGTGTCATCAACAACAAATGATAAATATCGAAGACAGAAACAGCCTACAACAAGCCACCTTAGGTGTGAATACTGTTCAGATGACAAGGGACACTGTCCCAAGTTCATGGCTTAGCTTCTTAGTGTCTCAAGTCATCTGGAAAGGAGAGAGTAAGTCAGAGTTCATTTGTCGATGGATGGACAGAGCCATGAAAGGAGTGTCTTAGACATCATGACGCCATGTCATCTCCTCCAAGATATGAATCATAGTCTACTCAGGTAAATGGTCATTTTAGAACCAAAAGCCTCAATCAACTCCCAAATGATTCATAAATGCCTGGATTTCTTCCCAAGAGTGGCTAGCACATACAGAAACTCAATAATCACTTGTAACCTATAGAGAAACCATATAAATATGCCTTCTCAAAGTTCTGACCAGCATACATATCTTCATTAATTGTTACAACCCAGTTAAAACTGAATCAAGAAACATCTGCTACAGAAATTGATTTATCTTCCCAAAAAGATTATGGACAACACCTTCAAAGGAATGTCGAACAGTGCTACCATACTTTTCCTTACCTGGACCTCTTAGGATAACAAGTCCCATATTCCTGGCTTGAGGACACAGCTATGAGGACACAGAGATTTAGTGTGTAGATTCCATTAGATTGATAAGAGAGCAGAGGCTTTGACTCTAATCCAGTTTTGCTTATCCACAAAGATAACTCTACAACCTGTTATCCAATTATAGATCCAAAAAACAAAAGTCAATGAAAAGCTTAAGGCTGTCCAATCTCTCTCTCCTCTCTCTCTGTCTCTACCTCTCTCTGTCTCTCTCTGTCTCTCTGTCTCTTTCTCCCTCTGTCTTGTCTCTCTGTTTCTCTCTGTCTCTATCTCTCTCTGTTTCTCTCTGACTCTGTCTCTCTCTCTACCTCTGTCTCTCCCTCTACCCTCTGTGTGTCTCTGTGTGTGTTGTTTTAAGTCAGGGAGCTGCTACCTCCTACATGTCCAGATAAAGTCCAAAGGTTGTGTCCTTCTGTGGGAGCAGCTCTCAGACACGTCGAAGCCACAGTAGCCTGGGTGCATTCTTTACTGCACTGTGACCTCTTCTGTCCATGCTCTGGAAGCACGCTCTGGCACCAGCCCAGCCTGGTCAATAAAGATGTCCAGGTGCCCACAGGCTAATCTCGGGAAGGTCAGATTTTCAAAGGTGGGTGAGCAAGCAGGATTCTGTCAGCATTCATTTCATCAGTTTGGAAAACCAAAGTGTAAAAACATATAACAATCTTGTGTAGTTTAGCTGGTGTCACTAAATTCTATAATCTTAAGCTTTCCAAGGACAACTTAGAGCTACAGTCCCCTGTCTTAACACTTACTCCTCCTGAAAGATGGGCTAGAATGATGGATGAAAGGACAGTTGTTCTATTAAAAGTAAAAGATCTCATCTCTCAAAGACCATTTGTGATCACTTTAATGAAACGACTGGAAAACCAATAATGTCATTTTAGCTAAAGCTAACATCATTTAGCTGTAAAATGAGAACAATTAAAATGGCGCTCCCTGCAGAGAAGATTTCACTCAATAACTTCCTTAACTTTCAAGACGCTTTTGTTTTATTAGATGCTGTTAGCTTCATGTTAGTCACAGGGAAAAAAAAAATGCCCACATACACACGCACGACTAAATGTAGTCAGTTTGCTCAGCTGCTGCTGACGTCACTGCTGCCCACTAGGAGTGAGTTACTGTAATAACCCCCTTTTATTAATCATAGGCTGGAGGAAGCACAAAGTGACTGACATCATTAGGCAAAGGACTGGCTAACTCATGCTCCAATTTACTCAGCTTTATTATAACATTTCTCAAGTGTCATATGAAAGTGATTACCATTTCACACTTTCCCCCACCCCCCTGAGCAGTCATCCCTCACCTTCAATTCACACTCCCAGGGAAGAGTTAGGTTTTCAGATGGAGGTATGCAAGAGCCAAGTCTCACTAAGGGTCCTTATTCCAGAAAAGAATATCCCCATAACAGATTCTTCCTGGGATAGTGGTAGAGGCAGTTTCTGAAAGGGATAGCATTCCAAATGACTTCTGCTCCACTCTGACACTGGTGGCAGCATCCTACTGTAGGAGACAGTTCTGGCATGTCTTCATGGTGACCTAGGTCTTGGATTCTGCACATCTCTGCTCCAAAAATGTAAAAATTCCTTTGGGAGAGTGGCAAAAATTTGTGAATTGCCACATGGGTTGTTGAACTGAGACTTTGTGGGGTTAAACTCACTATTTTCAGACATCAGGATTTCTGAAGAAATCGCAGTTATCAGTAGTATGGTTCCCCTCACTAGGGAGTGCTGGTCACAATGCACATCCTCCACAGATAACACATGCAGTATGAAGGCATCACTACAAACCCAGCACATAGAACATGACTGCTGCATAGGCAATGTGGCCATGAGTGGTATTTTCTTCTCTTTCTAAAAAGCTTCATTGTTTAAAATGAGCCTTCTCTGTCCTTCTCCATTAAACACTGGGAAGACATGCAAACATTCCATAGCTGGGGACAGGGGTAGATTAGGAAAAGGGAAACCCAGCTGCACAACTCCGCTTACACAGTAGCTCGAATGTCATAAGCCAGCTCACATTTGTGTGGTCCAGTTCCTCTCATACTCTTACTTACCCAATAGAGAACTTCTGGAAACTGAAGAGGCAGGTGATTAAAGGGAAGAAGGAAGACAGCTCAGAAAGAACCAAGCTCACTGCATCATATACTACCCCATTTTATGTTCTTTTTTATTTTTTATGACAAGCTCTCACAGCCCATACTGAGCTTGACCTTGCAACCTTGCAATCCCTGCTGTTTTCACGTCCAAGTTCTTGAGTTATAGGAATGTTCTATCACATCCAACTTGTATTTTCCTTTGACTATACATAAACAGTCTGACTGGCCCATGATGATGGGGAAAAAATGTTTTACCACAATCTGAGTTGTCTTTAAGCTCATAAACGGGCATCTAGCAGGTGTTAGTAATAGAGGCCTTCACTCATTTTCTTATTTGTATTTCTAACATGAGGATATTTTACTGAGTCAAACTAAAGTTTAGTTAGACACATATAAAAGAGGTAATGGTTGAAGGAAATAAAGGGCTAGAATCCTGGGATAGTAAGATACTGGTAAAATTGACTTGACAATTGCAGAACACAATAATTAAGTGAGATACATTACTACTTAGGTTTTTCTTGGCTGAGTATTAGATCATGAGCAGTCTACTAGGAGGTGTTCAAGTTGGAAACATCCTTATACAAAGAATGGCAGCACATGAAGGCACAGGTACAGCCAGATAACTGATGGCTAATTCAAATTCCTTACCTGTACATGTGGCAGTTTTCAACCTTTCTATGGCTAAGCTCATGCTTTATGTCACTCCTATTCTGATGAAGGGGTATTTCTGAATTCCAGAAGATGCCCAGCTGGAATCAGAACACAGAATCACCAAAAAAAAAAAAAAAAAAAAAAAATCATGTTTGTTAATGCTGTGACTAGAGAAAGTGCCCACGGGGTCACTGGAAACTCATGAAAATTTCTGAAGTGGAACAAATAAAAAATAAAAACAAAAGACAAACAAACCAACAAAAAGCAAAGAAACAAGGTGACCACCAAGGAAAGTAAATCCTATGGACTTGGGAGAGTATTCCAGATTTACCAGGTGACTGAGCTGTTGCTCCCATGGAAAGATGCAGCAGCACCCTCTTCTGGTGCTTTCACATAGAAGGAAACTTCAGAGGATAGCCAAGGTACCCACTCCCAGTCTTTGCTTTTCAAATGACATATCCTTAATTTAAAAGTAACATATATTCACCACACAGAAAACAAAAAATGCATGTAAGTGTAAGAATGTGAATCCATGTGCTCTTTTTCTTTTCAGAATATTCACCATTTTGATGTACGTGCAAAACAAAATTGAAAAGAAATTGCAACTGGATAAATTGATATTGTCATCTATCATTCGTTACATGTTGACTATTTTCAATGGACACGTTTCTTGAAAGCATAATATCTGAAAGATAATTAATCAAATAAATGCCTTTATTTTTAAGCCAGTCAACTAACTGTGAAGCTAGTTCCAAAATTTTGTAGGCATCTTTTTTTGTTTTGAGTTTGTGTCTTATTAGTTCCTTAAGGAAAATTCCTGATGAGTTATTGGGTCAGGAATGGGGACACATTCAATACCTCCATCCATGTTCCAAGTTACCCTCTACCAAGTCCTAATAGTGTAAGAGTGTAGCCCCATCCCTGTGTTTCAACCTGGGTCTTAGCTTAGTTCTAATTCTTCTATCAAGGTAAACCAGTGTACATTTTCTTCACATTTGGGTTTTTAAGTTGCTCATTAAGATTAAACATGTCACTGTTCATTTGCATGAATTACTTTTAAGTTTCCAATAAATTGAATTATGTACAATTTAACAGAAGCATATTTTACTATTACTAAGGAATCTTCTGCTACCCATTGTAATGACTTCTCTCCTGTTAGTTCTTTATCATTTCATTTTGTTTACAGCATTTCAAACAAAAGATCATTTGAATTCAGACCATTCTAGCAAACTTCATGGATGTTGAGGTTTTCATATCAGGAAATACAGTTGATATTCACCTGTACTGTTTTTTCTAACTATTTTTTTTTACATTTTATTTTTAATCCTTATTATCCCAAATCCATTTGGCCATGCCAATCAAGAGTTTTATAACAACCTAACATATGTAAACTCTAGCCTTCTGTATCTGTCTTTAGTGAAAATTTGTCATTTAATAATGACAAATCATTAAATAGTAGTTATTTTAACTGCAGTAGTTTTTCTATTTATAAAAACCCCGTTTATTCTAAAAATGTTTTCTTCTGTTCCATTTTTGACATGTGTTTTTGTTTGTATCTACAGTTTTCTTCAACATGTAAGTAAGTTGTTGGTTTGAAATACCTCAGGTTCAAAGGTCAATTTTGTCTTTGCTATTTTGCTGAATCCCTTTCTGTTAGTGGCAACATTTATATAAAATACCTCAGTTGTCATTTTCTTATTTTTCCTCAGTGATTCACTTTTTAAAGATTTATTTTATCTAGTTAAGTTGGGGTAGTACTGTATGCATTAAGAGTGCCCAAAAAGGTCAGAGGTGTAAGATTCCCTGGAGCTGGAGTTACAGGCATTTGTAATATAACATGGGTGCTCAGAACTACACCAGGGCCCTCTGCAAGATCCCGTTCGGAAACACTGAACAATCTCTCCCACCTTCTGTAACTCATTTTTAAATAGTATTTTTTTAAATGGACTTACTATCTTCTTTACCCCCTTCACCTTGCTTGCCCAGGGACCAAATTATTATTATTATTATTATTATTATTATTATTATTATTATTATTATTTGTGTGTGTGTGTGTGTGTGTGTGTGTGTGAAACAATAAGCAGGATGCCCCTGACTTCAGCAGGTGCACAATTCAACCCTATCCAGTTACTCAAGTGGAAGGTTAACACAACACTCAAACGAAAAGTGACTCTTTTTTTTGTATTGAGGAATAGGTTTCAGAAGGAGAAACAGAAAATGCAAAGACTAGAAAAATTCTTATGATGGGTACTACTTCTTAAAGCATCTTACAAAGTCCTTCCCCCTGTGCAGTATTGCAGCCTTTTGTAGTCTATAAGGAGTTTTAACAATCCTGTACTGTCCTCAAATACCAAAACGTTCCCCACTGTGGTGTCTCTGATAGCTGGATGTTTGTTTTTGTGAAACTGGGTATTGAATCTAGAGCCTCACGCTCAGTGTGCAAGCCTAACACTGTGCTCTATGTAGCCAGCCCAAATTTTACTTCTTACTGTGAGTCTCATTATATTTCCCAGACTAGCCTTGCACTCACTCTGTACCCCAGAGGAAACTTGAACTTTCACTCTCCTTACCCAAATCTACTGCATAGCTGTAATTGGAGGCCTATACCATCAAGCCCAGCTTCTGACAGCTGTTTGACATCAGGATAGGATTCTGAGTTCAAATTTCAGTCTTTAAATACAATAGACTAGGAACATTTAATTTCCTGTCATCGATGATTTTGAGACATCATCCTCTGGGTACCTATTTCTTTTAGTAATTTTTTAATAGTTTCTTGAATTTTTTTATTGGATATTCTACTTATTTACATTTCAGATGTTATCTCCTTTCCTTATCACCTCTGCCCCAAACTCCCTATCCTGTCCCCCTCCTGCTGCTTCTATGAGGGTGTGCCCCACCCATTCACCTACTCCCTCTCCCTGCCTTCGAATTCTCCCACTCTAGGGCATCCACCTTCATGGGACTAAGGACCTCCTCTACCACCATGCCTGACAAGGTCAGCCTCCACTACATATACAGCTGCAGTCATGGGTCCCTCCATGCTTGTTCCCAGGCTGGCAGTTTTGACCCTGGGTGCTCTGGTTGGTTGGTATTGTCGTTCTTCCATTGGAGCCGCAAACCCCTTCAGCTCCTTCAGTCTTCTCTCTACCTCCTCCCTTGGGGACCCCATGATCAGTTCAAGCATCTGCCTCTGTATATGTCAGATTCTGGCAGAGCCTCTCAGGAGACAGTTTATGAGGCTCCTGTTCGGCACTTCCTGGCATCCAAGACAGCGTCTGCATTTGTTGACTACACATGGGATGGATCCCCATGTAGGGCAGTCTCCAGACGTCCCCTCCTCCAGTCTCTGCTCCACACTTTGTCTCTGTATTTCTTCCTTTAAGTATTTTGTTACTTCTAAGAAGCACCCACCTATTTCTTATAGCAGCAAATGTCTTCCCTGGAAGGAGCAGAGGCTGAGAGGAAGAGAATTTTATAAGTTGTTTTTTAATGTTATTTTTATTTATTCACTTTAAATCTCACTCACTGCCCCTACACCCTGGTCACTCCTCCCTCTCTCCTTGTCCTCTAAGAGGGTGGAGTCCCCTCTGGTATCCTCTCACTCTGGCACATCAAGTCTCTGTGGGGCTAGGTACATCCTCTTTCATTGAGACCAGACAAGGGAGCCCAGCTAGAAGAACATACCCCACAGACAGGCAACAGCTTTTGTGATAACCTCCACTCCAGTTGTTTAGGACCCACATGATGGTCACGCTGCAAATCTGCTACACATGAGCAGGGAGGATGAGCAGGGAGGTCTGGGTCCAGCCCATCCATGTATGTTCTTTGCTTGGTATATGTTCTTTGACTGGTGGTTCAGTCTCTGAGAGCCCCAAGGGTCCAGGTTAGTTAACTTGTGTTGGTCTTCCAGTGGAGTTCCTATTCTTATGTTATCTTAGAGTTTTACTCTGTGAACAGACACCATGAGCTATGCAAGTCTTACAAAGGACAACATTTAATTGGGGCTGACTTACAGGTTCAAAGGTTCATCAAGATGGGAACATGGCAGCATCTAGGCAGGCATAGTACAGGAGAAGCTGAGAGATCTACATCTTCATCTAAAGGCTGCTAGAAGAATACTGCTTCCGGGCAGCTAGGAGTAGGGTCTTAAAGCCCACAACTACAGTGACACACTTACTCCAAGAAGACCACACCTACTCCAAAAGGACCACACCTTCTAATAGTGCCACTTCCTGGGCTGAGCATGTACAAACCATAACACATGTGGAGCCCAAAATCTGAGGAAGAGAGTTTTTAAGAAAGAGACCAAGGAGCTCCATATTTTAGACGAAAATATGAGAAGAGAAACCTGTGAAAATTTTGGAAGAGTAGCCATGGGTGGAGGAGAAAACTAAATGCAGAGCTACCAGGAGGCCAAGAGAAAAGTTTGGAGTATCAGGACAGATAATGAGCGAGCAAGTCTGGTGGCTGTGACAGTACCCAATCGCTACCAGTTGTATCAGAAGGGGTCTAGTTAAAGGATGTTGAATTTTGTGAGCCTTACCTTTGAAGCAAACTGGTGTGCAGAGAGGCTAGTTGCCTGGATGCTGTGGGTGAGCATCATATCCATCACTTACTTCCCTGAGACTTTCTCCCTCATCACAAGTCCTCGGATAATGGAACTACATCACTATAAAATGGAACTCTGATACATGAGCCAAAAGTAAACCTTCCCACTCTAAAATGTTATTACATTTGGTGTTTTGTCACACTAGTAGAAAGCTGACTTCTGTAGAGAACGTCAGGAAGCTCCAGGTGATATTAAATGCAGCTGAAGTTCCCAGTGCCACCAAATCACTTAAAAAACATGTACTGTGATGCCCAGATTTTTGTTTTCAGCTCAGAGTGTACAAGAAAGAAACTGATTGTTTCAATGAAGGAATGCTGTCCAGAAGTCTATTTTACCATGATAAAAGATCCCATAATCCATGCTGTACAATAAACTAGCTGCAGGTTGCAAGTGCTTCTTCAGACTCAGCGTGTGGCCATTGTGATCGCTTCATAGTAAATGGTGAATGTAGAGACATCCGAAGATAGGTTCTGGTAGGACAAGAGTCCCCACAGGACAACACAGGGGCAAAAGCCTGAGCAGAGTGGCACTCAAGTCTGAGGTGGAAGGATTGAATATTTAAAGCTAGACTGGGCTACATAGAACCACTTATTTGGGGGAAAACGACAAGGAAAGCTGATAAGTTTACTACTAAGGTGAAGGAAGACATAAAACCAGAAGGCAACCAATGGCTTATGCAAATATCTTTATGTAAGAATGCAAGAGACAGAAGTGAGTATGGCATTCAACCCTGACTGGAGGAAGACAGAGAGCAAACAACAAGCATGAAGTTTCCAAAGAGCCTAGTGAATTAGAAGATTCCAACGAGAAATGGTAGAGAAGAGCTGATCAATGCAGAATGCAGATTTCTTACATAGGGTAGGTATAAAGTCCTTGGTAATAAGGAATTCAAAGACTTATAAGCAAGAGTGGAACTTGTCAAACTTGAGTGCATAGGAGACATCCAAGATGTACTTGGGGCCAAAGCCCCAAGGTTGTCCTTCTGAGAAAACAGAAGCACAATGTTATTGTTGTTGTTATCGATGCTCTGTAGACAACAGAGCATGAGATATTTGATGTATGTGCAATTCTTTTTAATCCAATAAGCAGTTTTTAAAAAGTAGGTTTGCCTATTGTTCACATTTGTAGATAAACACACACACACACACACACACACACACACACACACACACACACACGCCAAATAATGTGTTCCCAGGGCATGCATTGAAGGGGTAATTGAGCTAAGACTAATAACTCTAAGCCATGTCACTTGGCCCTACTTTTATCCTCACCCATGTGTCCCAGATCTGGGAAGCCCCATGATTTGAGGAAATGCTATTCACTGAAGATTCAATGTGAGGAAAGACATGATAGGGAACCAAAAATTTAGGGTAAAAACTGAGAGTACATTGCACCTTACTGACACTAAAGCAGTGGGATGTTGGGAATGGTGCAAAGAGAAGAAGGATGGGGAGGATTAGGCCTCCAATAGGAAGGAACTCCTGGAAAAATAGGCTCTAAGAAGGCCGTGAATTGGAACGGTGCTAAAGGTTGGCAAGCAAACATTAGTTAGCTGTATATTTTCACGTTGAAAAACTACATATGTAGCATGTTAGTTTACATATACTGATAGATGATAAAAGAACACTGAAGATAAAAATTAAATATGAAGAGCTTGGCTAGTATGATGTCATGGTTTGAATGTGCTTGGCCCAGGGAGTGGCACTGTTGGGAGGTATGGCCTTGTGGAAATAAGTGTGTCATTCTGGGCATGGGCTTTAAGGGGCATGGGCTTTAAGACCCTCATCCTAGCTGCCCAGAAGGAAGTCTTCTGCTAGCAGCCTTCAAATGAAGATGTAGAACTCTCAGCTCCTCCCGTATCATGCCTGCCTGGATGCTGCCAGCTCCTACCTTGATGATAATAGACTGAACCTCTAAACCTGTAAGCCAGCAAAAATTAAATGTTGTTCTTTATCCTTTATAAGACTTGTATTGCTCATGGTATCTGTAAAACCCTAACTAAGAAATGTGGTATCTTCAACTGGATTGCTATACAAGTTCCCATGATGATAATATGTCAAGAAAGGATTGACGTGACTAAGGACGAATTTTAATGTACATACTCAGGTAATTAGGATGGTTGACTTGAGACATCACCTCCATTAATACCGTACAGGAATTTTACTCTGACAAAATTCTCCAACTCTTTCCTGTCCCCTGAGTCCTAATATAGGAGTTGAGAGTAAAGAGAGAGGGAACTCCCTGAATTTCTTCAATCCTGATGGGGTGAAGAGCTTGAGGGTGAACTATCTTCTTGAATGTTAATCCCCAAGAGGTCTTTTGTCTTGCTCTATGCAAATCACAGCTACTTTGTTCCCCATTCCTAACTGTGATTTTTTTTTTATTTCTTAAATTCTAATAACCATAATTGGTAAATAAAAATACAATGAGCAAAACTGAGCAACAAGGTGAAAATTTTGAGTGTTGACTGGTAGACGGTATAAAAGTGCTGTAGATCTGGTTTGTCAAAATCCCCCAACTACAGGAAAGACACAGCATTTCTTTAATCCTCATACTTACACAAGGGAGCAAAACGTCAAATTTTGGTTCCACCTTTTGCCTTTTGATCATCCCAGAGCATTCTGAGTACTGGCCAAAGGAAACCTTCCTATAAAAGTTGCTTACATCCCCACAGGTTAAAACTAAGACTTCAGTGTCTTGGTGGCACAAGCCCATAAAGATTATGGCCTAGCTGCCTACTCTGGTCATTGTCCATTCCCTCTGAGAGGTAGAATGTCAGCCTCCCATCCCTGCCCTTCCCCTCCTCTTTTAACCCTGTCCAATCCATTATGCTCATTCTCCTCTCTATGCCAGTGACCCTCACCTTCTTTTTCAGATTTAGGAAGACTGTTCCATAAAGAAGCACCGGAGGCAAGCTTTGACTTTCTACCATTAATATGGGAAAAAGAGAATATGAGGATTAAACACAATCCAGTGTTAAGACAAATTATATTCACCATTGTGTAAACAAAATAATCCCCCAATGGCACCAGTTTATAAGTTTGTATGCCTGATGATTGAACACAAACATTCATTAATTAATTAAATTGTAGTTCATAGTGGAAAAAATCAATATGTAATACATAGAAGTTGCTTTAGAAGGTACATGCTTCACCACTTCCTATTTTGTACAGGAAACAAAAGACACTTGAATGGACTAGGTCATGTTTATGTAGCTAAAGAGTTTCAGAGCTATCCTCCAAACACAAGTCTACACAGCCCCAGCTTTCAGGCACCCAGTCTTCTAGTCATACAACAGCAACCTTACATAGACTTCTGTGATCCATTTAATACAGGTTGGCAGATTAAGAGACTGAAATAACTCCTTGTTTAGTTTTCTACTGCAGAACTTCTTTTCTCTGGAAAGCCACTAAAACTCTTCTCACAAATAGTAGCAGGAGTCTGCCACATAGAAAATTTTAATGAGTGTGTTTTCTCCCTTTGCCTCCTCTCCACAGGACGCCCATGTTTCCTGGCTGTCTTGATACTCTGGTCCCTGGATCCGGACTCATTGAGAGCTCCCCTTCCCTCTCTGCTATGATCATCTGTCTGTGAGCCTCATTCTAGATTCAAACTCTTTTTGAGTGACTATCCCCACTTTATGGGTTCATCAGATGTTAACAATTTCAAACTCCTCCCTTGCCACCATATATTCTCTGAGCTTTAGACCCTCAAACACACTCATACTGAGACCAACTATTGATCCCCTCTAGACTGTAGACTACTGTAACTTAATACACCAACTTTTTCAGAGCCTTACCTTTGAACTTCAGTCCACACTGGCATCCAACCAGTCAAGAGTTAGACCTGATTATTTCCTCTTCCCTACTACTAAATACAGTCAAGAACTGTGTTGTGTCCGTCGCCCCTCTTATTATTTTATGAGATGGTTCTTTGTTCCACTGAAAAGTAATCAAGCATAAAACAAGATCTGGTAGCTGTAAACCTTTGCCTATGTTCTTCTACAATGAAAACTTCAGCATATATTAATGATTAATTTTATTAAAATATATGAAAACAATAACCGTTACCTTAATGGAGTTATATCGTGCCACTATACATCACAAGGATTAATTAATTAGCTATTGAATCTTTAGAATTAATGTCCCAAATGATCTTTTTTCTTTCATATTTTCTATATCTTTACTCTGAGTCCTGGAATGTCAATTCTGTCATCCATCTCTTTAACTTTTTTTTTCTTTCTTTTTGACTAGAAAGAAATTAAAAATGTTCATAGAAACTGAGAATAGTCAAAAGTTTCCTTCTGCCTTTGAGCTTAACTTGTCCTAAAACATTTTGGAAAAATATCCCAAAAACATTTTTCCAAAAAAAATGAAACAAAAAAAAAAATCAAACAGTTCTGTTCTTTACCTTGAGAAAATTTTTTCTGCTTCTACACCATTAAGCGTTTTTGTTTTTCAACTCAAGCCTGGTGGTGTTATAGTGGCTCTGTGTATTCCAGGTGGACTTGGTGTATTGCACAGTGGATGTTATACACTGTGGGAGAAGGTATCATTTTGCTTGAGGTCTAGCCTGTTTTCTCTCCTGTAAGTCTGGATAGTAGGAAGTGTGGCATCTGGATTGCTTTACTTCTCTGAATTTTAATCCTTGTGCCTTTCCAACTGTCTGCTATTACCACAAGAACCCTAAAATATCAGAATCAATTGTTACTGGAGACTTCCTCCTGTTACAGCCCACAAGGTTCTTAGAGGATCTAAAGGAAGCTTCTAGTGAAAAATTGGCACTAACCCAATCCTAAGGCATTAAGTGGAATTTATCTAAACAGAACCAACTTTCCAAGCTGTTTTCTTTTTCATCCCATTTTTAGTATATAAACTTCATAATGTTAAATCAGAACATAAGGAGGCAATGCCATTCTCACAACCATAGCTTACTGAACCAGGACTGAGGAGATATAAAGTAGATCCTGGTCTGAAGAGTTTTGAAGAAGGCCCAAAATATGACTTAACTCACTAAGCCCTGGTTTTTCTAGATATAGAAGATATACATCTCAGCACAGTTCATTGGAATGTAAGTAACACTGTAGATTTCAATGACCTTAGAAATAATGTTTTCTCCTCCAGTACCTGATCCTGCCCCCCTCTTTTCCCCTCACCCTCTTCTCTTCCTCCCAAGTCCCTCTCACCCTCTACCTCCCATAAATATGTTGTTCCCCCTTCTAATAAGGACTGAAGAATCCACACCTTGATCTTCCTTCTTGAGCTTCATATAGTCTGTGAATTGTATCTTGGGTATTCCAAGTTTTGGGATAATATCCACTTATCAGTGACTGCATACCATGTATGTTCTTTTGTGATTTGGTTACTTCACTCAAAAAGATAGTTTCAAGTTCCATCCATTTTTCTAAGTATTTCATGAAGTCACTGTTTTTAAAAGCTGAGTAGTACTCCACTGTGTAAAATGTACCACATTTTCTGTATCTATTCCTCTGTTGAAGGATATCTGGGTTCTTTCCAGATTCTGGCTATTATAACTAAGGCTGCTATGAACATAGTGGAACATGTGTTCTTGTTTTATGTTGGAGCATCTTTTGGGCATATGCCCAGGAGTGGCACAGCTAGGTCCTCAAGTAGTGCTATGTCCAATTGTCTGAGAAACCACCAGACTGATTTACAGAATGGTTGTACCAGCTTGAAATCCCACCAGCAATGAAGGAGTGTTTCTCTTTATTCTCATCCTCGAAGATGCTATCACCTGAGTTTTTAATCTTAGCCATTCTGAATGGTATGAGGTGGAATCTCAGTGTTGTTTTGATTTGCATTTCCCTGATGACTAAGGATGCTGATCATTTCTTTAGGTGATTCTCAGACATTTGATATTTCTCAGTTGAGAATTCTTTGTTTAGCTCTGTACCCCATTTTTAATAGGGTTATTTGGTTCTCTGGAGTCTAACTTCTTGAGGTTTTTTTTGTATATATTAGATATTAGCCCTCTATCAGATGTAGGCTTGGTAAAGATCTTTTCCCAATCTACTGGTTGTTATTTTGTCCTATTGACAGTGTCCTTTGCCTTATAGAAGCTTTGCAATTTTATGAAGTCCTATTTGTCTATTGTTAATCATAGAGAAAAAGCCATTAATGTTCTGTTCAGGAAAATTTCCCATGTGCTCATGTGTTCAAGGCTCTTCCACACTTTCTCTTCTATTAGTTTCAGTGTATCTGGAGTATCTGTGGAGGTCCTGGATCCAGTTGGACTTGAAATTTTGTACAAGGAAATAAGAATAAATCAATTTGCATTACTCTATAAGCTGACTGCCAGCTGAACCAGATGGAGATAATATATAGAAGGTCACAAGTCTGAACAGAAGTGTGTAGCAATGGGGTATGGGGAGCTGGGGGAGTCATCAGCAAGTCCCAGATGCCACAAAAGCAAGAGGCTCCCAGATGAGGGAGGGGATGGGGAGGATGAGATTAGCTGAAATGCCCAACAAAGGGGAGGGAGAACCTGTAGAGACCATATTCAGAGGTTAGGCAAGGTCCCCTGTTAGGGAATGGGGCCACCCATTCATCTCCAAATTTTTAACTCAGAGTTGCTCCTGTCTAAAGGACATATAGGGACAAAGTGTAGAGCAGAGACTGAAAAAAAAAAACATCCAGAGACTGGACCACCTGGGGACCCATCCATATAAGACACCAAACCTAGACACTATTGCACAAGAAGTGCATGCTGACAGGAGCCTGATATCGCTGTCTCCAGAGAGGCTCTGCCAGAGCCTGACAAGTGCAAAGGTGGATGCTCACAGCCAATCATTGGACTGAGCACAGAGACCCCAATGGAGGAGTTAGAGAAAGAACTGAAGGAGCTGAATTTGGTTTGAAACCCCATAGGAAGAACAATATCAACCAACCAGACCCCCCCCCCCCAGAGCTCCCAGGGACTAAACCACCAATCAAAAAGTACACATGGAAGGACCCATGGCTCCAGCCACATATGTAGCAGAGAATGGCCTTGTCTGGCATCAATGAGAGGGGAGGCCCTTGGTCATGTGAAGGCTTGATGCCCCAGTGTAGGAAAATGCCAGGGCAGTGAGGTGGGAGTGGGTGAGTGGGTGGGGGAGCACCCTCATAGAAGCAGTGGGAGGGGGGATGGGATAAGGGGTTTCCAGAGGGGAAACTGGGAAAGGGGATAACATTTGAAATGTAAATAAATAAAATATCCAAGAAGAAAAGTAAAAAGTAAATTAGAAAATTGATCAATTCTACTTGATGTAGCTAAAAACTGCCATATTGAATTAAATGTTTAAGTGATATATAATTAATAAATTTGAATAGTTAAACAATTTTCAGTTTAAAAATTAACCACTAACTTTCACCATCAAACTCAAAATTTCAACACATAAATTTGTACTCACAGCACAGTGAATAGTTTACACATTTTGCAAACTGTTCACATATCAGAGAACATGGCAGACATTCATAAAGGAAAAACTGAATAAACAAACCTGCAACAGTGACATCTTCACCATCATCATCATCATCATCATCACCACCATCACCATCACCATCACCATCACCATCACCATCACCATCACCATCACCATCATCATCATCTGTTCATGATGGAAACATACCAAGAGATGAACACTGGGAGAATGGGAAAAAGTTTTTTAAAAAAAAGAAGAAATAGAGAGTTTGCCATTTTAGAGTCAAAAAGTTGAAATCCAGACTAGAAAGTAGACAGGACGTCAGACAAATTATAAGAAAAAATTTTAAGCTACAAGAACTAGCACAGTATATAGATTTTCAATAGTGTGCAGAGTGTATGGATTTTCAACAGGGCAAAAACTGTGTTTCAGGAATTTCTAGTAAAAATTAACACAAAATCATTTCCTTTTCTCTGCCAGATGAAGACTAAGAACATAGATTGGCCAAGTAGGAGCAGGCACATCAAAATTAATGAGAATATCCAACAGATACTTACTTGATTTAAGTGTCTGTGGTTTGGGCTAAAACATAACAATTCTACTAAGAAAAAGAAGATATTCCATTTTAAGCTAAATTTGAGTGACTTTCCAGAAACACATATGCAAGTGACCCTGTTCGGCCATGCAACAGGCTTCATGACCTTTTATAGACACATGGAAAGGATATCATAAGTCAATATTTATTAATTACATAGCCAGGGCCATGAAGCACTGCTGCAACAAAGCAGGCGGATTTTTCTTATAGTCTCAGACATTACCTCACAGCAATCTTAGATGATAACCCGTGGAGGCTGACAACGTAAACTCTGCAGTACATTGTGACAGGGTGACCTAATAGTCATGGGGCTGTTAGACACAGGTTGAAAGTGACTATACTAGGGTTGAGACTGCTCAAGAAAACTTGACTCTTGACCTGCCAGATTCCACCTCTCCAGAGTCAGGATGTCGTAGTCACCCAAGATCACGGCATGTGCAGGAGCTTTAGTACAGATGCAGCTTCTTTCCAGTGGTTGAAAATAACCAAAAAAGGGAATGAGGAAAATGGCTCTGTCATGAAAAAATAAAGTCATTAAAATACACCCTTAGTTTCTGTCCTCGAAACAGTTCTAAGGGAAAAAAAAATACATGCAAGAGGTCGATAGGAACTATTTGTACAACCCAGTATACAGTAAGATCCAGGCAAGAGGGGGCCTTCTCAGCCTTTTCTGCCATCTTCTCTATCTCAACACAACTATTCCAGTTCATTCTATTACTCATAATTATTCTCTGTTGAACATAGTTTTCTTCTAATCAAAATGAGATAAGGCAAATCATGGTTTACCTCCCAATTCAAATCACTTTATTCTTCACCACACAGAACTGACATGGTATATGGGTCTAATTTATAATTAGCTAAAATGGGAACACATAAAGTAACACATTAAACTATAAATTTAGTGTTATTAGTTACCATTATGTTTATCATGAGCCTAAGTCAATTTTCTGGACTGAAAGCATCTCCATGTTTAGATATGTGCCTTGAGGTTACTGAGAATGAGTGCCCATCAGGGTCTTCTAGTGCTGTGAGTTCCAGCAGAGTCTGGTGCTGCCAACCACTGATAGTCTTGCATCATTCCATGGGAACAAAGTGTCTAAGCCTTTGGGAGGTTCCCCCATATCTGGTTCATACTCAATAAATGCTGGCTAATAAGACCATCCAGAGAGTGTTCCATCTCACTTTTCTTTCTCCTGAACACCTTGATTTAAAGAGCTACAAATGTGCCTTTATGTAATTTATTCCACTGCTTCCTTGTGTAAACAATCCAAAATATTGTTTTTCTTGCTGTCTTAGTTGGATGTTTTCATTTTCCTCTTGAGATTCCTGGTCTTATGCATGTACGTTACCTAAAACTATTTAGTGATTAGAATGTTATGCTTGGAGAACCTTACTTCAAATTTCTTATTCCCAGGTAGCCATAGCCTATCATGTGTTCTTGGATTCTATATGTAAGCTGAGTTTGGTTCACAATTGCACAAGAAGAAATAAGGAGAGGAAGAGATAGTGTGGTGCAGTAGAAAGGAAGGGAACTCTCTACTTACTCATTTGATTTTACGATGTTGACATTATATAAGACAGATGATCTTAAAGTTGCATGAAGTAGAAAATAAACATAAATTGCCTGATATGTGGCTGAATTATTGAATGATGGCTAGCATCTGCATGAATTACTAAAGGGTAAAACTGTATAAGAATTAAATGACTATCACAATTGTCCTCTTCCTGAAGCACTGAAATGCCAGCTAAGTATCATGATCCTAGAGACACATGGGAGCCTGTGAGTGGGGTCTGTGTAATGCAGTTGAGCCCATGATCTCCCAAAGACATATGTGAGTGCCTGAATCATGCATCTGTATAATGCAGTCAAGTCCATGAGCCCCAAGAGACAGATGTGAGTCTGTGTAATGCAGTAGAGTCATTCAGCTCTGTAGAAAGATGTGAGTGCATAAGTTGCAGGTCTGAAATACAGTGTGTAAACAACTCTTTGTTCCAGAGGATTGAACGTCATCAGTTGAGACCTGTTGTAGCACATGATTCCTGTGCTGTCTTCTCCACCCTAGTCCTTCCGTAGGCTTGACCTCAGGAAATTCGTGACTTGGAAAGCATTTACCTCTTACACTCAAAGCTACCTCATCCAAATACCAGACAGGAGATATCTGCTAGGATAAACGCCACTCTAATAGTCTGAAGAAACTGCTTAAGTGTCTGTTCAACATTAAAATTCTCCAAATTTATCATGATTGATATCCAGTCCCACAGTGAATGCATGAAACACAGCTTTGACTAAAAGGTAGCCTCTTCAGGTCTCAGGAGAAGGCAGATGTTAACAGCTGCATCTTTATCTACTATGAAGATCATTGTAGAGCTCTGAGTGCAGTGAAGTCAGCGCTCAGCTTTGTAAGATGCACAAGTCAAGAAGCATTTATCTTTTGTACAGGACAGATTTTCTTAAAAAGTGACTCCATGGATAAAAGCCAATGGAGAAGAATTCTATTACATCTTGAGATTATGGTGATAAAAAGTAATGTGTTGACTATAATTACAGCTTATATTTTTTCAAAGCAAAATAAATAATTTGACTGTGTCACAGTTTCTTCATACCAATATCATTATCACCGTGAAGATGCTCTTTCTACTCCACAGGTGAATACATTAGGCTTTGAGAAGCCTCCAGTGAACCATAGTTACACAGCTATGAGTAAAACCGTAAGACCCAATGAACAAGCTTCAGAACTCCATACCTAGACATCTTCTTGATGTCTCTCCAGACAAACTAGCTGGGGAGCAAAAGGAATATAAATGGCTTGGCCTCTGTTTTACATATATGTAAAATTCCTTTGAAGCGATACAATGCATGGACCTGGACTTCAGTTTCAGATGCAAGCTCTAATTTCACTCCTACCAGTGAGTCCCTCCAGCCCAGGGTACATCGTTTAACCTAACTGCAAAATTCTCCTTTTTCCATCTCAGCCAGAACAAACACACCACTGGATGACACAGAGCCAATGTCTGATATCTTATATGTTCTTAATAAATGTGTGTTTCCTTTTCCTTTAGTAGAAGAAAGAAACATAAGACTGTTAATTAACTGAATAATGATAACAACAACATCAACAACAATAATAATAGTGTCTCTTAGCATGCCTAACATATGCCTCATGGTCAGGCTGCTATATGGAGACCTGACATCAATTGCTCTGTCGATTGATGCCTGCAAGGCTGGGAGCTTTGCTTCAAGCCCAAGCTTATTCTTAATGTAGCTAAAGGAACAGAACAAAGACTCCTTCAGAAGAACCTTGAGGTGAAAGGTAAAAGCTAGTCAAGTAAAGGAACTCAATGGGTTACGGAGCCTGTCTGTTTCTTTCCCCCATATTTCTGTTTTTCTTCGTGGTCCCCAGAACTGTGGTTGGATATGTGGAGACCTGCATTTTGACTAATAAAAAGATGAAGGACAAATTGAATTAGGTGCCCTCTTGCAGTGCTTAGTTACCTCAAAGAGGTGACATCTCTACCCTGTCCTGTGTCTGCCTGACCCTTGTTGCTTAGATTTGTAAATTAATTTTTATTTCTGACACTCTGTAATAGTTTCTGTGAAACTGTTTTATAAAAATATAGGTATAAGGAGAGAAAAATAATAATAAGATAAGTAAATATATTCACTATTAAAAGGTGTTTTTAACATTTCTATTCATTGCCCAACATAAGGACTGAGAGGTTACTTTCTGAGGCTCCAGGCTGAACCACACTTTTCAGAAGGCTGTTTTGGCATGCCATGTAGTTTCATTTAAATAAGAAAACCTAGTAAATATGCAAAAGTTAAACAAACAAGATCTTACCTTTACATTTTAATAGCTTCCCTGTGCTGGGCCTATATTTTAGCAAGGTGTGGCAATCATTTTTAAGCAAGTTTATTCCTACCTCATTCTCCCACCTTCGTCTTCCCTAAAGACTGAAAAAATAATATACATACATCTCCAGCTTTCTCTACAGCAAACAATGTTGATTCAGTTCTGGTTTTTGAAGCTTACCCATTACTGACAGAAACATAAACAGTGCCAGACATTTCTTTCCTTTTTCCTTGACCAGGGATATCATAGTCAATGCTGGAGCAGCCATCTTTTGGCCTTGAGGAAATATACCAGCATGTTAAAAATATCAAAGCAGGGAACTAAAAGGGCAGCTCTTATATGTGTACTTCTGAACTCACTGTCTATGCAGCAATGTGTGTTCCTATCTGATTCTCAGTTAAATATTATGCTACTTGAGTCAAAAGTTGTCTGGGTAGATACATTCCTTAAAACTGGTATGGCTTTCTAGTACATGTAAGAAAACACAGCTCAGTGGCCCTGCTGATTTGTTTGTGTATTTTATTGTCATAGGGACCAGATACAAGTGTAGTGTCCTTAGGTTGTGTTTTTGAGATGCTCCATTAATACACAGAGAGACACAATGAACTTCAGCTCAGCTCAGTTTCTTGAGAGCTGTATTTAACTAATGTTTTCTAAATCTACAATGACTCTTGAGCCATGAGAGATAATATAGAATACATGAGATGATACAGGAGAATGCTAGGCATGGTGGTTCCACCACAGGAGAAGCAGAGGCAGATGGGTCTCTATGAATTCCAGGTCTATCTGGTATACTTAGTAAGCTCCAGACCAGCAGGGATACACAGAGAAAACATGGCTCAAAAATGAAAAAAAGAATTCAAGCAAAAAGTAAAGTGAAGATGAGAAAATAAAAACAAAATCGGGGGCAGGAGAGATGGATTTATTGAGTAAAGGCATGAAGATTTCCATTTTCTAACTATTCTCATATTGAAAATCATTTCATTGTCCCATCCATAATGATTCTTGATTAATGTATATAATATTCTTGCAATATATCTCAGAAACATTACAGCAAAAAAATCAATCAATTAAGGGCATGACACAGCAGTTACAACAGGAGAGACATACAGGGAGTACAAAAACTCACGTCACTCTAAGAAAAGGTAAATTTAAGTCCCAGCAACCTCTCTCAACATAATGTTTTAGAAAAAAAATGTGTTCCCATTTTCATCAATACCATTCCCAAAGCCCCAGTAACCTGAGTGTGTCAACAATATAGAGACTATTTTCTTTTAAGTTATTTTATTTCATTTATTATATGTGTATGGGTATTTTACCTGAATGTAGATTGGTATATCTCTTGCATGCCTGGTTCCTGTGGAGGCCAGAAGATGGTGTCAGATCCACCAGAACCAGTGTTATAGACAGTTGTGAGTTACCATGTGGGTGCTGGGAATCAAGCTTTGGTCACCTGGAAGAGCAGCCAGTACGTTTAAGGGCCAAACTGCCCAATCTGTGGGGAGTATTTTCATTCTCTTGCTAGTGATGTGGCAGAATAGCTGACCTCTCCTCCCCGCAACCTTCAGCATCTTAACACCTTTTCTGGATTTGTTCCCTTGATTGTGGCATGCTTTCTTTTGCTCATACTTTTCTGGCTCTGATGTTTGGATCCATTTCCCAACTGTCTCTGCCTTGTCCCTCTAACTGTTGAGAACACCCTGATGCACCTTCTGGTATTGTGGACCTCAGCTCTCTTGTAATTATGAACACAGTTGTTCTTTCAGTATAACAGTTGCCCAAAACTTCAGACTGCAACTACAGCTGACCTGGACTGAGAAGCGGAAGGTCTGCTCCATTTGGAAGAAGCACCCCATTGTCCCTTCATTGTCCACAGCAGGAAGGTTTCTGGACAACACTGTGAAGCTAGACATTAAAGGGTAAAGAGTGGAGGCCACATGCTTTTTCTCATGGACATGAGCCACCCCTGCCTTTACTTTTGTGACTCTGTTATGAAGGAAAAGAACAAGAGACATTGTGGTAGCCCTGTGAAGCGCCATCTTGACTTGATCTCTTGAAATGGAAAATGGGAGGAACATGAGAAAGGAGTTTCTGACTCTTTTCAGAGTCAAGTTAGCCAGCCATGGGAACTAGAAAAACAGAGTGCATGGAGTTTTCAATCTGGACATAATGAGTTTGATAGACAGCTACAGTCTACTGTCCCCCACCACTGCCACTTACGAAAGTGTCAGGAATGATGCCACAGCCTTTCACAACATCTGTATCCTGGACCTCCATTACTTACAGGGATCAGGAGTCAATTAAATTAAAGTAGCTTTAAATTTGCAACATCAGTCTTGTGTGTTACATCAGACTTTGACTAAACTGAGAATGTGTTCCAAAGAGGATGATTTTCAAACCATAATGTACAGGGCAGTGTCATAAAATGGAGTTATATATATTGTAGTAGTTAGTTAGTTAGTTAGTTAGTTAGTTAGTTAGTTGTTGGTTAATCAGTTCAAAATATTTATTGTTTTTCATATGAGCAACTGTTCCAAAACATTAACATACAAAATGAGTTGAGGGAATACTCAACAACTAGCTACCACATTGCTCTGCTAAAACTTTATTTTGGTCGTAGTCACCTGCTATTCTTTGGTGGATTAAGACTTCCTCCTGCCTCCCTCGGGGATTTGATCAGTCCAGGAAAATAGTTGTTCATATTTCTCAGAGCAGTGAATTACATGTTTGGACACATCTTCTTCCAGGAAGGTGAAATCTGGAAAGTATAGAACAAAGGGTTTGCTCATAAGAAAACTGAAATAAGAACAGACTCTTTTATATATCCAAATGTTACTATATGATACTGTGAAACTCAGAGCCATCTTGTGACCTTAAATAAAAATGGTGAAAAGAGGGGGAGTATTTTAAGGGCAGCTGACATCTCTGAGCCATGGCTGAACTCCTCTGAAATCACTTTACACCTAGTCTTCCAGCTTTATATGGTCCCCCTCCTCCACTCCCATCTATCTATCTATCTATCTATCTATCTATCTATCTATCTATCTATCTATCTATCTATCTATCTCCTTCTCTCTCTCTTTCCCTCCAGGTGTTTCTGGTTAATACTTTATTTTAAGTTGTGTCTGTTTGGGAGGAGGGGTGCATAAACATTTGTGTAGTTGCCCTTGGGGGTCTTAAAGGGACACTGGGTCCCCTGGGGGTAGATTTACAGGGGGTTTGTGAGTCACTATGAGGGACCTGGAAACCAAACTTGGGTCCCATGGAAGAGAAGTCTGTGTTTTTAATTACTGAACCACCTCTTTAGCCTGTAGCCATGTCCTTTGACACTGACAGAGAGTGTGTCCTCCACGAATCTTAGCTCTTTCTTCCCTAAAGGCACAGGCTCTGGAGACTATCTGGTTGGAGTGCAGAGGGAGTCATTGAAACTCCCAAAGAAAAAGCATAAAAATGAGAGGAGTAAGATCCTCTGACTGCACCACATCTTATTTGAACGTAGCTGTCTGTCCCACAAGGAATCGATTGGATTTTTTTTTTTTGTTTGTTGATTTGTTGCATTTTGGTTTTGCTGTGTTGCCTCTGGCATCTATTTGGATTCCACTGCCTTTCTGACGCTTGTTGCTATCATTTTAAACAAGGCACTTCCCTTACCAGCAGAGAGGAAGTAGTTAGTCAGAGGTCAGAAGTCAAATCCTGCCTCTTGTAGTTTATCACTTAAAAGTATAGATCACACTAATGCCAGAGAGCTGAGCAAAAGAACAACCAAGCAGTTAGCTGCTGCTAATCTTCCCATGATACACAGCAAGGTGAGACATGCTCGACAGTAATATTTATAGTTGATCTGCAACCCCAAAGTTGCTTAATTTTCATTATTGATGTTTGAACATTCTCAGTGTCTTCTACAATGGCATGTTAGTAGGAATGTACATTAGAAAAGTTCTCTTTGCATGGTTGCTCAGACCTCTGTGCCACCGACACGGACAACCTTTCTAGACTGGCTGCCAAAGGCCAGCATAGAACCACTGCACAGGAGGCATGGCTAATCCTGTGCTTAGGGATAGTCTCCCCTCTACTACTGACAATACTGCATTTTCTCTGTCCTTTAAAGCACACAGTCTTCTGGGAATGCACCTAAGAGCTCCCTGAAGACTGTCTACTATGGCTTCGTTCATGCTTCCAGAGAGCTCATTCATTTGAGGTGTTTCTGACATGGGGAGCTTCCTACAGTGCACACTTATCTCTTTGGGGAGTTTTCTCTGAAGATGTGTTTAGTAGCTGCAAGATTATTTCTAGCTTTATTGAAAAGCCTTCTTAGAGAAGTCTAAACACAAGTGAAATGGACCTTGAGGCTCAGTATCCTTTGCAGGTGTGGTACTGGGAAGGTCTACCCTGTTTCTCTGAACTTCCTTTCTGCTACTAGCGCATGGTGAGTGACCATGCAGTATGCTGGGGAGACCAGTATTCATTCAGTTATTTATAGGATCATTTCTCCATCTGTAAAATGTGCATGTGTGACTAGTAATTAGGTCTTATTAAGGCAGGATTTCTCCTTTGTAACGCAATATATGTCTTAATTACATAAAACAATCACTCGAACCGATTGTGCACACTTCTTTGAGCTTTGAGTGCCCTCTACTGGAATGAGAAAAAAGCAAGAAATCAATAGCAAGGAGGCTGCAGAAGGGCCTGCCCTAACATGTAAGATGTCACTATTCTTAGGAAAACAATGACAATTAGAATTCAGTGTATCCCACTCACAGTAATTTTTTAAAAAATAAAATCTGAAAATCTCTTTAAGTAGACAGGAGAGTGTGCATTGTGTGGATTTTACAAAAGAGCTAAAATACTGGCACCAATTGCTCCAGTTGGCTGGCTTGCTCACTCATTTCCAGGCTCTGTGGAGTGTCAGTTAGCAACCATTGCCTCCAGAGCAAGGCTGTGATGTATCAGTTTCCTTCCAAAGCTCTGGGTGACTTCAGCTTTCACTAGGAAGAAGTATTCCATATCTCAGTCTCATGGACCTTTGATGGTTGTCATTGTCATTGCTTGTTTTTTTTGTTTGTTGTTTGTTTGTTTTTTTATTTGTTTGTTTGGTTGGTTTACAATCTCCTCTTATCTTTGCTTTAATTTATCTCAGGTACCAGCCCCATCTACAACCTCCTACATTCACATTGCTCCCTGCAGACTCTTCCCACAGTCAACACAATCAAGCCATAGTGCATCCCCTTTGGTTGACTTTCTATTCAAACAGGCGACCGGCCCTTTGTCTTAATTGCTGAACTTGTCTGTACTGTATAGTCTATTGCCTTAACTACTGTCATCACCACACTCATCTCCAACAATGCTTTGGTCTTCTCTAGGACCGTGAAGACAGTCTATTCTTCTACAGCCTAGTGAATCACTCCAATAGACTTCACTTTCCAAGCTGCCAAGCACTGCTGAAGTCAGTCACCCAGTCTGGCTCATCCTCTGGTCACAGAGTCTTAGAGCCTTCAAGTGAGTATTGGGAACACTCAGTGATGTACTTTTTCTCTGTTTATTGTCCTAATGTCTAAAGATCAGCCTTGCCTCCCTCCCTCATTATTAAGACTTGATATGCTTCTTAAGTTTCATGGAAAAAAAATACACCTTTTCTTTTTCTTACTCCAAACTTCTAAGTTTGTCTTGATTTCCTTTCATTTCCATTTGCCATCAGAGACAACATCTTCTCCATTTATGGGAATCTTCCAGTCAGCCTTAATATTTGAACCAGTAATTTGTTTTAAAGGTTGCTGTCCCTCCACAGGTAAGTCTTTCCCATACTCAGACTTAAAAACATTCCACATTACCTACAGTCTTCCTCTCCCATCCCAGAAAAGGCAAAGTCTACTCTCAGCTATGATGCCCTGAGGGAAGACTGTTAAATTCTCCCTTTGACTCCCTAGGAAGTCCTTTGGAGGAAGCTGGTCTGCTTTTCATCAGCCACTTGTGCCTCCTTGAAACCCAATGTGGTCTCAAGGTTTTGTCACTGACCAAGGTAAAATAGAAGGTCTCTTCCTTTCAAGTGGTTGCTCAGCCAACGTCTCTGAAGTTCCAGAGTACAAGATTGGCAATACTGCTCCCAATGTTGTGTCACTAGGAAGAAGGAGCAGGAAAGGTGTGCGTGACTCTCTCAAAGAACATTGTACTCAGTACTTCAGCTTGAATCTCACTGGAGCTGGACTGCAGTCACATGACTAAACCTAGCTGCATGGAAAATTGGGACGAAAAGATTTTATTGTAGGTCATCAATTGAAAACATGGAGGTTCTATTGCTAAGGAGAAAAGAGAAAACATATTTTTCTCTTGGTTATAGTAAGATCTGTGTGTGTTAATCAAACACAGGAATAATGGCGAAAGTTAATGGGATTGAGATTTCAAAATATGAAGTGTGCTTTTCATATTATGGAAATTTAACTTGATATTTTGTGGATAAATCTAATACTTGAAAATTATTGAAATTTTATGTCCTAATATACACTACATATTATCTAAATGGTTTATGAACACAGATATATTTGTGCCTTTAAGCAAAAAGTAAATAAATACACAATAGTTTAACTTGTGAATATTGTTCTGCTTTTATGTTCCCAAGCTTAAAAAAAAATAAAAGAAAAACAACAGAATGATACTTGTTAATTTATATATATAAAAAAAAACAAAAAACAAAACAAAAAAAAACCCATTTGATCTACTAATCTCCATCTGATAACTAAACAGTATTTTTTTTTAAATTAGTATGTGTCTGTGTGTGTGTGTGTGTGTATGTGTGTTCTCCTTGTCTGGGCCTTGGGGATTGAATTCATGTCATCTAGCTGGCACACCATTGTCATGCTATGAGAATCTTTTCCCATCCTTGAAAACATCTTTTGTCTTTTAAATTAGTTTTTATTTTTGAGATTATAATATAATTGCGTCATTCCACCTTCCTCCCCTCCCTCCCTTTTTCCAGTAACTGTAGTAGATGGTAAACAAACTTTGTCTAAAGTGAAAGTGTTCTGTTGTTTCTGTCTCACAGAGACTTGTGACAGATGCTGAAGTTCTTCTTTTCCTCTCTACGGGGATTTGCAAGTCATAATTTTATTCTGTTCAGTTTTAAAGAATATCAGTTATGCATTGTAAGTCATACACATCTAATTCTCAATACATTCGGGTTCAGTAATATTTCCAAGAAAAATTTTGTCATGTTTTTTTTTATTGTCTCTTCAATTGTTATGTGCCTCAGTTGCTACTAATTGAGCTGGATTAGTAAGAATGAGTTATGATGGGTTGCATGGCAGGAACTCTTCTGGCTTGTGCTATTGTGTTTCCAATCTATATTTACAAGAATTATACACCACCCTGTAACTTGCTAGATCTGATACTATTTACACAATTCCTTTCAAAGGATGTTTCCATTCATGACTTGTTCATGCTGCAATTCTCACCTCCATCAGTTGTAACACATTTTTACTTTATTTTATTTTAGTATAGGCATGAATATTTCATTTCCAACTATCCTCATTTTGAAAATCATTTTATTGCCCCATGCATGATTCTTGGTTACAGTATGTAATATTCTTGCAATCTATCTCAGAAGCCTTTCATCAAAAACGTAAAGAAGTGTGTGGAGGAATGACTTAGTGAGTAAAGTGCTAAATTTGGATTCTTGGTACTTTCCTAAAATCTAAGAATAGTAGTGTACACCTGTAACCCCAATACTGGGACGCGTAAAGACACGTGGATCCTGGGAGCCTTGATGGCCAGCCAATCCAGTTAAAATGTGAGATCCAAGCTCAGCCAGAAACTTATCTCAAAAAAATAAGAAAGAACACAATAGAGAAAAATACTCATTGCTGACCTCTGTCCTCCACATATACACATAGGGGTGAGCATATGCACTCTCACACACACACACACACACACACACACACACACACACACACACACACACGTGCTACTCACGGAAGGAAAGGGACAGGGTGGAGGAAGGAGGGAAGGAAGGAGATTGGAAGAAAGGGAGGAAATTTAAAGGAAATAGGACTGTCTCTAGAATGACTGTCACTTGCCAAAGTGGTTAAGGGTGTGATGTGTGCTTCTGGTGCCTGCCACCCAGCCTTGACCATAGAATCTGATCTGTTGAGAAGTATCAGCCAGAGGCATTATACATATGAAATGTTTCTGACTTTTTCTTATTTCTTTCCAACCCTTATCTTCAGCTATACTACAGTGGATTTCCTAGCTCTATCTTTTAATAAAACCTGGTCAAATTTGATAGTGTTTGCTTGGTTCAGATGTCTGCAGATAAAAGGTTCAATCCAAAACTTTACTTAAACAACTTTTCTCTTCTTCCCAGTGTGGGTTTCATCCACGGTGTAAAGAGCTGAAGTGTGAAGTGAGACTTGGTTAGGTCTTCTAATTACATTCTCCTTCTTCCGTATGCGCAGCTTTTTAGGCTTGGAGCCAGCTGAACTAAAACTGTAGAAGGTGGTTACAGGCTTGAGGGAATAGCAGATTAAAATGTTGCTGTGAGGTTGTGAATTTAGTGTGGTTCTAGGGAACAATGGAAAACAAAGTGAACTGGGATTCCAAAAAGAGCCCAGAGTCATAAAAAAAAAAAGTGGCTGAAGGGACAGGCAGGGACCAGATTGCAGACATCTTGAAAGCCATTTAAAAAGTGAGAATATATTCTAGCCACAGAAGAAACCTATCTGAATTCTTCTGAATAAAGGAGATGGGTGTTTTAGATCCTTAAAAGGCACCTTGAAGTAGTAGGAAAAGAAGGGTTCAAAGGGTAAGAAAAAGGAGACCAGTTAGAGAAGGGTATCAGATGTCCAGGGAAGGCATTAGCGGCCTGCCCCAGGATGCTGCGATACCATTGACATTTGTGGGCATTCTGAAAGAACAACCATGATGCACATGAACAACCATGTTTGCCCAAAATAATTTTTGCATCCAAGTGAACATATTGGGTAGGTGATTGATATGTGAGTCTTAAACCCTGGGCTGTGGACACATATTCAAAGCCATCAGCATATATATATAGTGTCTAGAGCCACAAGAATCAAATCAGTTACCACAACACTAAGTGTAGACATAGGAAGAAAATATTAATCCCTTTGAAATCTCAACGTTTAGAGGTGAGGGAGGCAAAGAATCATTGCCACAATAGAACTAGGCCTCCAAAGCAGTTAATAAAATCTTCATAAAATGTCTCAAGAACTTTGTCAGTTTCTGCTTAAACTCCTTTTAAAGATCTCATGACTTCACTCCACAATGGAAGCTTATTGAGAAGGTGCAATTTTTTTCTTGTTTTAATACAAAATTATTTCTATAGATATACTTTTTCACCACTCTTCCTGCCAGATGCTGCTTTCCCTTGTTCACGCGTCCCACGTTTGTGACCTTTCTACTGACAGTATAGTTGTAGCTTATACACACTTACTATGTGGAACTGAACTACATGCTCACTTCAAGGAAAGACAGCTGTACAATGCTGTGTGTCTCTGCATCTGTAGCATCTCTGTGCCATCCATGTGCCCAAGAACAGGAGAATAAATGTCTCACAATCTGGAGTCACACCCACAAAGAAATATACTCTCGACCCGTAGGCATACTGGAGAAGTTTTTGTTTGTTTGTTTGTTTTTCAATTGTGTGCTTGCTTTACATGCCAACCTTGGAATCCTGCCTTATGTTTTATATATTTCTACTTTACCTAAACCAGAGTGAGATACTGGTCTTTATCCACAGGAAGTGTCCAGGAATTGTTCTTAGCTCTAGTCTATTTCCAGAGCGACAAATTGTTAGGTCAGTTTTCCTAGTGGGTAACACTGGGATTTCCACCTTCTACTCTTTATGTCAACAGATTCATATTAGGGTCTGAATGATCATGCAGAGGGAAGGAAACAAAATACTTAGTTTCTAACTTTGTCAACAGTCTCTGGTGGTTTCAATTTGCTGTGAATATGGTCAAAAGATGAATGAGGGGCAGGTGTCTAGGAAAGCTGAGCGCCAGCTCCTCTAGGAGCCTGACTGATGACAGAAAGAGCTCTTTTTAGCAGGACTATTCTTAAATCACCCATTTTTGTGTCAATACCTCACAATGACAATGCCTTTCCGAAAGTCTAAAAATTAGGATGTCCCTCGTGAAGATGGCCAAGCATTCAGCATCCTTTACTACAAAGAGTTATTAATTACTTTATTGGGTACCTCCAGAGGCAACTCCATCTTATCAGTGGGACAAAGGCTTTGGATCAATGAGGCTTGGATCCTGTGAGAATGAGGGGCCTTATTTTACAATGCAAGTTGATGATGTGGTTAATATATTCATCAGAATTTAATGTGAAATTTGGAGACTGCCTATAGAAAGAGCTCCCTTATGAACCTCAAAATGTTGCTTTCACTTAAAAGCAAAGACCAGAGTTTAAGGAAAGCATAATGCAATTAAAAGCCATATCCACTACTCTGCTGCTCAGCTGATGTCTTATTAAAAATGTGTGTTTGTGGCCAAGGAAGTAGGAGGTGGGCTCTCAGCTGTCAGGCAGAGAAGAGAGTGCCGTGTGTGCCCTGGATCCATCTCTAAAGGCCTGCACACTCAGATTCCTGGCCCCCAAGGAGGGAGTCGTTTCATCCTCTTCCCACATGACAATCAAAATCACACCACAGACTTCACTTTTCTCACTTCTCCTACACAAGGGCTCATGGTTGGGCATAAGATAATGAGGACAGGCTCTGTCACCCACAGCGTGGCAAGATAAGATGGAGCATAGTCAGAAGAAATTATTTTAGGGTCCCCTCCCCCAGAATTTTCACTGGTGACTCAGTTCATCCTCTCTATGCCTAAATAGGTATCAGAAATGGATCCTCAGATGCCCTGGGTTTTCATTCCAAATTGGCTTCTGGATTCATTTTTGTACTAAGTATACTATTAAATGTCTCCACGTTTGTTCCACTGAAGGGAAAGTTCAACTGCAACCCACATCATCGAATAATAAGGAACATCAAATTATATGGCATTGCCCATAAAACTCACTTACATTTGCACCACTCTGCAGCATATCCTGGAGCAGCCTGTACTACCATTTGTAAATGTTCACTCTCAGTAAGTTGAGGTTTACCAAAACATAGTTGAAGAATTTTTTTTTAAAAAAAGATTTATTTATTATAATTGAGTACACTATTGCTGCCTTCAGACACACCAGAAGAGGGCATCAGATCTCATTACAGATGGTTGTGAGACACCATGTAGTTGCTGGGAATTGAACTCAGGAACTCTGGAAGAGCAGTCAGTGCTCTTAACTGTTGAGCCATCTCTCCAGCCTCCAAGAATTCTTTTTAAATTGTACCTACTTAGTAGTGATTAGAGTTACAGCCACTAGGGACCTTGTTCCAATGTCTTCCACTAAGTAAAAGGCTTTTTAGATCAGCTATGATTGCTAGCCATCATACAGTTCATAATGCCTTTATTCTTGCTTCCAAGAAGGTGATCCTTCATCTCAAAGATGTTAATTGTGTGCTTAATACAGAAATTGAAAAAGGTTAAGTCACTTAATAAAGAAAAAAAATAAGGTTTAAACCTGGGGCTGGAGAGCTGCCTCAACAGTTAAGAGTGTTTGCTGCTCTTGCAGAGGACCCAGGCTGTTCCCAATGCCCATATCACAACTGTCTGTGACTCCATCTCTAGGGAACCCAATGCCTCTGGCCTCCCCATGCAACTGAATCATGTGCACATATCCATGTACACAAATAGAGAGAGTCAACAAAGGACTAATGGCATGGAACTGTAGAAGAAGAGAAAAAAGGGAGGAGGAAGAAAAGAAGGAAAGGAGCAAGGGGAAATGGAAGACAGGATGATTGCTATTTGGTTGACTGGTTTTGACTAACAATAGACCCAAAGGTTTAGTGCAAAACATTTTCTTCCTTTTTGTGCCTCAGTTTACTTACCGGATGGATTAGAATATAGTTCAGATCAACTCACCTCATGAGACATAGATCTTTTAGAGCTTTATAACATGGTTTCTATTCGTCCAATAACTATAAAACCACAAGGCTTATCAGCATAGATTCTTCCAACAAAAATAAAATTATTAGTCCCTAAATGATTAACTGTACAAATAAAATCATTTTCTAATAAAATTCAAAATATTCTGTTTGTACTGATGTCATGTTTTTAAAACAACAATCACTTTTTAATAGTGTTTATGTGTAAGAGTATTAATTCCAGAAAATGATAACACGATGAAGAATTATCACTGGAGATTTAAGACCTAAGTAGTATTAAAGTTTAAAAAAAGGCAAAAAATTCCAAAGAAATGAAAATATCTGGGAAGATTAGGGCCATGGAACTTGTTCTCTGTTTGAATATAAAAAGAATAGGTGACTTAAGTTTCCATTTAATTATATCCCCCAAAAGTTAGTGTACAAATCAAGGGATGACAGATTATACATCAACTATTTCAAATCGCTTTCCAAACTAAGTATAAATCCTGGGTTGTGATTTTACTGTAATTATCTTTGTTGCAAAAATAAATTCCATTGATCATGTGTGAATACTACACTTATCTGTAGATGTAAGGACACATATTTAGAATATAGTTAAGGGTTATGCTGGTTAAGTAAAGTGGCAGTTACAGGTTCTCCTTCAAGACCCATGATGTCACTAGCGCTGGATAGTTGGCTGGTTTTCCAGTACCAGGCATGATTTTCCTCCTGTTGAGTGAGTTCTAGGTCTAATTAGAGACCTTCTGCTTACCACTAAAGAATGCATACCACTGCTGCACCCTTAGGGCTATCAATCAAGCTGTTGTGATTCATAACCATCATGAAAATGGGAAAACTGGTGCTCTAATTAGAGGGGGGAACATAAACACAGAAGAAGGATGGGAGAAGGTAAAATAATAGTAAGGATGTCTGAAAAACTCACAAGGAAGCAAACTACTAAGTATTTACCTAAAAATACCTATAATACACTCCACTCTGTTTTTAAGTATGCATATTTATTTTAAATGTAAATTTCCCTTCTTTTCTGACAATGCTCCCTTGAAGAGCCAAAGACCTTCCAACAAAAAACCTGACATCAGCCATGAGAATCCTTATTCAGAGTTTTTGGTCAGAGTTGTGCAAGAGACTCAGAAAACATTATCGACTATTACTATTGCCCTTGGTTGTTCCAGTGGTGGAATGTAAGACCCTATTCCAGAAGACATGATGTATTTCAGAAACAGGACCCAGAGGTGAAGCTGATCTAGCTGTCCTTTTTGAGGAGAAGCTTTTGGAGCAGCAGCTCTCTTCTTAGTCACCCCCTCTAACCAGGACTCCAGGTGGTCACTATCCAAGGTTCTCCATACTGACAGGTTCATCATTTTCTTAATAGACAGTGCCTCATTTTCCAATTTGTACTCATGGAAAGGCTCCACATTCTTTCTTCTTTGTCTTCACCATTGACTCCTGGTCTTGTTTTTCTCACCATATTCTGAACTCTTCCTTGTTGCTTTCATGGACATTGGTTTCTGACCCTTCTGCCAGTTAGCCTTCTGTCCCTTTATGTACTATTCTTTCTTTTCTCTTTTTTCTCTGCAATTCTTTTTTGGATCCTTCAATATGGCTACTCACTGCCAACATCAAAGGTTAAAGGATATCACTTTTTCTAAGCAACTCTTTGGTCCCTACCTTTGCTGTATCTTCTCTTGAGTAGCTATCACCCTTAAAATGCCAGGAGAGAGAGAGAGAGAGAGAGAGAGAGAGAGAGAGAGAGAGAGAGAGAGAGAGGAAGAAGGAGAAGGAGAAGGAGAAGGAGAAGGAGAAGAAGAAGAAGAAGAAGAAGAAGAAGAAGAAGAAGAAGAAGAAGAAGAAGAAGAAGAAGACGACGACAGGGAGAGAGGAAGGAAGGGAGGGAGGGAGGGATGGAGGGAGGGAGGGAGAGAGGGAGAGAGGGAGAGAGGGAGAGAGTGAGAGAAGGAGGAGGAAGAGAGGGAGAGAAGGAGAGAGGGAGAGAGGGAGAGAGGGAGAGAAGAAGAGAAGGAAAGAGGGAGAGAGGGAGACAGTGAGAGAAGGAGGGAGGGAGAGAGGGAGAGAGGGAGAGAGGGAGAGAGGGAGAGAGGGAGAGAGGGAGAGAGGGAGAGAGGGAGAGAGGGAGAGAGGGAGAGAGGGAGAGAGGGAGAGAGGGAGAGGGGGAGAGAGGGAGAGGGGGAGAGAGGGAGAGGTTTCTATCACATCTTCATAAAAAATGACTCAAGTCTTGTCTTTTCTGAGTTCATTTAGGAGCCTCTCACTCAGATTTTGCTCATGCACTGTGTATTCTTTTCCATGGTGCAAAATTATCAAAATACAGGCCTAGTAATCTTAAAAATGTTTGATAGAGATTGTCAATGAATGGGCCAGTATAAGTCAGAATTTATGGGAACATAGTCTGTACTGCTTCAAGGACATGGGTCACCCACAGTGATACCCCATGTTCATGAATTAGCAAATTAAACTACAGAGTAAGTTCCAGGACAGCCAGAGCTATACAGAAAAACCCTGTCTCAAAAAACAAACAAACAAACAAACAAACAAAAACAAAAACAAAAAAATACACACATCATGGCATCTATATCTCTACAGCATGATTCCTCAAGAATTCCGGCATAAATTTTGGGTTGTTGCTATATAATAAAACAAACAAACAGAAAACCAAAATAATAAATCTAACTTTTTGAATTTTACAAATTGAGATAAATCTCCAGTTTAAAAAAATGCTAGGCCTGGTACTGATTGCACAGACCTTTAACCCCAACACTCACCCCCAGATGCAGTAGAATCTCAACTCCAGACATGGCCCGGGCTAGCGACACAGATGGATATCATCATGGATGTATGTGGAAGTACAATCTACTCTCATCCGTGTGATCCTCATCCCGCTGTATCTCTATGCATCTCCAGTTCCACCTCTCTCCACAGCACACATACAACTCTATTTTTCTATTTTTCCTTTATGTCCATCATATATTTGTTCGTCATAGTGGTACCCACCTAGGCAGCTTACACTGTGAAGACAGGGTGGTCTGGGTCGTTTCCCCCATCGTTTTTGCTAAGTCATCCCAGTACTCTTTATTTCTCTGTCTGTTTTGTGTAATATGTTTATTGGTGTGTGTTATTGTGTTTACCAAGGTGGTAGCATGTTTAACAATGTGTGTGTGTGTGTGTGTGTGTGTGTGTGTGTGTGTGTGTGTGTATTTTACTTTGAACTAGTTGTGATATCATATTGGTTTACATATTTGTAAGAAATTTAACTCATTGACAGGCATTCACTTTAGAACTGCAGTAAAGTTGTGTAATTAATATGTATCCTTTGAGTTGAGAAAATTGATGATAGCAAGATAATTATTCTGGTCAGATTCAGATCAAATTAAAGTAAAGATTGCTTGTTTAAGGGCTTTTTTAAAGATCCAAAGAGATTTGTTCTAGTCATACAAACCACATGACTGAATGATTTCTGCTTATGCACAGATTTCCATAATAAAGTATGGCTTTAACATTCCTTATAACTGGAGGTTGTTGTTGTTGATGATGATGATTTTAGTGAGGTCGTTTTGCCCACATGTATGGCTGTGGACCACATGTGTGCTTGGTGCCATATAGGCCTAAACAGGGTGTGAAATAGGAATAGGACCTCCCTGGAATAGGAGGTCCAGATTGTTGTTGCTGTTATTAGCCACCTGTAAGTGCTAAAAATCAAATCAAAGTCTCCTAGACAAATAACCTGTGCTCTTATTCACTGTGCTATCTCTCCCACAATTATTACACACACACACACACACACACACACACACACACACACACACACACACACACTCTTTTACTAGACCACTAGCTTTCTTCAATAAGCTAATGAGACTTTTAGCAGGAGGCCCTAAACTAGGTTAATACTTTGTGTCCATGAAACCTGTGAAACTCCCACTTTGACTTTATAAAGGTTTTCTTTCAAAGACTTCCTCGATTCTTCTATTGTTTTCTAAGGTAGTTAAATCCTCTACTGTTCTCAAGTAAATGACATTATACCTTGTAGAAATTTACGTTGTTGTTTTCTATTTATTGGATTTGCATTTTAAGGGTTTGACAAACACAAACAAGATTCAGAAAATATTAACAAAACAGACATACAACCCAAAGTCTGCACTTCAGCTCTTGTCTTTCTCATCTATAACAGCACAGTCAGAGCCAATGAAATAGTATCATCCACATCCCAGGGGAAAGGTCTGCTAAAATTTTGTATTTTTCAAGAAACACTGAGACAAAATAAGATATCAGAAACATATGATGGTCTAGCTACTTCACAATTTTATTAGTACTAGTTTTCATTTTGTTTCAATTATGGTCACTTAATGAATGTCAAAAATGGTGAGGTTTTATAATTAATTAATTACTTTATTTATTTACATCTCTCTACCTCCCAGTTCTTCCTTGCAGAGTTCTTCCTCCATTCCACCTCTTGCTTGTTCACCTTTTAAGAGAGTGCCCTCCCCCATAACCCCCACCATAGGACATCAAGTATGTACAGGATTAGTTGCATCCTCTTCCACTGAAACCAGACAAGGCAGTCCTCTGCTACATATGTGTCAGGGCCCTCGAACCAATCATATATGCTCTTTGATTGGTGGCTCAGTCTCTTGGGAGCTCCCAGGGGTCAAGGTTAGTTGACACTGTTCATCTGCCTATGTGGTTGCCAACCCTTTCACTTCCTTCAATCCTTCCTATAACTCTTCCATAGGTGTCCCTGATCTCAGTCTGATGCTTGACTGTGAGTATCTGCATTTGTCTCAGTCAGCTGCTGGTAGAGCCTCTCACAGGGTATCCATGCTAAACTCCTATCTGTAAGCACAACATAGAATCGGTAACAGTGTCAGGAATTGGTGCCTATCCGTAAAATGGATTCCAGGTTGGGCTGGTCACTGGCCAGCCCATCTCTTCTTTGACTGATTAACTGATTAATTGGTTTTTCTTTTATTCATATTTTTATGGCTTTGTATGTTTGAGACAAGGACTCACTGTGTAAACTAGGCTGGCGTGGAACTCAAAGAGATCTGCTTGTCTCTGTGCACCTCCAAGAGTTCTAATGAAAATGATTTCTTTATTTCAGTAGATACACTCTTAGAAAAGACTAAAACAACCAGAAAAAGATGCTTATACTTCTATTACAATCAAGAATTATTTCCCATAATTCTTTTAAGGAAAACTTTGTAATTACCTTTTAGCTTTGCAGTGAAGTATACATATATATTCACATTTTAACGATATTCAACATATGAAGATGCACTTAGAAAAATAGAAAATATTTTGCCTTGATGGAGTATTTATATGTGTTTTCCTCATTGTACACTCATCAAGGCTAAAAGCACAGTAAATAAATACACCACACTTTTAAAACTTTTCTTTTTTTTTAATTTATTTTTATTGGATACTTTATTTACATTTCAGATGCCATCTCCTTTCCCTGTTTCCCCTCTCTAGAAAACACCTATCCCATACTCCCTTTTTCTTTTTGATTATATACAATTTTTTTAATATTAATCAAAGGCTTTATAAGTTTGGTAATGCTCAATCAGAAGTGTAACCTAATAACCCAACTTAGATATATCAACTATCTTTGACTGGTGGAGACACATGAACATCTGCCTCCATGTCTCCTTCCCTCTTTCTCTCTCTTTCTCTCTCACCACCTAGCATCTCCTTTCCTTCTTCTCCTCCTCTCCTTACTCCTCTTCCTCTCCATACTCCTCCCACCTTAGCTCCTCCTACATGTCACCCTTCCTGTTAAAATAAAACTTTCTCTCAAAATACAATTAGAGCATAATTATACCAAATCGTACCAGTGAGGTACAAGATAGTCTTAATACCCAGTCCACCATTTTGTTGACTAACCAGAACCTCTGTCATATCTCCTACCTAAAACACTTAGTTCTGAACCTGGCTTTTTTCTTGGCTTTAGAATGAATGTCAGCAGAAAACCATTCATTCAAATCTTTTCTCTCAAAGTAAATAGCCAGGATTGACTATGAGACTATAAGTTTTCAACCCCGTCAGAAATCCAGAATGACTGAGTTAACTGAAATTATGGGAAGCACAAAGCATGGTTTCTAAAACTTAGCCAACTTATAGAGACTGCTGAACACCTGGACAGTCCCTATACTACAAAACATTGGAGCATCTGATCTTTAGCCTTCTGGTCCAGGATCATCTGACAGACCTTAGTGATGCAGAATTATTAAGGGCTGATTACTCTGTCTAGGCAGATATAATCAGTCGACTATTCTGCAAGTGTGTCCTTTTCTGGACAGTAATTTGTCCGTAAATGGAAAGAAGCAATTTTTGCCTAGTGGCTGTCTCACCACAACTGGAGTATCTCCAAAGATGCTCATTTTCTTCTTAGAATTCAAGACAGGAAGCTGTCAGGAGCAGACAGGTCTCTAATCAAAATGAACATCAATACAGAAATGTTTGTAACATCAATTCTGTGGATTTCTGACATTTTGAAAACCAACTATCCATGTAAGGCAATCTGGTCTGTTGTCTGTTAACTCCTCTAAGCTATTTCTAAATAAAATATAGAAAACACCCTAGCAATAAACTCCAAGCCATGAATTTGCTATAGGCCTTTAACTCACAGGCTAACCATCTCAGATCAGTTAAAAAAGTTAAAGAAGGACTGGGTCTAAGCCTTATATTCCTAAATGTGTTATACACGCACAATGCCTATGAGAGTAACAATATTCATCTCACTTTTATATCAATAAGAAGCTCATACCAATGAAAACCTTAAATTTGAAATCGAAGTAAATTTTTTACCATTTAAGAAATTATAACTTCATCTTCATAACAATTATACAGATTTCTACCAATAGGTTATGGCTATGCCATAAATTCTAGCTAATCCTCCCTGTTCCAACAAAACCACTACTTTTCCTAGAAAGACAGCCCAATATTAACCACCTTAGTCCCCAAGCCCAGGGAATAGGGGCACTGACTCTTCATTAACTTCTTCAAGCTGATTACGGGCGTTGAGATATTAGAAGAGGGGCAGGAGGAAGAGTAAATTGATAAGCCTCTGATGCTGTGTCATCACTTCATCTAGATGGAATTCCAGGACATCAGAAATTTGAGCAAGTCTGCTCAGCTTGCTTGATGAGTAGATACACCAAAGCTGTATCTATATTCTGCAATATACAATTCTCAAAACAAATTTTAGTATCAAGATAATTTTTTTAAGAAGGCTGACATTTTATTAAAGATGTTGGTTCTAACAACTTTTCTTTTTTTTTTTTTCTTCCTTTTTTTGGATTATATTTACATTTCAAATTTTATCCCCTTAGCCCATTCCCCCCACCACCCAGAAACCTCTTATCCCATCCCCCCTCCTCCTGCTTCTATGAGGGTGTGCCCCCACCTACCTCCCACTCTCACCTCCCTGCCCTCAGATTCCCCCCACCCCCACTCAGTGTTCAGCCTTCATGGGACCAAAGATTTCCTCTCCCACCTATACCTAAGAAGGCCATTCTCCCCTACATATATAGTTGTAGTCATGGGTCCCTCCCTATGTGCTCCTAGGCTGGTGGTTTAGACCCTGGGGAGCTCTGGTTGGTTGGTATTGTTGCTCTCCTAATGGAGCCACCAACGCTTTCAGCTCCTTCAGTCTTCTCTCTAACTTCTCCATTGGGAACCCTTGATCAGATCAATGGTTAGCTGTGAGCATCTGCCTCTGGGTATGTCATACTCTGGGGGACCTCTAAGGAGACAGCAATATCAGGCTCCTGTGAGCATGCACTTTCTGTCATCCATATCAGCGTCTACTTTTGGTGACTGCACATGGGATGAATACCAGGTGGAATGATCTCCAGACAACCCCTCTTTCAGTTTCTGTCCCACACTTTGTCTCCATATTTGCTCCCTTGGGTATTTTGTTACTCCTTCTAAGTAAGACCTAGGCATCCACACTTGTTCTTCCTTCTTCATGAGCTTCATGTGGTCTGTTAGTTGAATCTTTGTTGTTTCAAACTTTTGGGCTAATATCCACTTATCAGTGAGTAAATACCATGTGTGTTCTTTTGTGATTGGGTTACTTCACTCAGGATGATATTTTCTAGCTCCATCCATTTACTGAAGAATTTCTCGAATTCATTATTTTTAATAGCTGAGTAATATTCCATTGTCTAAATGTACCACATTTTTTTTTTGTATTCATTCCTCTGTTGAAGGACATCTGGGTTCTTTCCAGCTTCTGGCTATTATAAATAAGGCTGCTGTGAACATAGTGGAGCATATGTCCTTGTTATATGTTGGAGCATTTTCTGGGTGTATGCCCAAGAGTGGTATAGCTGCATCCTCAGGTAATGCTATGTCCAATTTTCTGAGGAACTGCCAGACTGATTTCCAAAGTGGTCGTACCAGCTTGCAACCCCACCAACAATGGAGGAGTGTTCCTCTTTCTCTACATCCTCACCAGCATCTACTATCATCTGAGTTTTTGATCTTAGCCATTCTGACTGGTGTGAGGTGGTATCTCAGGGTTGCTTTGATTTGCATTTCCCTGATGACTAAGGATGTTGAGCATTTCTTAAGGTATTTCTTGGCCATTCAAGTTTCCTTAGTTGAGAATTCTTTGTTTAGCTCTGTACCCCATTTTTAATGGGGTTATTTTGTTGTCTGGAGTCTAATTTCTTGAGTTCTTTCTATATATTCACTATTAGCCATCTATCGGATGTAGGATTGGTAATGATTTTCCCCAATCTGTTTGTTGCTGTTTTGTCTTATTGACAGTGTCTTTTGCCTTACAGAAGCTTGGCAATTTTATGAGGTCCCATTTGTCAATTCTTGATCTTAGAGCATCAGCCACTGGTGTTCTGTTCAGGAACTTTTCCCTTGTACCCAGGTATTCGAGGGTCTTCCCCACCTTCTCTATTAGTTTCAGTGTATCTGGTTTTATGTAAAGGTCCTTTATCCACTTGGACTTGAGCATTGTACAAGGGGATAAGAATGGATTAATTTGCATTCTTCTACATGTTGACCTCCCGTTGAACAAGCACCATTTGCTGAAAATGCTGTCCTTTTTCCACTGGATGATTTTAGCTCCTTTGTCAAAGATCAAATGACCATAGGTGTGTGGGTTCATTTCTGGACCTTCAGTTCTATTCCACTGATCTTCCTGCCTGTTTTGTACCAATACCATGCAGTTTTTATCACTACTGCTCTGTAGTACTGTTTGAAGACAGGGATGGTGATTCCCCCAGAAGTTCTTTTATTGTTGAGAATAGTTCTCACTATCCTGGTTTTTTTGTTATTCCAAATAAATTTGCCAATTGCTCTTTCTATCTCTATGAAGAATTGATTTGGAATTTTGATGGGGATTGCATTGAATCTATAGATTGCTTTTGACAAGATTGCCATTTTTACTGTATTATTCCTGCCAATCCATGAGCATCAGAGATCTTTCCATTTTCTGAAATCTTCTTCGATTTCTGTATTCAGATTTCTTTTGTTTTAGAGTGAAATGTTTTATATATATATATATATATATATATATATATATATATATATATAAAATCAGTTAAATCCATTTGGTTCATAACTTCTGTTAATTTCATTGTATCTCTGTTTAGTTTCTATTTCCATGATTTGTCTATTGCTGAGAGTGGGGTGTTGAAATTCCCCACTATTATTGTGTGAGGTGTGACATATGCTTTGAGCATTAGCAAAGTTTCTTTTACGTATGTGGGTGCCCTTGCATTTGGGGCATAGATGTTCAGAATTGAGAGTTCATCTTGGTACATTTTTCCTTTGATGAGTATAAAGTGTCCTTCCTCATCTTTTTTGATTACATTTGGTTGAAAATCAATTTTATTTGATATTAGATTTGCTACTCCAGATTGTTTCTTGGGACCATTTGCTTGGAAGATTGTTTTCCATCCTTTTACTCTGAGGTAGTGTCTGTCTTTGTCACAGAGGTGTGTTTACTGTATGCAGCAAAATTCTGGGTCTTGTATATGTATCAAGTCTGCTAGCCTATGGCTTTTTATTGGAAAATCGAGTCCATTGATATTAAGAGATATTAAGGAAAAGTGAATGTTGTTTCCTGTCACTTTTGTTATTGGAGGTAGAATTATGTTTGTGTACCTATCTTCTTTTGGGGTTGTTGGAAGATTATGTTCTGGCATTTTCTATGTTGTAATTTCCTTCCTTGTGTTGGGGTTTTCCATCAATTATCCTTCAAAGGGCTGAATCTGTGGGAAGATATTGTGTAAATTTGGTTTTGTCATAGAATATCTTAGTTTCTCCATCAATAGTGATTGAGAATTTTGCTGGGTATAGTAGTCTGGGCTGGCATTTGTGTTCTCTTAGGGACTATATGATATCTGTCCAGGATCTTCTGGCTTTTATAGTCTCTGGTGAGAAGTCTGGTGTAATTTTTATAGGTCTGCCTTTATATGTTACTTTACCTTTTTCCCTTACTGCTTTTAGTATTTTTTCTTTGTTTTGTACATTTGATGTTTTGATTATTATGTGGCGGGAAGTATTTCTTTTCTGGTCTAAACTATTTAGAGTTCTGTAGGCTTCTTGTATATTTATGGACATCTCTTTCTGTAGGTTAGGAAAGTTTTCCTCTATAATTTTGTTGATGATATTTACTGGTCCTTTAAGTTGGGAGTCTTCCCCCTCATCTATACCTATTATCCTTAGGTTTGGCCTTCTCATTGTGTCCTGGATTTCCTGTATGTTTTGGGTTAGTAGCTTTTTGTATTTTTCATTTTCTTTGACAGTTGTGTCAATGTTTTCCATGGTATCTTCTGCACATGAGATTCTCTCTTCTATCTCTTGTATTCTGTTGGTGATGCTTGCATCTGTGACTCCTGGTCTTTTTCTTAGGTTTTCTATCTCCAGGGTAGTCTCCCTTTGAGATATTTTTATTGTTTCTACTTCCATTTTTAGATCCTGGACAGTTTTGTTTCATTCCCTCACCTGTTTGGTTCTGTTTTCTTGTAATTCTTTAAGGGATTTTTGTGTTTCCTCTTTAAGGGTTTCTATCTGTTTACCTGTATTCTCCTCAAATTCTTTGAGAGTGTTATTTATGACCTTCCTAAAGTTCTCTAACATCATCATGAGAAGTGACTTTAATTCTGTATCCTGCTTCTCAGGTGTGATGTGGTGTTCAGGGCTTGCTATGGTGAGAGAACTGGATTCTGGTGATGCCAAGTAACTTTGGTTTCTGTTGTTTACGTTCTTGCACTTGCCTTTTGCCATATGGTTAACTCTAGTTCTACCCTCACTCACTGGTTCTGACTGGAAACTGTCTTTCCAGTTATCTTGCTTGTGTCAGAACTCCTCAGGGTCCAGATGTCTTTGTGATCCTGTGATCCTGAGCTCCAGCTGCTCTGAATGCAGTGTCTCCTCTAGGATGTCTCAGGGTAAGGTGTCTTCATGAGAGAGCAGACCAGCTAGGTGTTCGCTGCTCTGAGTGCAGTGGTTCCTCTAGAATGTCTCAGGATATGGTGTCTGTTGCTCTGAGTTCCGTGATTCCTCTAGGATGTCTCTGGGTATGGTGTCCCCTGCTCTGAGGTTGGTGGCCTCTCTAGGATGTCTCAGGATACGGTTTCCACAATGGTGCAGACCCGCTGGGTGTCTGCTCCAGCCACTAGAATCAGGAGAGGGGCAAAAGGGGAGTGGTATTCCATAGGGGCACAGTTTGGGTGCCTGGGGGGTCCTACGAGCTTCCTGCTCCCAGCTGTGGCTCTGGGGCATAGGGTGGTGTGCAACTGACCTTACCTGCTTCTCTGAGGACACTGGCCTCTCTGGGATGTCTCAGGTTATGGTTTCCACAAGGCTGCAGACCCACTTGGTGCCTGCTCCAGCCACTGGGATCCGGAGAGGGGCAGAAGCGGAGTGGTATTCCACAAGGGCAGGGTTTGGGTGCCCTGGGGGGTCCTGTGAGCTTCCTGCTTCCAGCTATGGCTCTGGGGTGCAGGGCAGTGTGCTACTGACCTTACCCGCCTCTCTTAGGACACTGGCCTCTCTGGGATGTGTCAGGATACGGCTTCAACAATGGAGCAGACATAAGGGTGCAGACCCACTGTGTGTCTGCTCCAGTCCCCGAGATCTGGAGAAGGGCCACTTTTAAAACTTGTCAACAAATAAGAACATGCATTCCAGAAAGTTTCCAATTTCCCCATATTTTTCATCAGAGAGATGTTTTCTATAGTCTGAGACAGAGGATATCGGGAAGCATTTTATCAATTCCCAGCTTAAAATCATTCTTGAGACTTGGTGTAATGTCCTGGGAGAAATCTGTATGCTCCCCTTCCTTCAGAATTATTATTAAAAAAAAAAAAAAAGAAAAAGAGAAAAAAGAAAGAAAGAAAGAAAGAAAGAAAGAAAGAAAAAGTCAAATTTTGAACACTAATGTATGGGCCCATGAAAGAAAGAAGCAAGTATCCATTCTTCACCTCAAACCAGAATGCTGGACAACAGAGACACATACAAAGTCAAGCCTCATAGTTCATGGACTCCATCTAGAGATAGATATGAAGGAAAAACTTTATTCTGCTTAAAATGTTTTCTAGATCCTTGGGAAAGAAATCAATATCATTTCAGTAAGATGTGCTACAATTTCCTTTGAAAAGCCTGTCCATTCTCCAAATAAATTTAAAATGTCAACTCAGGTAGCAGAGAAAATTCTTTGTCTTTTTTTTTTAAGCTAAAATTTTTTGCATGTAATTTATTTTGATGTTTTCCCCTCTTTTAATTTCTCCCCATTCTCCTCACTTCCTTACCCACTCTATTTTATGTTCTTTTTTCTCCTCCTTTAAAACGAACAAATAAACAAACAGACAAATAATAAAAAATGCACAAAACAAAACTCCACAGAAAAAAATGAAGCAAAATGAGACAGAAAGTTTACGAAAATACCATTGATTTCATTTTGTGGCCAATTACTCCTGTTCATGGGGCCTGCCCTGAAGTTTGTTTAACACATCTAATAAGACTCCATTAAAAGAAACTTACTTATTTTTCTTTTGCCAGATTCAATTGCAAACAGCTTTTTGGTTAAAGGTAGAACTCTTGGTCCACTCTTCCTGTCAGCACTTGAACTCCATCTAGCTTGAACTTGTGCTGGCTTTGTATATGCAGCCACAGTTTCCGTGAGTTCATATGTGCATTATTTCTGTTGCATCTGGAAGATACTATCTGCTTGAAGTCATCTGCTATCTCTAGATATTGCAATCTTTTGGTTCCTCTTCCACATAGATCCCTGAGTCTTGAGGTGAGAGCTTTGATAAAGACATCTCATTTAGGACTGAATACCTAAACATCTTTTACTTGCCATATATTGTCCACTTGAGTATCTGTTTTAGTGCCATCTCCTGCAGAAAGAAGTTTCTCTGATAAGGACTAAGAAAGACACTGATCTCCTGATACAGCAGCATGTCATTAGGCATTATTTTATTGCTATGTTCCTTTAGCAGAATAATAGCATTAGGTTTTCCTCTAGGCCTATGGCCTATATAGTCTCAGGCATGGCTCTATCTCATGGAGTGGACCTTAAAGCCAATCAGAAAGTAGTTTGTTTACTTCCATAACATTTGTGTTACTATTGTGCCAGTAATCTTACAGGCAGATCGTTGTTGTAGGTCTCATGGTCTATAGCTGGGATATATTGATGATTGCCTCCAGTACCTTCTAGTACCATGAATGCTAGTTACCAGGGGTGAGGCATCTAGTTAAGCACAAGCTCAACTTCTCTCTGTTTGATGACATATGTAAGTATTGTCTTCAGGAATAGGAGCTTACCATCAGATAACACAAAGAATTTTTAAACTCAGCTGTCATGGAAAGCAAAAAAGCTGGTAGGGAAACATGAGAAGTCATAGAGAAGACTCTTGGAGCTAATTTAGATCCAGCAAAATGATAGTGGAGATGTAAGAGAATAGCAGTGATTCTCTCCCTAGAAACCTGAGATAAATATGATTATTTCCTCATTTTGACACTACATCCCCTGCCATGTTTGTTACAGTCATGGTCATATCCTGGGGGAGCACACTCCATGTTCTCATTTCCCAATGACCATTAGCTAGTCCAAAAATTCTTTTCTCCACAGAGCCTCCAAAAATAAAGGCTGCAAAGATATGAACTCAGTACTCTAGCAGAGCTTCAGAGTAGCACCGACTCACAAAGGATGAGTGGCTGAGCACTGGGATGCTAAGTCTTCAAAAGAAAGCACTCTTTACCTTATACCTTTCTTTACTTACTTATTTTAAATGAACTTGTTCCAAATGTTTCTGTACTCACTAATTTATGTGTGTACCACAAAAGCTCTCTGTGTTGAAAGCTCAATCCTCAAGTTGATGGTATTGTTAATGAAAAGTACTTGGGAGGTGTTCAATTGATGGAGTCCCAAGGGTAGAAACTCTATGGTAGGATTGGTATCCTCAGAAAAAGGGGAAGATGAGAGCCTTCTCTCTTCTCACATACAAATACCAAGGAAAGGCCAGGCTAAGAAAGTTGCTGTTGATAAGTGTACCCCCCACCCTTTAGAGCACCAAGTCTACTAAAACCTTGGTGTTGAATTTCCTAGCCTCCAGAACTCTGAACGCTGCTTGTTGGTGGTGATACGTTTTCTTCCTATAACAAATACTGCCAACTAACCTCATTCCTCTTCCCCAAAGTCAATCTATTATCAATCATCTTTATCACCATATTGGACTTCTATAATTTTCAAATATTTCTATACAATTTTAGTCATCTTACAATCACATGCACCTCAGTTTATCCATCTCTAATATGTATAACAAGAGAATATACTGGGAACTAAATGAGGTACTGAACTGTAAATGATCAGTATACTGATTAACATATAAAAAGCTTTCAAGCACTTAAATTTATCTTTGCATAAAATCCAATCTTCCATATTGCTGATTTCAAAGTGTGATCTTTGTGTGTCTGATATACTTTATTTTTCACTTAGTAATATCTCTTAAGTTGTCTTTTATACTTAAGCATATAACTGCTATCATTTTATTATTGTGTAAAATTTCATATTGTTCATATTTCATTTTATTTAATCATTTAATTGTGTGAAGATGCTATCAGTTTATTGGAGTAACCCAGACACTTTAATAGATTATATTATTTTTTAAAAAAGAATTTCTCTTCAGTATAGCAACCAAAAGGCAGAAATCTACATGAAATATTATGCTCATTAGCAATCTTGGTTGTCATTGTGGTTCTTCAAAAATAAAATAAAAACTGGCACAAGAGGAAAGTATGTCACTCTCAAAAAAATGAATCTGTGTTTTCTACTTTTGCTGTAATTAGGTGTGGTGGCATAGGCCAGAACATTTAAGTGGAATACATACTCATTTGTCACTAACACCTTCCCACACACCCCAATTACAATGGTTACAACAATAATGCTAGCCTGGTATGAATGATTCCCAACAGCCATCCTTGGCAGTGAAAACAAAACAAAACTAGAGAAATAGGTATGTAGACCCTACTCTTTCCTTCTTTTTCTTTTTAAAAACTTATTCTTTAATTTTTTTATAGTCCAGACTTTATCTCCCTCCCGGTCCACCCTCTGACTGTTCCACATCCCATCCTTACCCCTGTCTCCAAGAGGATATCCTACACCCCCAAACCTCACCAGACCTCCCCACTCCCTGGAGCCCCAAGTCTCTTCTCTCTTCTTCTTAGAACCACAACTATTGGCCCTTTTGGCGAAATAATGTGTTCAGGAAATAGGACACAACTCTTGTAGAGTATGAAAGCAGAACTTGCTCTCGCCAGGCATCCTTATTAGAGTGGCATCATTTTTAAACACTGCATGCCAATCATTGACACATTGCCATGGTTTCCAGGGAAGACAAGGCAGCCTGGAAGTTCAACTACTTCCTTAAGATCATCCAATTTTGTATGATTACCCAAAATGCTTCATTGTGGGAACAATGTCAGCTCCAAACAGATGCAGCAGATCTGCATGTCCGTTCAAGGGAAGGCTGTGGTGCTGATGAGCAAGAACACCATGATGCAAAAGCCATTAGGAAGCATCTGGAAAACAACTCAGTTCTGGAGAAACTGCTGCCACACATCCAGAGGAAGGTGGATGTGTGGATTGTTCTCCATCATCAATGGAGACAAGCGGGTCCTGGCTTTTTCTGTGGAGACTGAGTATGCCTTCTAGCATGCTGAAAAGCTCAAGGACTTATTGGCTGATCCATGTACATTTGTGGCTGCTGCCCCTGTGGCTGCCACCACCACTGCTGCTCCTGCTGCTGCTGCAGACACAGACAAGGCTAAAGCTAAGGAAGAGTCAGAGAAATCAGATGAGAGTATGGGATTTGGTCATTTCAACTTATCCCCTCAAAGCAACCAAGTCAGCCAGCTTAATTTGAGAAAGATTGAAAGAAAGGCTAACTTCTCTAAAATAAATAAATAATAAATAAATAGATAAATAGATAAATAAATAAATAAAAGCAGAGCTCTCACAGGTTATAGGAAAGATCCTTAAACTCATCAGATGCAGAATCACCATTGAGTTTGTGCCGGTTGGCTTTCTGACTACTTCTCTCAGTAATCTGAGTATTGCTTTAACAAGTGTTAAAAAGTTAGCAGAGTTAGAAGACAGAAAGGAAAGCAAGAAATCTGTATAACTCAAGTCTTCAACAAGCCTACATCAAGCCATCTGAAAGGGAATGCTTCTCTACAAAAGCTGCCTTTGTTAACACTGACCAGGCTCTGTTGAGATCGCCTCTTCTGTTCAGTAATTCTCAGTGTTAAAGAACATATCACTTATCTAGAAGACAAATCAGTTATGATAATCACAGATTCAAGGATTGTGGTTTGCCACTTCACAGGAAAAGTCCTGCAGTTGCATTTTCCACAGGTTCATGTCTTACCCATGGAAATACCTTTCTCCAATTTTCATATATATCTATCTTAAACTATTCAGTTCTTCTTTATGCACTCTATACAAACTGTATCAAGTTTTCTATGCCAAAGACAAAGAAACATTTATATCTATTATAATTAATAAGCCAAATAAACTAACCTGTTTGATTATATAAACTATATTTTATAAATTAGGTTTGAGTTGTGCCAGGAGGTTCCGTTGTTAAAGGATATATGTTGTTGTTGTTTCTGGTTCCATAGTTTTTGTTTTAATAATTAACATGAATATTTTCATATACATTAAGATGTTCAGAAGTTGCTTATGGCTGTGAGTCACTGTTTAAACTATGAATTAATTGGCTGTATTCTTGTTCAGAAAGTGTTCAGTAGGAAAAGACTTTGTTACCTAATGTATAATTGGAAATATATAGAGATAGAGGAATCAACTAAATTAAAACAAAAATTCAGCTTTGTTATCAGTAAGTCAGTCTGAGTAATATTACTTGACTATGAGACAGAAGATCTTGCTAAAACTTCTGCCCAAGTGAGAGAATAAGGACAGCTGGCTACCACAGGAGGTAGCCAGGACTGAAGAAGAAGAAGGGGTTTGCAACCCCATAGGAAGAACAACATCAACCAACTAGACCCCCACAGTTCCCAGGGACTAAACCACCAACCAAAGAGTACATATGGAGGGACCCATGGCTCCAGCCTCATATACAGCAGAGGATACCCTTGTTGGGCATCAATGGGAGGAGAGGCCCTTGGTCCTGTGAAGGCTCGATGCCTCAGTGTAGGAGAATGCCAGGGTGGGTAGGCAGGAGTGGGTGGGTGGATGAGGGAACACCCTCATAGGAGCAGGGAAAGGGGAGTGGAATAGGAAATTTAGGAGATAACCAAGAAAGGGGATAACATTTGAAATGTAAGTAAAGAAAATATCCAATAAAAGAAAGAAAGAACAAAAGAAAGAAAGAGAGAGAGAGAGAGAAAGAAAGAAAGAAAGAAAGAAAGAAAGAAAGAAAGAAAAATGGCTATATAGCTCAGTCCGATTAAAAAATAGAGAGAGAGAAAAATTGGGCCATGTCTTAGTTAGTTTTAATGCTGTGAATAGACACAATGACCAACGCAAATCTTATAAAGGACAAGATTTAAGTGGGGCTGGCTTACAGGTTCAAAGGTCAGTCCAGTATCATCAAGGGGGGAACATGATAGCATCCAGACAGGTGTGATACAGGAAGAGTTGAGAGTTCCACATCTTCATCTGAAAGCTGCTAGAGGAATATTGGCTCCCAGGAAGCTAGGACAAGAATATTAAAGCCTACACCCACAAGGTCACAACTACTCCAATAAGACCACACCCCCCAACAGTGTCACTATCTGGGCCATGCACATACAAACCATTTCAGGCCGTAACTGAAATGCAGGATAGAAAAGTAAAAAATAAGTCACTGTTTCACCATAATATTTGGCTTGCTTTTTTATTGTGATAAAATACACATAAAATTTATTTTAACCACCTTAATATTAAGTAGAATTAAATATATATCCAATGTTGTGAAACTGTCACCATGATCTTCTGAATATTTTATCACCCTGAAAGAAAAATTTTATAGCCAAGACACCCTCACTCCTTGTCCCTCTCACAGGCTTCTGGCAGCCATTAATTATCTATCTTCTTTCTATGTACTTATTTAGTCTGAATACTTAATATTATTTTTACTATGCTATATTTAGACTTATGAGTATGGATTCTCTCACTGAAGATGATATTTCTAAAGTTAATTCTTTTAACATGTGTTAATACTTCACTATTTCTCATGACAGACTAATATTTTTTATATGGATATATACTTATCCATTATTCTGACAGTGGTATTTTGTAACTTTTTGCCCTTTGTGAATACTATTGCTGTGAATATTTGTGCACAGTTTTGAGCTTCAGTATCTGCTACCATGTTTTTTATGTTGTGCTTAACCAGAAATGGAATTACATTATTCTCTTGTCATTCTATAGTAAGAGTCTGGAAGAATAACCAAGACATTTTCCAATTCAGCTCATTATTTTAGCATCTATCAGTCACACATGATATTGGTGTCTGTCCTTTTTTCTAATTTCTTTCTTTTTTATTTTATTTTTTTGAGAGGAAAGAGTTTATTTCATCTTATATCTTACAGTACATTATGAATGGTAGACAGGACAGGAAATCAAACATGAACTTGGAGGCAGGCACTGAAATTCATGAAAAAAATAGAATTACTATCTTGTGCAGACTGATATTTTTATTCAGTGTTGTCAAAGTTCTGAAGTCAGTTGTTCACAAAGTAGGTAGTGTAAATGTGTCCATTTGCCAACTGTAAAGCTTCCCTGATAAGTTGTCTGTCTAGGAATTTAGATACTTTGATTTTTCATCCTTTGTCATAATTACCATTTCTATCCAAATAATTTTCTAGTTTCAGGGCTTTTTTTTTTTTTTTTACAATCATTTTATATTTATATAAAAAAAATTTATATTTTTTTTACAATCATTTCACAGGACAGAAAAATGTAAGTGTAATGATGTCAGCTTATTAATTTTATTTTACACTATCATAAATTATTACTTATATCGAAACAAAGCAGGTGCTGAGAATTTGTTTTAATTAAAAAAATTACTACATTCTTTAGAACTCAAAGTTTTACAAGTTTCATTTCATATCTTTCATTTAATATCTTCACCTGCACTTTATAAATTCTGTTCATCCACTCATTTAAAAACATCCAGATCGAGTGTGAGGAACCTGCACACACAAGGCAGTTATAGTTCAGCAGGAAACAGTTAGAGATGTGGAGTAGGTTTTGTGAATTGAGAAACAACATGTGCATAAAAGGAACAACAGGGGTGCCAGCATAACAGAGAGACTTGACAGACCTCTTTCAGCTCTCAGATACAACAGAACTCATGTAACAAGAATCAGCTACTAATGTTGGTATTAGTTTAAAAAAAACCATCTTGGCCACTTAAAGTTGCCAGTACTCAAACTGTCTGACCAGAACTGAAAACAGTAAGTCCAATCACCATTTTTTCCTAATTTCTCTGAAGTTTAGACATGGAGGTAGAAGGAATTAATAATATCCAGATACCAGGATTAGGCATGCCATCAAGAGCTTGCCACACCCCCTGCCAGCACAAGAGTCACAGATAGGACAGCAGCACTGCTGATTTAGTATTTGGAAGATACTTCTAAGCATCATAAGAAGCCAAATCTCCCATACTGGGATACTGCAAGAGTCTGGAGACTCTGTGGGTGACTTCATGCTCCATGGCACCTTCTGTGATTACCTCCTGACATGTACCAGTAATAACAAGATAAAATGGAAGTGCTAGAACAATGTTAGTCTTCAGGCAGGTGACTGCTGCTGCTGGTTTCTCAGCGAGAAATCACCATAGAACTGATATTTCACTCTACTTTGAACCTCCTTCCTTCCAAAGATGCATTGAATCTCTGGATGCCTGACAAACTAGATTTTCTGACTGTGGACGTCTCATTGTCAGGTGACTAATTCACCTTGACACATGGAACTGTATCCCAAGCTAAATATTTTAGAGGTCACAAAATATTTCAGTACTTTTTTTAATGCTCTATGGCATTTCAAAGCATCAGCGCTTTTGGAGCTAGACTCTGGCCTGGAAACTAAAGTTCACACATGTACCTTTTAGGAATGTCTTCTAGTTAAATGCTTTAAGACAAACTGTAAAGGTTGTCTGGCATAGCTAATAAACAAATAATGACATATTGGTCATGTTTTAAACATTTCAGAAGAGGTTCTTCAAAAGTCAATGGAAGCCTTCCAGTGAAAGGAAAAAGACATTTCAGATTCTTCTTGTCTGATTATAAATGTTGAAGTATATTTAAGGGGGGTGTCAGGGGTGGGGACATTGCTTCATCAATGTTCCAGAGATTGTAGGAGCTCAGGGCTGATTTAGATGTACACTGGTCTTTGACTTTCTGCGAAACCAGACAGAAAAACAAGACAAGAGCTCACAGGACCTGTTAGATGTAGGTGAGCTTCTTGGTCTAAGAATAACGCTTAAAATGGCTCTGAAAAAGGCATGTAGCTGGGAGTACATTATTCAAACTTTTATTTTAATTGATCAACATGTAATAGGACCATGGACTGAAGAAGAAAATCATGGAAGCTGAAGGGGGATCCCCATGAGGATTTGTAGGTGCTAAGGTAAAACTCTAGCGTAGACTTGAAAGAAAGTGAGGAAAATACAATCAGATTAGTGGGAAAGAAGTAGACTACCTGGGTGAAATAAAATGGCTGGGAGAGAAATGGGTGACACTGAGATTTTGTGGCACTAGTGGCATGGTGTCATAAATTTCCAAGGGTGGCAATGGAATAGCTTCCAAGAAAGTTACAAGAATTTCCTGCAAGTGACTATATCCTAGACAGAGTCTACTCACCATGCCCTATGATTAAACCAACTAAGAATAATCCAAATCACTTCTTTTCAGAACCCAGGTTATCGACCAAAGCCTAGAATTTCAGAGGCTACTGCAAGAGCACCAGTTGTGAGACAAATTAAGCTACATAGCAACATTCTGATTAGGTACCACAGACACCAGACAGATGTTCTCTTGTTCCTCCTCCTGCTTTGCCACCTCCCTTATATCCTCCTCTCCCTTCCTCTCTTCTTTCCCTACATTCTCCTTCTCTACATTTCCAATCATGCCATTCTCTTCCTGACCCATCATCTTCCTTCTACTACTATTTCTAGTCTAACTCCTCCTGTTCATCCCCCCTTTCTCCTCCTTCTTCTCTTTTTTCCCCTCCACAGATTCTTCTGTGATAAGGTTTAAACCCAGAGCCTTGAGAATGCTACCGAATTGGTATTCCTTATTCTTATATAAAAGAACAGCTTATGTTGAGTAGGTTTGATTGTTGTTTCAGGTTTCAGAGAAGGAAACTGAAGCTCCAAAAAGACACACAAGCTGTAAAACAACATTAACCCATGCAGCACAGAGCCTAGGCACTAATCAACACTATGCTGATTCCAAGGACCAAATTGAACTGTTCCAGGTGTCTTAATTAAAGAACCTGAATATGAAATGTCTGGGAGTTTGCTGAAATAAATGATTTAGCCTCACAGAGGAAGAGAGTTATTCTGCACTGTATTTCCAAACCAGCAAATTTACAAATATGTGCTCTCCTTCACAGGAGGTCTTCCTGATTTACACAATATTGTATAAAGTTGGCTGGTAAAATAGCGTTCATTCCTTCCCATTGATTTGTGTGCTTACGGATCAGTCGTTGTGAAATGTAATGTGCATATCCAATTGTGCCTTACAGAAAACAACTTTCTTTACATTAATTGAAATGCTGTTACAGATTTTGAGTACATAGATGTGAAAGAAATGCAGCAGGGAAATGTTTTCACATCTACTGTGTATGCAATATCTGTGCAATGACTGTAAGCACTCCTGTTTATTGCAGTCAGAAGGCTTGCTCAGGGGAAGAACTTCCTTATGACTGTGTCTAAATACCACACAGTGTACAGGCAGAAGATAAAGTAGGGCATGGAGCTGAAACAGGACTTCATGGAAAAAAATGAAACCAGTTCTGATTTCCCATTACATGATCGGAGTGGCCTGGAGACATAAGGTGGCTATGTCTCTGACTTTGCTATAGGCATCTGTTTTAAAGTTAATATTCCTGAACTTCAGCAGAAACACAAACATAAGATGGTAGGCTTGAGCCTAAATAACATGTTCCTTCATTTATTTACAGAATTAAGGTTCTTTGCCAGAGGCAGGAAACATGGAAAGAAGCAGTTGTGGAAGTTTCCATGGTCTTCAGGATGAAAAGTAATGTTTGAGGAGCAAGAGCCTCTATGTTCATGTTTCCACTGCTGAAGTGTAGAGTCACTGGAATTAGTAGAGCAGGTGGTAGTAGGGAAAGTGACTTGTGGTGAGAACACACACCACTTTGCTCTGTGGCAGCAAAGGAATAACCCAGGCAAATTATGAGGCACTTGAATCTATGTCCATTTCAAAATAGTTTAATTAAACTGTCTGCCTATGGGCTGCAAGTTTAAATTTTTTTTTACTGAAAGAAGCCTCTGTCCTGCTCATCGTTCATCCCCACTTACTGAGTGGCTTTCTCTCCTACACAGTGGCATATTGGGGAGGAATGGGGTACCAATTGTGTTAAGTGTTCCATCTGGTACAGCCATTTCCAGACAGATACAAGCTGCATTGAAGCAGGGGCTGCAGAGGCAGCTGCTGATCTGAGCTTGTCTGTTCTGTACAATAGGATCTTGGCTGTGATAATCAGTGAACGTCTACCGATTTGGAAATTTGCATACGATAACGTTTAAAAATAGATCCTCAATTCTGTGATGAGGATTATAGACATTTCTCAGTTTACTCAAGATCTACATAGATCCATAAGACAACATGTAAAAGAAATGTATGTAACTTGAAAAGAGTAACACAAGGAAGAGATTAATGTTTTTCAAAAGTATGAATGTGATAATTTCACAAGTTTTGCTCTTTAAATGTATGTATTTACTTGTTTTTAAAAACTCTTAAGTGAAATTAAGCAAGAAAACCGTTAATTTACATTGTTGGGAGGGCCTTGGATAAAAAGAAGAAGCAGGAAAAGTCTTAGTTGCAGGTAGAATGGCGATTATCAAATACTCAGGAAACAGTGAGCACTCTTCTGACCGTAGTTCTTCTGAGCAGAATGACTCTGGCATGATAGTAAAGTCTCCTTAGAGGACAAGACTAGGCAACTTCCATTTTTTTCACAGGCATCTGAAGCAAGAATGTATAAAAACATATAAAACAAACAAATAAAACATCACAGCATCCATAGGCACTCTCTGGATCTGTCTCTGCCTATAACATTACACATGATTTGGTTTTGTTTTTGATTTCCATAAATCAGCTTTCTTTGAAACCCACATTTCCACAAAATATTTAATCTGGCAAAAATAGTTTGGCAGCATGCATATATTCTTAAGTGTTCTTTTTCCCTAGACCTCTTTCACAGCATTCAAGAAGCCTGCCACTGTAGCTATGAGGTCTAATGGATATGCCACCACTTCTGCAATCTCCCTGTAGCTCCTTTGCATATGCTGAAAGGGAGATTTGAGAGGAATTCTTATCTGGTCTAGACACTATGTATCCTCCATTACTCATAACTGATGGGGTGCTGGGAGGCCTGTGGCCTGCTTCTTATTTCAAAGCCTGACGACATCATCTCTTTCGTAAAGAAGACTCTCAATGAACTTTTGTAAGTAGATTTTTTTTAACTCTAGCTAAATATTAATAATGAACTTTTTACTGAAATCATATTAAAATGGATTGTCCATCAAAAGATATGCAGAGGTAGACCAGACAGGACCCTTAAGTGACTTGGGTCCTTTACTGACTTAATGATTATCTACAAAGTGGGTTCACTATGAAAGTCAAATTAGCTCAGACTCCTGAGCACTGTCTAGAGCAGCAGCCTCCAGCCTCTATCAATAAGAAGTCCATCACCACATGCAGCATTTTGACCTTGAAATTGTAAGCTTCTTTGTGATTTACCTAGTTTATGGTATTGTCCTGTTAGCAATATGAAATAGACTAAAGCATTTTTATTAATCTGTCATTTGTAGTTTTAACTCTGCTGTACCATGAATTCCACATCTAGTTTAAGAAATCTGAAACTATTTCTCTCTCTAGGTTTGTAGTTCTCATGATATCATGGGGAAAAGTTACAGTGTGGCACACAGATACCATAGTTACTGTTTGGAGTCAGGGTTGCAGATAGATCATTTATTGAACTGAAATATGGTTGGCAATCATACACCTTTGGTATAAAAAATGTAACACTTCTGTTTCTACATTGCACCAAAGAGTAGTTCCATATGCAACTGCTTAATTACTCAAGGTTCTTTATTATGAATTACCTCATACTAACACTTCTTTCAAACTTCCCACTTAGACAAGGCACGTGATAGGACCACAAAATCATGCCTGCACATGTGGCTGTCTCAAGAACAAGTCACTTCCATTTAAGATTTGATTGGCATGCCTTGCATGAACATCTCAGTCATAAGTCAACTCTTACCTGAAAAGCACACGTTGGTGGGATTTATAATAATGTCATAAGAAGCCTTTTCTCCAACTATAACTTCTGTTTCTGTCATGGTTTGTGATAAACACACAGAAGCAAAGGCAGGAATGGTCTCATGAGCACATGGCAAGAAGCATATGTACACACAGGCATCTATACACGAACATTTCCCTCCCCATTCATTTAGAGAAAAAAAAAAGAAAATGAATTGTTCAGAGTTTGAATAATTTGAAGTAAGTGGAAATCATGAAACATAAAACTTCAGGCAATGCCTCTTAGTGTCTATTCTGATTGTTGTGACCTTTGACTTGAACGCACCCTTGGCTAGAGTTGTTTAATCTCCTGCTATTGCTTTCAGTCTTTCATAAATATGTTTTGAATACCAAGGATGTGGCAACTAACTGGATGTTGTAGCTGATGTCTATGATCCGAGCACTCAGGTGCTGAAGCAGGATGATCACCCTGAGTGCCAGGCTAGACTGAACAACAATGTGAGGCCCCATGTGAAAAATGTATCTAAATAAATAAATAAAGTAGTAATGTAACTTAAATCCATTTTCTGCTCTCTCTCTAAAGCCAAGTCCTCAACCCTATCAAAATGTCTAGCCTTGTGTTTGCAGCTCTCTTTCTGTACTTTTGCATGTAAATAAGCTCTCTTTGATGAATGGTAAGGCACTGGTCTAACATCATTGTTCTCTGACAGTACTGAATGACCAGCCTGCAGGACTTATTTGGCCTTCTCACTATGATGTTTAGTAGTTATAGAGAAACATACTCATCATATTGAATGAGTTCAGACCTCCAGACACCCCAACGGCAAATTAGCTTCTGAGTTGCTGAGATTCTAAGAAAACTTGTTGCATTTTTCAGAGAAGTTAGGGAAGTTAGAAAAACTTTCCATGTACTGTGACAGACAACCTTCCCAAGAGAGTTCTGAAAACGTTAAATGTCAGATGAAGGGGGACAGGCAGTATTGCACAATGCAGATATAGGCTAGGCATTGAAAGGAACTTCTCCTTTTTTGTACAGCTTATAGAGAGCAGAAAAACAGTGAGCTACGTGTTGGTACAAGACACAATATTTCATGTGAATGAAGGTGCTTGGTAAGTTAAGTGAACTCATCCACAGGAAGTACCTGATAGCTAAAAAACATGAAACCCACTTAGCATTGTTTTTCTGCACACACTTGTTTTGATCTACCTTTCTTTGCTACTTGATTTCACTCTTGGCTTTTTAGAGAATTTAACTGATTAGTCAATTTTTGCAGTTGAGGATAGATTTTCAAAAGATTATGTTATGAAATAGTGTATTTTACCATCTCCTTGTACTTCTTTTATAAGACACAATTAACCAAAATCCCACTAAACACCATACATTCTTTTTCCCCCCAGAAACAATGATAACTCAATTGCTGTGCACAACAGCTAGAATCCTAATCTTTTAAGCTAATCTAAATTCTCTGGTGGTGAATCCTGGAGGATCCACCATTGAAACTGGGAGACACTAGCAACTACATCTTGTCCTCACACTATCCCTGTCCAAAAAGGTCCTCTCTCTCTCTCTCTCTCTCTCTCTCTCTCTCTCTCTCTCTC
>JANHMN010000006.1:43684488-43707666 GCA_030674055.1 Rhabdomys pumilio
CAGCCAGGGCTACACAGAGAAACCCTGTCTCGAAAAACCAAAATAGATAAATAAATAAATAAATAAATAAATAAATCCTTAAATATATTTAAAAACAAAGATTTACTTATCTTTAATACATATATACATATATATGTATATATATAATGTGTATGTGTATATATATACACATATACATATGTATACATATATATGTATATATACACACATATATGTATACATACATATATATATATATATATATATATATATATATATATATATATATATATATATTCCTCTGTAGGCATCTGTGCTTTTGATCTAGTCTCTGTAAGCTCATAGGCAGGTACTTTGCTTAATTAATTTAGAGTGTCATGTTTTAACTTGTGTTACCTATCCCCTCTGTCTCTTATACTCTTTCTATCTCCTCTTCAGTAAGATTCCCTGAGCTCTGAGGAGAGGTATTTGATGAAGACCTCCCATTAAGACTCTCTCTCTCTCTCTCTCTCTCTCTCTCTCTCTCTCTTTCCCTCTCCCTCTCCCTCTCTCCCTCTCTCCCTCCCTCCCTCCCTCCCTGTCTCTCTGTCTCTGTCTCTGTCTGTCTGTCTGTCTGTCTGTCTGTCTGTCTCTCTCTCTCTCTCTCTCTCTCTCTGTGTGTGTGTGTGTGTGTGTGTGTGTGTGTGTGTGTGTGTGTGTGTAATGTCTATCTATGATGTCTGTTTAATGCCTGGCTGTGGATCTCTGTATTTGTTTCCATCTGATGCCAGAGGAAGCCTCTTCGATGACACTTTACTTCTAACCTGGTGGGAAATAAGCTAATGACTGCTTTCTGACTTTTTTATTCCACTTGCTGGAGCAGATAGAGCACATTTCACAGCTCTTTCAAAGAATATTAAGATTATCAGAAGATTTTACTAAATCCCAGAAGTCAGTAGAATTTTTCCCCAGGACCCTTGGTTAAAAACGACAAGGAATTTAAAGTGATTAGAAAATGATATTAGTTTGCAGTGCACTCAGGAATTCAGAGGGAAAACTGACTTTCAAGAGTCTCGATAATTAAGTGGTTATCACTGGGTCAACTTTGAACAAGTCTCTCAATTTAAGCTACTTGTCCCAACACTTCCACTGAGAAATTTGAAGAACATACTCACGCCTTTATTCATGTCTCACATATGTCACCCCATGTCACTAAGTTACTACTGAGTAACTGCCTACAGTTATTTTTCCTGTACACATCACCAATTTTCACAAGGTGAATGAAATTCCACAGTGAAGAAGTTCAAATTTGGGAATGAACCAACTCTCAGTTTCAGTTTCCTCAATTTCATATTTTGAAATATTCAATATTAGATATAAGTAAAGACACCATCTTCATCTTTTAAGTTCAGCAAAATCAAAACATAATGAATTAAAACTATATCAACTAAAATACTGCTTACAGTGCAATGGCTACTTAGAGGTAAAGTAGAACAAATAAGCACGACCCAAGTAACCAAAGATAGAGTGTGATAGGATGTAAGTTGAGGGGAAATTCTTAGTTTACACTCTAGCCCAGAGATTGCTAAGTTCAATAGTTTACCAGTGTGGATCCAGGGAAGCAGCTGGCCGGTTATGTATTCATTGTAGAATAGAAAACCACCAGCATCCACTCTGTGGTGCCACACTCACCAGGCTGCTTTCTTCTATCTTGGTGCCTGATCCAGAGAAGGTTGCTCCAGCATCTAAAGCACATGTCCAACATATCAACCTATTACTGACTCAAGGCACAATACATTCCTAGAACTAGATTGTGGACGATACATTTTTTGGCAGTCATATGATGTGCATAAGCTTACATAGACCAGAGTTGATCTTGCATTACTTTGTGTAGATTTTCTTATACCAGAATGTCATGTTCTGTTTTAGCTCACTGTGATGCAGAATGATATGAGAAATTGGATGCTTTGGCTGGGCCTTTTACTTTCATGATCATAAGTACTTTTAAACTACGATTTTTTTTTTGCAGGATAATTTTAAAATCAATAACTTAGACATTTAGCTTTTTTTAAAATTGGGTATTATATTTACATTTCAGATTTTATCCCCTTACCCCACTTTCCCCCACCACCCAGAAACTTCCTATCCCATCCCCCCTCCTCATGCTTCTATGAGGCTGTGCCCCCACCTACCTCCCACCCCCACTGACCCCTCTCCACTCTCACATTTCCCGCCAGTCTGTGTTCGTTTTTCATGGGACCAAGAATCTCCTCTCCCACCTATGCCTGACAAGGCTATCCTCCCCTACATATACAGCTGAAGTCATGGGTCCCTCCCTATGTTCTCCCAGGCTGGTGATTTAGACCCTGGAGAGCTCTGGTTGATTGGTATTGTTGCTCTCCTCATGGGGTCACAAACCCTTTCTGCTACTTCAGTCTTCTAACTTCTCCATTGGGAAACCCTTGATCATATCAGTGGTTAGCTGTGAGCATTGTCCTCTGAATGTGTCAGTCTCTGGAAGACCTGTAAGGAGACAGTTATATCATGTTCTAGTCAGCATGCACATCAATGTCTAGCTTAGGTGACTGTACATGGGATGGATACCCAGGTGGAATGGTCTCCAGATGGCTCCTCCTTCAGTTTCTAAAACCCACATTTTGTTTCCATATTTGCTCCCTTGAGTATTTTTGTTACTCCTTCTAAGTAGGACTGAGGCATCCCCACTTGGTCTTCCTTCTTCATGAGCTTCATGTGGTCTGTGAGTTGAGTCTTCGCTAGTCCAAGCTTTTGGGCTAACATCTGTTTATCAGTGAGTAAATACCATATGTGTTCTTTTGTGATTGGGTTAACTCACTCAGGATGATAATTTCTAGTTCCATCCATTTACCTAACAATTTCTCGAATTCATTATTTTTAATAGCTGAGTAATACTCCCTTGTATAAATGTACCACATTTTTTTGTATCCATTCCTCTGTTGAGGGACATCTTGGTTCTTTCCAGCTTCTGGCTATTATAAATAAGGCTGCTATGAACATAGTGGAGCATATGTCCTTGTTATATGTTGGAGCATTTTCTGGGTATATGCCAAAGAATGATATAGCTGGGTCCTCAGGTGGTGTTATGTCCAATTTTCTGAGGAACAGACAGACTGATTTCCAGAGTGGTTGTACCAGCTTGCAACCCCACCAACAATGGAGGAGTGTTCCTCTTTCTCCACATCCTCACCAGCATCTACTATCATCTGAGTTTTTGATCTTAGTCATTCTGACTGGTGTGAGGTGGTATATCAGGGTTGCTTTGATTTGCATTTCCCTGATGACTAAGGATGTTGAACATTTCTTAAGGTGCTTCTAGACCATTCGAGTTTCCTCTGTTGAGAATTGTTTGTTTAGCTCTGTACCCCATTTTTAATAGGGTTATTTGGTTGTCTGGAGTCTAATTTCTTGAATTATTTGTATATATTTGATATTAGCCCTCTATTGGATGTAGGATCGATAAAGACCTTTTCCTAATCTGTTGGTTGCTGTTTTTGTCTTATTGACAATGTCCTTTGTGTTACAGAAGCTTTGCAATTTTATGAGGTCCCATTTGTCAATTCTTGATCTTAGAGCATATGCCATTGGTGTTCTGTTCAGGAACTTTTCCCCTGTGCCTAGGTATTTGAGGGTCTTCCCCACCTTCTCTTCTATTAGTTTCAGTGTATCTGATTTTATGTGAAGGTCTTTTATCCACTTGGATTTGAGCTTTGTACAAGGAGATAAGAATGGATTGATTTGCACCCTTCTACATGTTGACTTCCAGTTGAACGAGCACCATTTGCTGAAAATGCTGTCCTTTTTCCACTGAATGGTTTTAGCTTCTTTGTCAAATATTAAGTGATCATAGGTATGTGGGTTCATTTCTAGATCCTTAATTCTATTTCATTGATCTTCCTGCCTGTCTCTGTACCAATACCAAGCTGTTTTTATTACTATTGCCCTGTAGTACAGTTTGAGGTCAGGGACGATGATTCCCCCAGAAGTTCTTTTATTGATGAGAATAGTTCTCGCTATCCTGGGTTTTTTGTTATTCCAAATGAATTTGCAAATTGCTCTTTCTATCTCTATGAATAATTGATTTGGAATTTTGATGGGGATTGCATTGAATCTATAGATTGCTTTTGGCAAGATGGCCATTTTTGCTAAATTAATCTTGCCGATCCAGGAGCATGGGAGATCTTTCCATCTCCTGAGATCTTCTTCTATTTCTTTCTTCAGAGACTTGATGTTCTTGTCATGCAGATCTTTCACTTGCTTGGTTAGATTCAATCCAAGATATTTTATATTGTTTGTAACTATAGTGGAGGTTGTCATTTCCCTAATTTCTTTCTCAGCTTGTTTATCCTTTGAGGATAGGAAGGCTACTGATTTGTTTGAGTTGATTTTATAGCCAGCCACTTTGCTGAAGTTGTTTATCAGGTTTAGGAGTTCTCCGTCGGAAATTTTAGGATCATTTATGTATACTATCTTATCATCTGCAAATACTGAAATTTTGACTTCTTCCTTTCCTATTTGTATCCCTTTGACTTCCTTTTGTTGTCTAATCCCTCTAGCTAGGACTTCCAGAACTATATTGAATAGCTAGGATGAGAGTGGGCAGCCTTGTCTAGTCCCTGATCTTAGTGGGATTGCTTCCAGTTTCTCTCCATTTAGTTTTATGTTGGCTACTGGCTTGCTGTATATTGCTTTTCCTATGTTTAGGTATGGGCCTTGAATTCTTGATCTTTCCAAGACTTTTAGCATGAAGGGATGTTGAATTTTGTCAATTGCTTTCTCAACATCTAGTGAGATGATCATGTGGTTTTTTTCTTTCAGTTTATTTATGTAGTAAATTACATTGATGGATTTCCAAATATTGAACTATCCCTGCATTCCTGGGATAAAGTCTACTTGATCACGATGGATGATTGTTTTGATGTGTTGTTGGATTCGGTTTGCAAGAATTTCATTGAGTATTTTTGCATCAATATTCATAAGAGAGATTGGTCTGTAGTTCTCTTTCTTTGTTGGGTCTTTGTGAGGTTTAGGTATGAGTGTAATTGTAGCTTCATAAAATGAATTGGGTATTGTTCCTTCTGTTTCTATTCTGTGGAATAGTTTGAAGAGAATTGGTATTAGGTCTTCCTGGAAGGTCTGATAGAATTCTGCACTAAAACCATCTGGCCCCACACTCTTTCCAGTTTCTTTTTGTTGACACTTAGGGCTATGAGTTTTCCTCTTAGTACTGCTTTCATGGAGTCCCACAAGTTTTGATATGATGTGTCCTCATTTTCATTAAATTCTAAAAAGTTTTTAATTTCTTTCTTTATTTCTTCCTTGACCAAGTCATTATTGAGTAGACCATTGTTCAGTTTCCATGTGTATGTGGGCTTTCTGATGTTTTTGTCCATATTAAAGACGAGTCTTAGTCCATGGTGGTCTGATAGGGTACAAGGGATTATTTCAATCTTTTTGTATCTGTTGAGGCCTGTTTTGTGACCAATTATATGATCTATTTTGGAGAAGGTATCATGAGGTGCTTAGGAAAAGGTATATTCTTTTGTTTTAGGATGAAATGTTCTATAGATGTCAGTTAAGTCCAATTGGTTCATACCTCCTATTAGTTTCATTGTGTCTCTGTTTAGTTTTTGTTTCCATGATCTTTCCATAGCTGAGAGTGGGGTGTTGAAATCTTCCACTATTGCCCTCTCCCGGATCTGAGGCCTGGTGCAGACCCACACCCAGTCCGCTCCTCTCTGGACATCAGACTCCTTCCAAGACATCATAGAGGGTCCACTGAACCCAGAGCTGTAGGTAAGAAGACCCACACAGTGCCCTACACCCATAGCTGGGTACAGGGTGTGCTCAGATTCCAGTAGAAACTCAAACCCCTCCCCTGTGGAGTGGCACTCCACTTCTGCCCCTCTCCTGGATCTGAGGTCTGGTGCAGACCCACACCAGGTCCGCTTCTGTGTGGACACCGGACTCCTTCCTAGACAACCTAGAGGGTCCACTGAACCCAGAGCGGCAGAGGTACCACTGAACCCAGAGTGGCAAAGGAACAACTGAACTCAGAGCGACAGACAACATATCCCGAGACATCCTAGAGGAACCACTGCACTCAGAGCAGTGGACACCTTATCCTGAGACATTCTAGAGGAGACACTGCACTTGGAGCAGTGGGCACCTATTCCTGAGACATCCTAGAGGAGACACTGCACCCAGAACAGCAGTCACGTAGCTGGTCTTCTACCTTGGAGGCATCATATCCTGAGGCAACCTAGAGGTACCACTGTACTCAGAGAAGCTAGAGAAGATCACAGAGACATCTGGACCCTGAGGAGATCAGACACAAGCAAGATAACTGGAAAGGCAGGCTTCAGTCAGAGACAGCAGGTAGCACTAGAGTTAACCAGATGGCGAAAGGCAAGCGCAAGAACATAAGTAACAGAATCCAAAGTTACATGGTAACATTAGAACCCAGTTCCCCCATCATAGCAAGCTCTGAACACCCCATCACACCAGAAAAGCAGGATTCAGAATTAAAAACACTGGACAGCTGCTAGGATAAGAAGGGTTTTCTTTAATGAAGTTATCTCTGATAGGTCAACCTTTCTCTAGGGAAGATTCCATTCCTAAGTGTAGTTGAGCAACCTAAATTGGAATTGATTGAAGGAAACAAAAGAAAAAATTATAGTCAAATTGTGTAGGAAAGTAAAGGAGGAAAGAATGGGTATGAGAGGAGAGTGTGTGGGAAAGTTAGTGTGATCAAAGTGCATTGTATGAAATTCTCAAGGTATTAATAAAAATATTACTTTAAAAAGAAAAATAAGCTAATTAGAAGCATTTGATTGCCTTTGAAAAATAAGTTTCAAAACGAAGGAGAGGGTATTACCCTGTGCACTGGTTGGAAGCGACAGAAACTTTGTTAAAAAAAGTGACAGAAGGTAACAGATTTCTCAAAGACTTCCTTTCTGTCCTTATAGTTGAAGTTTGCTACTAAAGGCAGCAGACCTGGTATCCTCACTGAACTTCTTGAAGAACTGGAAGTTATTCAAGTATAATATCCAAGGCTTTTAAAGCCTAAACTGAACTCATGTTAGCTTTGGATATCTAAAATCCCTGTGTAAAACAGGAAGTGCTGGAGCTGCTCAAGTTAGATTGGAACCAACTTCCATCACTTTTTAGTTTAAAGGGAACCAGTTTATCAAATATGGAATGAAGGCAGAGACTGCTGAAGACGGAGAAATCACTTACTATTACTACTTTATTAATTATCATAATCTTGTTCATATGTTAAAGGATAAATTGGACCACATAAGGAGAGTGTAAACAGAGGAGAGTAGACTCACCAACCGGACTTCCTTCAAATAGCATCTGCAGAAGTATTTATAGACTTAGAAAATAATTGGTTCTTTGATCTCATGGCAGGAACTTTCCCTTGTACCTTTTAACATACACAAGTAAAAGAGGATGAATCAACAATCTCACTAAAAAAAGATGCCTCCCCACCCCTACATCCTTCCATCTCTCTTTCTCTTTTGGCAAGGTTTAATGAACAAATTAAACCTATTTATGCATTTTCTCATGAGACAGACAATAAAATCTGACCACTTGTGAGTTTCTAGATCAACAACCACTCACACACAAAGAAACTTCTTTAATAAGCTCTGAAAGGTGCAGTAAATTACAAGTTAACAAGATATGAATTTAGAGGCTAGGTTGATATTATAACAGAATATCAGAGTATTCTATTACATTGATCAAAGTAAGAGAAGTAGGTTCATCCCCAAGGTCTACCTGATCATCAACCACAGCTTCTTTTCCCAATAGACATATTTCCTCCTGTGGAATAGTCCCTAAATGCAATCAGAAAGTAGTTGGTTTTTCCCATAATATTTATGCTACTATTGCACCCATGGGCATATCTTGCCACACTGGTCATTATTTTAGGCCACATTTTTCATAGCTGGGTGAAACTGTTGATGAATTATTCCCAGTCACCTCATAACCTTCTAGGAGTATGAGAGTTATACAGCTGGGATGAAGCTTTCTAATCAGTGGCAACTTGATTTTTCCATGTTGTATAATCAATTTGTATGGTATCTTCAGCAATAGGGTCTTACCATCAAGGTCTGGTAGGCAGCCAATAGTCAGTATTGTTTGGGAGGGGTCTTCAAGTCACCTCTGACCAACACCTTTAGAGGAGATATCAACACCACACACCAAGGTTTTTTTTTTTTATTGTCTTTTTGGTAGCAACCCACGGCTTCTAAGACTTTGCTGAGTATTGAAGTCTTGAAGAAAATAATCTATTTGTGTACTGATATGTTGGATGTTATTATTTCTGAAGGCAAACCTCTTTTAAAAATCTATAGCATTTGATTTTAACAATATTTTCCTTGTACCATAATTTCATTCATGTGTCAGGGCCTTGTACAAAGTGATGTACCTGAATTATATTGATACTAAATACACCCTATTCTGATGGGAAAAAAGATCCAATCACAGTGAAATGTCCTCTAATTTCCATTGTCATCACTTCTCAAGAGTTCCTAAATTCTAACACACTTCAGTCTGTTGGCATAATAGAAACGTTTCTGTAGAGGGTTTTGACATGTGATTACTCTATATTCCCCTAAACATCTATGGCCACAAGAGATAGGGCAGTCTTTCTGGAAAACACAATGTACTGTGAGTGGGAATTCAAAGCCTAAGCTCCCCTTGACTATGTAGGTGACTCACTGTGTAGCGCCATATCAAGCTGATCACTTGTGTGGTTTTTTTTTTCTTTCTTTCTTTCTTTTTTTTTTTGTGGTCTCAATTGTAGGAAAGAAACGGAGGAGATGGATAGAAAAATTCTGGTAAAAACTCTCTGAAATATCCACTCCAAAAAAAATGTGGTCAAAAGATAATTACATACCAGTAGATTTTCCCAGGGAAATTATGCAAACGGAAAAATTGAACAGTCAAGAAACACTGTATGATACCAAGTAGTCCATAGCATATTCTAAGTGGAAATTATAATGTGACCCCTTTGTATACCTTAATGAAATAAAGGAACTGTTAAAATTTCAAAGTTTAAACTATTTTTTCAAAAGGAGATATTTAAGCATAAAAATTTCTTCAGTAAAGATTGTGAACCTTTTAGTATGCAGTGTTTGAACTTATGAACAATGCCACACAAACTTTCCAACATAATATTACAATTCTTAAAATGAACAGTATCATTATAGGAACTAATATCTTTAACTATTATCAAAATATTGAAGTAGCATTGCCCGTTTGAGCTGATAGCAAGGGGACAATGAAGAGACTAGAGCTTGTCTAGATGTACAAAGTCAAAACTTGATTCTCAGCATAGTATAAATCAGGCATAATGGGAAATGCCTTTACTCTCAAAACTCAGGAAGTAAAAGCAGGAGGATTAAGAGTTTAAGGAATCCTTGGCTACATGGTGAGTTCAAGGCCAGATGAGGCTACAAGCGAGACTGTTTCAGGGAAGATAAATAGTCAATGGATACACAAAGCCCCTGGAACAGAACAAATATCATTCTTCTCACATCTTATTAAGTAGTTGATGGCCATCATTTATATAAGCCACATCTCTTCTAGACTGAGTTGCTATTTGTCACTGTCAGAATCCTGCATTCATTCAATATCATCCTTAACACAGCTCTTTGATGTAGTAAAGATCAGCTCAAGTTTTCACTGAGCCAGAATTTGTTACATCTTCTTACCTTCTCCTTAGATTTTGTATTTACGGCACGAGGATGCTTACTTTGGTGAAAATCAAGATGACTCACCTTGCAAACAGCCTTGATCAATCTGCTGGTCTTAGAGAGCTCTAAGGGACAAGGAAGATCTGGTTCCTTGTCATCTCATTGTGACTTCTCTCAAGTAACTTATATAGGAGGGTTGTTTTCCTTTGGTGGCCTCTTGTGCTTACTAGGACCCTTAAGCTGCTCTAACGTAAATGATTTCCTTTTATGTTTAGGGTTTTGTATGTATGCCATGAGATATTAATAAAAGATGGATGTAAAGTATAACTAGAATTTCAAACAATGAAATTACAATTTACAGTCTGCAGTCTGCAGATATGGCATGACACTTTCTGCTAACACAGGTTGGATATATTCATTTATCATGAAGATTTGAATGCATTTATTTTATTGATGAAACAGAAATCTTTCCTCTGGAATCTGATCTTTAAGGTGGTAATTTATATCTAATTTCTATTCTCAAATTCTCTCTAGTATGTAGCCAAACATGGCAATTCTATTTTATTTGTTACTCCAATATCTAGCCCATCCTCACCACACACAACTTGTGACTTTTACATGTGGCTTGGACCCTCTTGCTTCTCTGTTCCACTTTTGTGTTAACACAGAAGAATCTTACACTGCAGGGGGTTCATGGCTCTAATAATTGGCCTCAGACATGAACCCTAATCTCAGTTTTGCACATAGTTACAAGCTGGTAACACTCCCCCACCTTAAGTCACTGTGTCTCAAGAAAGACTAAGGTGAAATTTGAAAAATATTTCATCAAAAATGCAATTCTTGGTTTGCATTTTTGCAAGGTGCCATCTTGTAGCAGAAGTGCTGAGACCTGAGACCGACAGTCTCTAGGCTGTCTTCAGAAATCCTTAGCATCGGTCTCCACATCTTTCTCAGATCAGCATCCAGTATATGTAACTTCCTCTTGCTTCATTCTCTGCATTTCTCCAAGGAATCAGCTTCCCTCAGGATTCAGGCTTGTCTAACTTTAGATCTTATGTTCCACGGCCCAGGTCCATCTCCTCCTTCAATATGTCTGCATCTGAATTTTTATAATGTTTACAACCTTGACATTGGACATATTCTTTCTTGCAACTACCTCAGAAGAAAGGTATTAGCTGAACCTCATCATCTGGTGGATTACTCCTGCAACCCAAGTCTTGGATAATTGTGCTTCTACTAAGGCTTTTATTGCCCCATTCCCCAGGTCTCAGTGCCAACATTTCTGGAAAATGGCTCCAACTACAGTTATGCATACAAAGCTATCAGGACTGGAAATGGCTTTTGGAGAAGTGCCCCTAAAACTAGACAGGCCTGGAAATTCTAAAACATTCTTTCTCTCTGCTAGACAACAATGTGTCTCAGAAAAGAGTTTGGATCAGTCCTCCTCAAAAAAACTTTATGCTACAAGTAGAACGCTTAACCTCTCGGTCTAAAACATCTGTGTTTGGGTTAATGCTGACTTTACTTTTCCCTCTAGAACAGTGAGTGAATGTTTGATTTACATTTTTGTAAATAAATGGTAAACTCAAGTGGTTTTCCCAGACTGAAAGCAACTATTTGCCTCTGAGGTAAATTTGTGTCCTTACCCTTGGAGACTAGAAACTGTGTGTAGTTTTAAATGTTCTCCTATTTTCCCAGCTACTAAAGATCAAGTTTCTAACAATATCTTGGGATCAGTGTCAGCCAGGGTAACCCATGGCATATCTGTGGAATTATGAGAATTATGACTATTTTAGGTACTTACTAACTGTAGTTATGCATATCCATGGCAATGTAGGCCCAGGCAAGCAGGACCACCTGGGAAGATCCTAGACATATCAATGCTGAGCCACTAAACAGAACACTAGAGCTGGACCCAAGCTACATGTACCTCAGAGGCCCTGAAGAAGACTCTGACCACTGATCCACACAGGGATTCAGCAGGTAGAATTACCAGGAATGCCCTTGGACTCATCTCAGACTTCAGAAACTCTATAACAAAAGATGCTGCTTATTTTGATGGGTAAGCCAATGGAAATTGTGAGAGAAAGCCATGTGAACAGAGCAAACCCCAAAGCCAGCAGAAGCAAGGCTAAGAATGCAAGAAAGAAGGGATATGATTAATATCTCTGCCCCGAGAGAGTGGAATGAGAGACTGCCTATTTGTGTTTAAGTTGGCTGCCCCCATAGCCGAAAGCAGAATTTGAGCAGACCGGCTCCCCAGATACCTATTCTCTGCTTCCTTTTACTTATATGAGGTGGCTCTATGATGCTTTTAGAACTGCCTAGGAATCAGACAAGTGAGGAGTGGAGAGAAAACTCTGGCTAAGCCAATTTCCATGAGAAACTTGAGTAGTAGTCACCCCTGCCTGCTTACACAGGATAGTGCAGAAGTTCCAAGCCTGAACTGAACCCCTCCATTCTTGGCTCTTGCCTAGAGAAAGCCATACAACCACTTCTGTTAAGGCTAGCAGCATGGAACAGGAGAGAACACTATACAGACCACAGGGGTGAGCTCCGATGAGCTGACTCTGGTGTCAGGGGTGGGACTATAGCCAGATAAAAATGTGAAGGTGCCCTAAACCCTGTAAATATTAAAAAGATTACTATGAATTGATTAAAAATTAAACTAAGTTCCCAGTGAGCGTCTGTGAAAGATCCCTAATGAATGTTGTGCCAGGGTTACATAGTTTATCGCACCATATGTCCTCAGAGCTTACTAGCTGACAGTAGAGAGCAGTGATAAGCATTGTCAGCTTTCACACACAGCACATATCACAACTCTACCCTATCTGCAGAGTCAGTCCTATGGGAAAGCCTTAAAGAGAAGTGGATTTTGGAAAGGTCCAAGGTACCTCTTAGAACCATACAGCCTTACAGTAGACCCTGAGCTGTGTCAGTGTCTAGAGGCTCACTCTAGTGTCAGCGTACATTCATAATTCTTGTCCTGCCCAGACACAAAGCAGTGAGCAATTTCTTAGATCTAGAGCCTTCCTCTAGTCCTTAGCAATCAATTCCAGCTCAAGGGGGTGTGTGTAAGAGACAGCCAAAGGTGAAAGCCCCCTCTTGATGATTGCTGCATCATCTCAGTTTCTAGAGAAAGAAAATTATTCTTCCATGCTACATTTAACACAAAACTCATCTCAGGATGTCTTTACCGTGTGTAAGAGTTACCTTATAAGAAAACTTCTTCACAAAGCAGTATTATCTGAAGCTGTCCAAAAATTAAAATCTTACAGCAGCAGATAGTAACGCAGGCGAAGTACTTCAAAGGAAGCAAACCACAGGCTTGGAGTCAAATCTGCCTCATCACTTAGTTTTGTAAATAAAATTTTATTGAGACATACAGATAGGCATTTATATAGAAGTGTCATAATTTGTGCCTGTAACATACTGTATGCCTCACAAGGTCTAAAATATTTACAGTAACATTGCTACTTTGTTCTCATTCAAAGTCAGCCACTAAGCAAAAAGTTTCTTAAACCCTTTCTGACCAAACTCCCACTTCTGCTCTGAAAGTTGTTGCAGTTAGACTCCAGGGTCAGAGAAGTTTATAGCTTTAAACAAATAAAATCTAGAAAGTGAAACAGAAAGTAGGCACTATCAGTCACCTCCTGAAAGAAAAATGATTAACTGATCTTTCTTTCAAAAAAAGAGATTTTAAAGAAGAGGCAACTTTCAGGCAACTTTCAATGTTACAGATAAAATTAAAGGAACAAACAAGACAACAGGGAATTGTATTATCTCTGGGGCTCAAATGCCAAGACAGAAAAGAATGCTGTCAAGCAAGGGAGGAAGCATCTAATACTGTGGGAATGGGTAACACCCCCAAGTCCTCTTCTATCATCCCGTATTCTCACAGTGCTACCACTCCTGAGGACCAAATGAGAAGACAGTGTACACAGGTACTAGAGATGCAATCAGTCCAGGTCATCAGGCAGGGACAAGATGGGACATGAGGAGTGACAGATTTCCAAAGCAACATGTCTGAAATATTACACTTATGAGAACTTTCTTTGGAGGTTCTGTATATTGAAGTCAGGTTTATCTACTGGGTAAACATTCTAACCACTGAACCACATCACCAGTCCTACTAATTAAAATTTCATTGGAAATATATAAGCCTAACTCAGACTGGCTTACATAATGAGAAAATGTGCCCACCCACACTCCAAAGAGACTTAAGAATAGATGGAATGGGTAGCCCTTGCACCCACCAAGGAGCACTATGCAGTCCATCTATCCAAGACAAAAACAGCTTTATTCTGAGGTCAGCTTATCAGTTATAGTAAATACAGTACCCTCTTCAGGATCAGAAAGGATGTAAAAGCTAGGAAAAGTATCAGTAGGGTGGCCATGCCTTCTGGGCATGGTGCAGCCATTGTACTCTTGACCCTACAGAAGCTGTGCTTGCCGGCTAGGAACCTGCCCTACCACGTCCTGTTCTAGGTGGAGAGGACCTCATTACTCTCTCCTGATTATGAATACACAGGTGTCTTAGTTAGGGGTTTACTGCATGAACAGACACCATGACCAAGGCAACTCTTATAAGGACAACATTTAAATTGGGGCTGGCTTACAGGTTCAGAGATTCAGTCCAGTATCATCAAGGCAGGAGCATGGCAACATCCAGGCAGGCATGGTGCAGCAGGAGCTAAGGTCTACATCTTCATGTGCAGGCCTCTAAGAGAAGACTCTCTGACTGCCAGGCAGCTAGGACTAGGGTATTAAAGTCCACACCCACTGTGATACACCTATTACAAGAGAGCTATACCTCCCTATTCCAAGCACATACAAACCATCACATTCCACTCTCTGGCTCCCATAGGCTTGTTCAAACACATGAGTCTATGGAGTCTATGGGGGCCATAACTAGCCAGAGCATTTTAAAAAGTTCATTTAATCCAACTTCCAAACTCTCCAAAGTTCAAAGTCTCTTCTGAGATTCATCCGATCACTTAACTGTAATCCCCAAAGCAAGACAGGAAACCAGCTGATTAAACTCCAAGCTCTATATCTCCATCTCTGATGTCAAAGTGTTCATCAGATCTCCAGCTCATTTTCCATATCTGATGACTGCAACAAACTTCTTTTCCTGGCCTGGTTCTACTCCCTGTTTGAAGCTTTCCTCATCACATAACCCATGGTTGCAGCATCTTTAATATCTTGGGGTCTCCAAGTCAACTTCAGCTTCACAGCTTCTTGTTCTCTGATCCACACATAATTTTCTGGGCTCCTCCAAAGGGCTGGTGTCATATCTCCAGTTCTGCCCTCTGTAGCACTCTAAGCTCTGGTTGATTCACTCCACTACTGTTGCTGTTCTTGCTGATCATCCCATGGAAAGGGCAACTCCAATATGCTAGGGTCTTCAACTGCAACTTGGCTTTACCAATAGCCTCTCATAGTGTCAAGCCTCTTCATGGTGTCAAGTCTCAATTTCTTTGCATTACCCCTACAGTCCTGGGCTTCCAACTACAACTGAGGCTGCACCTTCACCAATGTCCTTCCATGGCCTCTCACATTGCCAAGCCTCAGCTGCTATCCATGACTCCTTCAAACCTCCAAAACCAGTACCACCTGGGTGATTCTTACACATTACCAAGCACAGCTGCAGCATGAAGTACAATCTTGCTTATCTCTGGAACACAGCTTCTTTGTACTCTCAGAAAACAGTTCTCAAATTGTACCTCAGTGATGCTGTCTCTTCTTAATCACCGCTAATTTAGCTCCACCTAACCAGTATCAATTGTCCCAGTAGTCCCTTCTATTCTTGACTCTAAAGCCACATAGCTGAAGCTACTGAGTTCTGTTGCCTGCTGGAGCTAGAACATGCTGCATCCCCTTATTCTATTACCAGCTTTCTGTTTCCAATTTCTTCACTGCCTAAGCTTGGCTGTCCTGGAACTTGCTCTGTCCCATGCTGAACTTGAGCTCAAAGATCTGCTTAACTCGGTCTCACCTGATTAAAAATATATACCACCATGCCGGAACATAAACTTAGCTAGTGGGATCGTGCCACAAAGTCCTACTCCCTTAAAATATTTCCTCCTTGAACATAGGATTTGGTCCATTCTACTTTCTGGTGCCCCTTTAACATTTGAACCATATATTTTATATTTTTCCTTCTTCAGTTTTCTCCTTTTCATTAAAATGATCTTCATAAGAGTAAACTTTAGTAACCACAGAATTTTTAGCAGGCTGTTTTGAGACTTCTTTTTTCAAAGCAATTAATCTAAATCTCTTCACCTTAGCCTCAGGCAGATTCTTTGGACAATGGCAAAAAAACCAGCCATATTCTTCACCAAAACATCACAAGAACAGTCTCTTGGATACATACTAAAATTCTTCTCCTCTGAAACCACTAGAACCAGGCTTCCACAGTTCAAATCACCCTCAGAAACAAAGTCTTCCTTATTCCTATTAGGATGAGTCATTAAGCCCCCTTTTACAGCATTCTACTGCTTTCCAAATCCGAAGTCCTAAAAACTACAGTCTTCCAAACAAAAACATGATCAGGCCTATCACAGCAATACCCCACTCCTGGTACCAACTTTTGTAATTAGGGATTTATTGCATGATCAGAAACCATGACCAAGGTAATTGTTATAAGAACAACATTTAATTGGGGCTGGCTTACAGGTTCAAAGATTTAGTCCAGTACCATAAAGGCAGGAGCATTGTGGCATGCAGGCAGGCTTGGTGGATGGAACTAAGATGTCTACATCTTCATCTTCAGGCCTCTAAGAGAAGACTGGCTAGCTGCCAGGTAACAAGACGGATATTAAAGTTCAAGTCCATAGTGACACACCTACTCCAACAGGGCTATACCTACTCCAACAAGGACACATTTCCTAATAGTGCCACTCCCTGTGCCAAGCATATATAAACCATAATAACAAGTATAGGCTCCTTGAAGACAGGCATTTACTTTATGGTGTTGACATGAGTAAGTTGCCCATGCTTCTTGAAGCAATTCTTCACACACCTTTCCATAAGCAACCCTGGTGAAACTGATTGGTTTATTTTTGAGAAAAAAGTACTAAAGAAGAGAACTAATTTGTAAGAAAAGGGGATCCACAGAAATGTGAAGGCATAAAAGTAGGTAGTGCTAATATATTAAAGATGGACTATATACATGTATGAAAATACAATGAAACCTATGGAGTATGTTTAATATATAATGATAAATAAAAGGAAATAAGCTTTAAAAGTTGATAAAAGTCCATTAAAGTAAGGATTCCATTAATATAATAAGCTGTCTTAAAGGGGGTATGTAACATTTCTTTTACCCTTTCCAACTGAAAGAGGGCAGTCATTTAGAGAATGGGTGAATGTCCTCACTGCTAGAAATTACTTAGTGTGGAGTTATAGTAGTTACAAGGAGGAAATCTATTGGCTGCTGTATCTAACATGCCTATTTGGGTGAATATTTGCATTTCCAATCCCATAAAACTGCTATCCCATTTCAATGACACCGACAAGCTAAAGAGCATTCCATCTAATTCAAGAGACTGCACACTGTCTGTATCCTGATCTTAGTTTTTCCATATTGTGTAAAATATGGCTTTCAGTCTATAACTTGCTCTAGGAGACTCCATTTTACAAAGAGTGTTTGCCTCCATTTTGAGCATAAATACAGAAGCAGGATGATGCTGAGTTTCATTGAACATTACAATGAGTCTTAACACCACCATGATGAGGCAAACTTAAAACTGGTGGTAGATAAATTATTCCAAAAAGTATAGGGACATCATCCTACAAATTTATCCAAGTAAATTGTGAAGAACAAATGAAGTCCTGAGTGGAAGTGTGTTGTTGACATGAACATGCCTAAGACCAATGCCTCAGACCCATTGTAATGGCAAGGCTTTTGTCCCCCAGGATGAGGGTCAGGGATGATGAAGCCTTCCTCTGATCCAAGTGCAAATGTTGGCAGCAGTTACAATTTTTAGTGTTTATAAATAACTGAGCACTATACAAAAGCTAACAACTGCATCTCTCTCCTCCTGGATATTTGTAGCCTGAGACTGCTAACTTACCAAGACCTCCTACTAAGACTAGATAACTCCTCCCAGACCCCATGCTGTATGTAATAAATGCACTAAGGTTATAGTTACTACATGCAGGGTAATTTCATCAGAATGCCCATGCCCATTGCCCCCTGATACCATCTTTTCTGTACCAGTATATGTCTATAGTTTTATTTTTTTTATGTCTGTCCTCTCTTCAGTTCACTCACTGCCTCCAGCTAAAATTCTGGAAGAAAACTAATACATGTCACAGAAGTAGATTAAGTCACATAAGCATATAAGCATATTAAAATCATATTTAGATAGAAACATGTCTGGGAACTTATGGAACCTCTCAGACCAAGGAAGTAAGCAACACGATAACCTGGACCCAATAAAAGGGAGTATGCATAACAGTTCAATGGTAGTAGCCCTGGTGGCCTGTCATTCCACTTAGTGTGTTAGTCAAGGGACCTGTAAGCACTGAGCTCCAAACTGTCCCCAAGACTTCAGTTCAACTCTGTCCCACTAGTGATACGGCCTACTTAAATTCCAACCATCCATTCATCCATTTATCTGTCCACAGTTTTGCACCTTAACTCCACAGGCTTGTGATCCTTTGTCTCACCTCTATAGCAGCCAAGGTTCTGCACCTTAGTTATATGATTCAACTCAACCCTAAGGGTCTCTTCACCCCTGAAAATCTAAGCCAATCTCTGTGTTTTTAGTAACTCTTCACCTTAGTTCATTTATAATCTTTATATTATTGCAGTAGCCATGCACTTTTATCAGCTCTCTGCCTCCAGTAATGCCTCTTTAACCTTTGGTATCATTTGGTAACAAATATACTGACAGATATATAGATACTAGATAGATAGATAGATAGATAGATAGATAGATAGATAGATAGATAGACAGATAGATGATAATTGTTTTGTGATCTGAGAGTTAATATTAGCAGTTAAAATTGAAATTAAAAGAATCTGTTTGCCAATAGCCAGGCATCAAGGAAAGTTGTAACTACTTAGCAAATTACAGCTGGTAAAAGTGATGTAGCTTTTGAATTTATGATTATGCAGTAAATATTGACACATTAGAAAGAAAATTTTTAGTGTATCTCTTTCTTCTATCAATAAAGAATTGTAAGAGGCAGCTGAGACCAGGAAGCCAAAAACCAGCTTGTAGTGGGTTTTTATGCAATATGGGGAGCTCAACAGCTGCAGTTTTATCTCTATGTAACTGTGATGATATGTAACATGTTATAGACTATGGGGAAAAAATCTGCTATTACTTAGCAAAACTGACAGAATATTAAATCAATTCCTATTGAATTATTCTTATATTACCAGTCAATGAATCTGCCAATCCTCATCAAAGAAGCTTTAATTTGCAGTAGATGTAATTAACAGAGACCCACAACTAGCTAAATCACAGAGAGTAAAAGACTGCATAAAATTCAACCCTAAATGGGACATCTATATTATACCCTCCTTTCCCAAGGCTCAGGGATCGTTGTGGAAGATGAGGCTAAAGACTGTGTGCCAACTTAACACAAGCTAAAGTAATCTTAGAGGAAGGAATCTCAATTAAGAAAGTACCTTCATAAGATGAAGTTGAAGCAAAACTATGGAGTATTTTCTTAATTAATGATTGATCGGGGAAGGCCCAGCCCACTGTGCATTGTACCAACCCTGGGCTGATGGTCCTGGCTTCTATAAGAAAGTAGGCTGAGCCAGCCATGGGGAATAGCCAAGTAAGGAGCACTCCTCCATGGCCTCTGCATCAGCTCCTGCCTCCAGGTTCCTACTCTATTTGAATTTTTGTCCTGCCTGCCTTCAGTGATAAACTGTAAATGTTGAAGCACAATCCAAATAAACCATTTCTTCCCCACCTTGTTTTGGTTATGGTAATTATTTCAGCATGCACAAGCTCCAAGCAAACTCATACGACACCAATAGTCAACACACGTGAGAACAGAAAGATAGCTGGTATATTGTTATATTATTTTAAGTATTCAGTTTTCCAATTGATATTCCTCAAGACACACATTGTATCCATCCCATTCTTGGCATATGCAATAGTGTCTGGGTTTGGTGTCTGCATATGGGATGGATTCACAGGTTGGGCAGTCTCTGGAAGACCTTTCCTTCAGTCTCTGCTCCACTCTTTGTCTTTGCATTTCCTATAGATAGGAGTAATTTTGGAGATGAGTGAGTGGCCCCATCTCTCAGACAGGGGCCTTGCCTAACCTCTTGATATGGTCTCTACAGGTACTCCATTCCCTTTGTTAGGTGTTTCAGGTAATGTCATTCCCATTGGGTCCTGGGAGCCTCTTGCTTTCTTGTCATCTGGGACTTTCTGGGGGCTACCTCTAGTTCCTCATGCTTCATTGCTACACACCTCTGTTCAATTTCCTGACTCTCTGTACATCACCCCTGTCCCCTCCCATACCTGATCCTGCTCCCCTTCGCCACTCCTCTCTTCCTGTCCAGTCCCTATTACCCTCTACCCTCTGTGAGTATTTGGTTTCCCCTTCTAAGAAGGAGTGAAGCATCCACACTTTGGTCTTCCTTCTTCTTGAACTTCATATGGCTTGTGAGTTGTATCATGGGTATTCTGAGATTTTTGACTAATATCCACTTATCAGTGAGTATATACCATATATGTTCTTTTGTGACTGGATTACCTCAGTCAGGATAATATTTTCTAGTTCCATTCACTTGTTTGTGAATTTCATGAAGTTATTGTTTTAGAAGGCATCTTTTTAATTGACAAAGGCCCCGTGACACCAAAGTACTTCACACTATGCAAGTACAATATCAGGAGTGCCTGATATTGCTGAAGATTCAGTTCTTGACCAAGAAGTTCATGTTATTCCAAAAAAGACCAAAGATAACTTACGAAAATTGCATAGAAGCTTCCCAGTCTTATCAAGATTACAGATTGAATTCCCCCACATCTTTTCTTAACCTCACCTTTCTTTGTGGTTTATCTTCTTTCTACATACTTATGATACAGGAAGTTGCAACAGCAAGGAAATTCTACACCCTTGGCTCCAATGATTTAACATCTGAAATGCATGTGAAGTCCTTTTAAGAGGGACTGGTGATTTTCACACTTCTTCCAACACCTACAAAGTGTTGGGTCCCATTGGTGAAATCTGCATTGGTCTTTGATTTATGGCTTCTATATGGATGTTATAAGTCCATTTGGACTTTGCCTTTATGTAGATTTCCCACTTCATCATGGGCTGTCTATTGCCACTAACCTGATCTGAACTCTCTTCTACTCCAGAAGTACTCTGAGACTTTAAAATATTTATATAGAAGAGTTCCCACAAAATAGTTAATGCATGGCTCCCAGATGCTGAGACACTGAACAGAGACACTCTGAATATAGACTGGTAATGAAGCTCAGCAGGGACCATTGCAAGGACAAGGCCTTTGTTATGCAACAAGATTGTCAATATATGTGCAATCAATTAAGTGGTTGTTAGACATTCTTTAACGTAATTGAATTTTAAAAGCTCTTTTTCCCCTTACATATACAGAAGCCCTAACTAAGCTACCAAATACAATATCAAAGCTTCCAGACCAGAATAGATTCTGTGACTACTTAGGGTGTTTAAAGACAAAAAAAAAAATCTGTTACAAGGAGTCACACAACAACAAAGACTAGACAGAGGCTGGAATAGTTAACACTAAAGAAAGAAAATGAATATTTCTTAGGGTGTCAGAAACTAAAGTCCTGCAGAGGTAAGTTATCGCCTTAAATCTCCACACTATATCCATGTTTATAGTTTTTCACAAAAACATTTAAATTTGACAAACTATAATACATTTATGAGTCTCCATAGTGGCGTTTCTATATATGTTACAGCAAATTCCCTGTGAAAATTATTATTATATTAATCAACAGTGAGTCATTTATAATTATAGTTTACAATCCTTTATTTTTAAAAAGATCTACTTTCATTTGTATCATGATCTAAGCTTTTGTTTTTCTTAAATTTTACATCATAATCTAGAGTAGGAAATTCCACTGGAAAGTTGTTTTTTAAACAATGAATTCTGTTTCTAAAAAGAGAAAATGAAAGAATAGGCACAATGATGCCAATAATTACATGATGCATGATTTTTATAATGAAGCAGTTTATTAAAGCTACCCCTGTGGGTAGGACAAAATACTTGAACACATTTTCAAACCAGTTGATGATTTATTGAATATTAGTAATCTTTGTTACAGGTTTAGTTTTAGGATTTATGACTAATTTATTTGTAGTGAAAATCTAAGGGGTACACACATGTTAGTATTTTACTTACTACCAAGTTTAACTGAAAGCCACTTCCCTAGTGCTGTAGACCTCCAAGAAGGAAAGACTGGTGAAAACAAAAACTACAACAAACAAACAAACAAACAAACAATAACAACAAATGTACATGCTCCCTGAAAACAGAGTTCAGGACCGACTGACCACTAGTAAATAAAATAAACCATCAGTTTATACAAAAAAAGGAAATACAGGCAAAATTAACTCAGAACCTTCTTACCTGACTAAGCCTAAGATCATTTTAATTAAGTAACCAGCTCAGTTGAAATATAAACTAAGACTGTAGTCCAGCAAGGATAAGTGTTAGCATTTTCATTTCGCCTTTACATATATATGGAGTGAGTAAAAGTTAAAATAGAGTTACCCTTTAACAGGATAACAATGTTCCCTACTAACAACAGAGGCTAAGGACAATAACAAAATTCCAGTACCAGGAGTAAATTACTTCTTTGTGGAGCTATTGAATAACAAGGGTCCATTAACCCTCAATATAGGGTTCTTTGATTATCCTGCAAAACTTGATGGTAAGACACTATTGCTGAAGACACCATATGTTTGAATCACAAAACATAATAAATTCAAGCCGTTATAGACATGAAAGATTCATTCCTACCAGCTAACATTCATGGTGCTGGAAGATACTATGCATGCTACCAGAAGAGACAACTCTGCAACTGCAACAGTGACTGTCCTAGGAAGACATTCCCACTTGTGTAATGATGGCACAAACCTCAAACCTAGCGGTAGTAACCAAACACTTTCTGCTTGGATTGAAAACCATGTCACAGTATGAGGCTCATACCTAGCACCATTATTGAGCATGAACCTATGACTAAATAGGTTATAGGATCCAGAGGAGAATCTACTACTATTATGCTGCTAAATGGACACTGTGTTAAACCAACTCTTAATGACTTATTGTTAAACCTATAGGTCAATATATCTTCCTACCCTTTTCCGAGATGCATATATTTTCAGTAAATAGTGATTAACAGTGTTCCACTGTTGAGCAAGATATAGTGAATAAGAAAGTGTAGAATGTTCAGCCCTAATTTTATATATATATATATATATATATATATATATATATATATATATATAT
>JANHMN010000006.1:43707676-43761869 GCA_030674055.1 Rhabdomys pumilio
TATATATATATATATATATATATATATATATATATATATATATATATGCCACTGTCTTTGCCAAGGTTCAGGGATTATCAACAGAAAGGGATTGGAAAAAGGCAATGGCTGACTATGTCTTCTGCACACAAGAGGATAACCTCATATACTAATTCACAGAGGTTGTGATATCATGCACAATACCTGAACAAGCTGAAGCCAAACCAATTTACCACACTGAGGAGGATGTAGGACACACCACCTGACCACTAGTTAGAGTACAACTGACAATTGTTGACTACTTGGAAAGGAAGGGTCAATTTTCTCTAAGAGTGTAGCCCCTAGTAAGTTAAAGAGGTTCCAGTAGAATATGACACATCCATGAATGTTTTGAGTAGTACTGATTGGTCTTGAAAAATTGAGAAAGGACATAAATGTGTGTGTGTGTGTGTGTGTGTGTGAGAGAGAGAGAGAGAGAGAGAGAGAGAGAGAGAGAGAGAGAGAGAGAGAGAGGTGGTAACAATATTTTTAAAGAGGACATGAATTTGAGAGGCATACAAGTCAAGTTGGGGCACCGAAAGAATTGGAAAGAGGAAAAGAAGGTATGGAAATTATGTAAATATAGCTACTCATGTATTAAAATTTTTAAACTATACAAATTTTACAAAAGAGATATTGCAAATATGAAGCATTCAGTTAACACTTTATTGTGCAAAGTAAAGCTTACTTCTGTGTCAGAACTGTGGGGCAGTGGACCGTGCTAGCAGACAGGACTGTTAAGGAAGTAACGAAGTTTAGAACCCCGTAGAACTCACAACTGAGAACCGCAGGAGTTTGAACTAGCTCGCTGACCAGATCTCCATTCTGAAGCACAATGTGATGATGACACCCCACTAAGAAGACCATAACAACCTGTACTATAGCAGAGAGCCTAGAGCTCTCCATGCTAATGAGGTATCTAGGGGCCCCAAGGGTTACAGTCAATGAACGTTCTTTCCTGCAAAAGTTACTTAATCTCCAGTTCACCCTGAGTAAGCCATATACATCTCCATTCACCATGAATAAAACAGTTTGTACAGGCAAGGACTGTCTGCTTGAAGCGGGTTGAGATGCTTCATACAGAGTCATCTCCCGCAGAGAGCCTCTCTTTGAGCCCCTCCACACTCCTGGCACCCACTCTGACCTCTGCTGGATTCCCGAATTCCCTCCAACGCCCACCTCCCCACCCCAGCTCATTGGCTTATAGGCTCCCTGCAGGCTTGTAGCCACCACTGTTATTCTCTGTGGCACCTGGGTGCACAGGAATTTGAGAACCACAGCCTCTGTCCCAGCCCCCACCATTTCTCACCCGGCAAAACACACGGACTTGGACCCCTATCTTAGACTGCGTTTCAAATCCCCAGAGAAGTGTGTTGGTGTCTCACAGGCCCTGCACCCCAGTAGTGAGGGCAAAAAAAACCCCACAGGCTAGTGCTAGCCCCTGTGTTTCACCTCCCTTCTGGCACCCCAGTGACAAGGCAGAAACTGCTCATAGAAACCCACATCCTAAATTTACAAAGTCACAATGTCACAATGGGTTACGAATTGCCTTCTTCATCACAGTGTACCTCAACTCCTTTCCTCCGTGTTTTTAAACTGTACTTGACATCTGCCTGAAATGAAGATGGTTTCCTGTCAAATATTTACATTGGCTGCATGTGTGTTTTTTTTTTTTTAACAAAATGTCAACATCATTATTTTTATAGTTTTCTGCTGCATTAAATCGTAACAATACTCAAATCGCCCTGCCAGTGACTATAGCGCAAGTCCCTCATGACCCACCAAAATGCTCTGGATTCTCCGATAAAGGACACATAAGCAGCCTTCTATTTTAATATGCCTCAAACAGCTCAATGACTGGGCCACTTTAACCTTCCATGTTGCTAGCACACTCTCCCCTCCGATATTCCTGAATTATTACTTACTAAAATTTATATTCCGTCTTTATTACCACAGAACCAATCAGAGAAGGGGCCCCTGCAGCCGTTCTTCTCAGGCTCTTCCATGACTGTATGGTTTCTCCCCTTCAGGTCTAAAGCCCGATCCTCCTGCTTCCCTGACATGGCTAACCTTCTTCCCTAAGTACCCTTGCCCAGGAAATGTAAAGTGCCACCTCTGTCTTCCTGTCTAGCCTTTGGCCACCAGCAACTTTCTTTGCCAATCTGAACCAGCTGGGGGCAGGAACACTCTGTTTTACATGTCTGTCTTACATGTCTTACATGTCTTACATGCCTTACATGTCTTACATGCAGATATGCGGATTCCCGGTAATTTGGGGAGCCAAATTAATACAAGTAGCATTAGAACCAACATGTTACTCTTGGGTTATCTTCTTTCTTTCATTTATTTATAATAATATTTTATATATCCTTGTGTATCCTTACCTGATATGACTTAAAAACATGCCTTTCAAGGTCATAAAATTATTTGATGGGCAGAAATTTTTACTTTCATGTGTTGTTAAACTTACCAGTATTTTCTCTCATAGCTTGAATTTGAGACTGATTAAAGGGGAACCTATATGAAAATCTAAAAGGTATTCACTTAAACAATGTTCTAAGTATTTTAAGACATTCCTTTTTCTATTGAATTTTTGGCTTTACCCAGGTTGATTTTGAGTCTATAATAAAAAAAATTTTACACACACACAAGAGAATTTGTGGCTTGTATTTTATTTAACATCAGTTGAGTTTTATGTACAAGGCCAATCTTTGATGTATTCATGATCAAAATGCCTATGAATCTTTCCATTATTTGTATTTAATGGCTGGTATCACTATAGAAAGTTAATGAGTGTGAAAGGAAGTTTAAAAATAGGTAGGATTGGAAGTACAGCACATTGATAAAGTACTATTAACCTAACGTGTCCTAGATTACATCATCAACATGAATATCTGTGCACTCACATGTACATACACACACACACACACACACACACACACACTCACACACACACACACACACACACACACACACACACACACACACACACGGCAGTAGGTTCCCTCAGCTGGTTTCATGAAAGCATTAACCTCCTTCATATACCTACAACTCGCCTGGCTAGGCAGTTCTGCCATTAACTCCTTTGGAAACATGTTTCCAAGAACCGTTGGGCTAGATGAGGAAATCATCTGGGAAGCGCTTGCTTCACTGACAGGAGAGGAAGGTGGGGAAATCTCCCAACTGAAACCTTGGCTTACAGCCTGTGTGGTTACTGGGGACTGTCATCAGGGTAGTTTCAGTTGCTTGGTAAGGAAGAGGGATGTTTCTCAGTTTTCATGTTTGCGCAATGCAATTTCAAAAGTAAATGGGAAAAGCTTCTGTGCTCATTCATCCCAAAAGCCCAAGCTCATATGAAAAAGCTATGGTTGGACACAAAGATGAAAATATGTGACATGTCCTGAACAGTGACTAGAATGACAGAGTGCTTACTCTCCATGTTTTCCAACACTGAGTGACCAGAGGGGAAACAGGAGTGGCCTCAGATCACAGGACAGAGTAATGGGGAGTCAGGATGCAGTGCAGATGAAGTGAGAAGAAAAGGCCTGGGTATAGAAGACAGCACAGGATGGCCACTGCTGGTCTAAGAAATAAAGAGGTCCCTGGAGTGGGGACTGATGAAATAGAGCCTTCCTATGTGCCCCCAAATAACAAGCACACATGAACAGACAGGGATTTGAGTTGTTCAGAAGTCAAAGATGACAGAAGTCCTGCTGAGCACCGTCCACGCAATGTGGAATGCAAAAGCGATGTTCTGGTTATGCAGGATCTCCTCTGTTAAGACTGCTTGCCTCAATCCTCTATGTAGCCTGAGGTGTACAACAGAGTAGAGACCAGTCTGAACCCCTCTGTGATTTAGGCACAGACACTGTGAGCTAATGAGCAGATGAACCCACGTGGAAAAGAGCTGCGTTCAATGAGAACCCGGCTCCCTTTGTCCTTACCCTGACCCCTCATTAGCCTAGCTCCCTTCAACCTCAAACCAACTCTCCACATCTCACTCTTCTTGATTTTACTTCCAGAATCTCAGCCAGTACTCCATTTATATAAATTCAAAATTCTGTCATTTATCATTCTTCGCTAGAAAATTTAAGGGAAAAAAAAGCAAATGAAATGAAAAAGATGGGAGAAATGTTTGTAAATTCTGTTGTCTGGAGAGGCTGCCCAGGTTGGTCCTACACCAGATGCTTCAGTGATTCTTGACAGCCTGTCAGAAAGACAGTTTAGACATCATGCATCTCTACCATTGGATAAGAATCTGCATTTTATAAATTAGCACACAATATTCTCAGTTACTTATAAGGTACACACCACACAAACATTTAACACATAACATACAATGATCAACTCAGAGTAATTAGCATTACCCCTGACTCAAACATTTAGAATATCTCTTTTATTGCTCAACTTTTAGGAGTATCCATTAGCTGCCAGGAGCTACTCATAGAAGACTAAGAGTATTAATACACTCACTATTGTATATGTCTTGTGCATAACCGTGCCTATCAACCATAGCTGCTGTGAATTCCTGGCTGAAATGGCCATGTCATGTCCAAACTACATTGTTCCACAGCTCTTTTCCCCATTCTCTGGCTCTTGCATTCTTTTCATTCCTTCTTCTCGCATGTAAGCACCCATTTATTCTCAGCATTTTGATCAGTTGTGTTTCTCTGCATTAACCATCACCTGCTGCAGACAAAAGTTTCTCTGACCAAAAGTGGGAACCAACACGAATCTGTGGATATGAACAAAACAATTTAAAAAAAGAAAAACTATAAGGCTTTTGGTACAACATCCATCTACCAAAACAATAGTGATACATCCTTCTCCCCTAAGGACAGTGACTTTGTAAGCTAAAATAAAATCTATGGACTTTTACCCAGGCTTATAGAACCATACCTAACTTCTCTCTTTTGGAGTAGTCCTCAAATCTAATTAAAAACCAGTTGGATGACCCAATGACACTCATACCACTATTGTACCAGTTGGTACTGGCTCTCAGAATTCACAGCCCTGTAAGGCTTTGATGACTTCTCTCCTCTCCATGGATTGCATAGTGCCTTCTGACACCAAGAAAGCTATCCAACAAGGAAGTAGCTTCCAAACCAGTTACAGCATGATTTTTCTAATTTCTGAAACTAAAACATGTGGTATGTTTCACAATTTATAATTTCTATGTGCTGAACCCAATCAGACTCTGCTGGCTATCTTGAAATATTTAATAAATTTTGGTGGATTATAATCCACTTACTGTGCTATAAAATACTAGAATCAATTTCCACCCTTTTCTAAATACCTTGTCCCTATATTTCTAATGCCCTAATAGCCACTATTTGAATTTCAATTTCTATAAAATCAATTATTTTTCCTCCCATAAATGAGAACATGGACTAACTATGTTCCTGTGCTTGCTTTATTTCACTAATAAAATATTAAAGTTTAAATATAAAATGCCCTTCAAAAGTGTGTGTGGTTCTCTTTGGGCTTTAGATACTGTGTTGGGAGCTTTTGGAACCTTTAAGAAGTAAGGTCAAATTGGAGTGTGTGAGATCTCATGAGCTGACCTTTGAGGTTTAAAGTCAGCCCTTCTTTCCAGTCCTTTCTGTGCTCAAGATTAGATAAAATGCTAGCTAAAAAGTAGCCTCATGGCTCCTGCCACCAGGCTTTACAATCATGACAGTAGATCATATGAAATGAGAGGCAAAATACACCGTTCTTTCTTTAAGTTTTTTTTCTTTCAGGCACATTGCCACAGCAATGAGAAAAGTCACTAATGTACGAACATCTCCTAGGTTGTACAGAAGTTATGTCCTGGTTCTTCCTCTCAGCCCCATGCTCCCAGAAGTAAGACTCAGATTCAAAATATATTTACATACCTTGGTCATATAGCTAGGCTCTTCTCTGACTAGATCATAATGTATTATGACCCATTTACTCTAATCTACATTTTGCCATATGGCTAGTTACCAGTGTTCAGATAGCATGTGTCTGCCTTATCACATCTTCCCAGGCAAACCTCCTGTACCTGGCTCTATCCCAGAATTGTTTCTGCCTTATGAATGTCCCACTTTCTATTCTACTCTTTCCTATAGGCCACAGATTTTTAAACTGACAGGTGATGCGTCCATACAATACACAAGATATTTTCTGTAAAGTGTTGTAGTTTCCTTTCAGTAATTCTGTACCACAGAGGCTAATAGCTATCAAATACTAAGTTACAATTGCCTTTATATTCATCTCTCCTTCTCTGGGGTTCTAATGATAGATATAAAGAATAGCAAAAAAGAGGTAAGCTAGAATTAATTTGTTCCTAATCTCTGACTAGTCAGTTTTTCATATTATGACAAAATAACCAAGAAAATAATTTTATAGGGCAGAAGGATTTGGTGCTTGAGAGTAGCTCAGTGGAAGAGTGCTCATTTAACATAAAAATGGCCTTGGATTCTTTCCCCTGAGGCCTCAAATTAAAACAAAAAGGAGCAATAGTTTATTGGGTTTGATGTGTCCAAAGGACCTATTTTTTATTCTACAGTCACTTGGTTCCTTTAGGTTTGGGGCCTCTGGCAACTCAGTTCATCATATTGAGAGCATATGACCAAGGTGAACTTGTCACTTTATGCTATAGGAAGAGTTAATGTTCATGGTCTCTCCTTTAGGTGATTTCCACAATTGTATAACTTCCTTCCTAAAGGCCCTACCTTCTAAATATTTCCATGCTTTCCAATAATGCCATGTGCTACAGAATAAACCTTCAACACATAAGCCCTTAGGGACATTTAGGTCATTACTCAAAGTGTTCTCAAATCACAGCATCATCTGTGAGCTTGTTAAAATACAAAATATTTGGGTCCCTCTAAAACCTATTATTTCTATATTTTAACAAATTCTTTCTCCAGGTGATATGAGTGTGGACATTACAGTTTGAGAAGCTCTTGCCAAGAGAATGTTGAAGTAATATATCCTACTTAGTGTTACCAACATTGCCCTTCATCGGTTGAAAACTTTTCTATTTTAGAACAGTAGGTCAAACAGAATGTGTTAAGGGCATCTTCTGATTTCAATTTATTTTTCCTGCCTCTCTAACACGGTTCTAGTTACCTGTGAATGCAGTGAAGAAAGCTCATCTGCCTGTTTACAGGCTGTGGGCAGATAGAAGTTATCCTAACCAGATAAGTAAGCCAGACCTAAGGTAGAAATAAACGTTTCCTCTTTTTATCTGCGAAAACATCACAAAATGACAACCACAACAACAAAAACCACAAAAACAAAACCAGACCTTTCTCTTCTCTGACATAGGTAAGACCATAGCAATCAATCACAAATCATAGTTTTAAAAGAGACCTATATATCAACTCAAATTAATCTTTGCTACTTTTACTTCTCCAAACCATCTTCTGCAAATATAAATGTGTAGCTTTTCTGGGTTTTTAATATTATGTTGGTCTGATATGTCATCTGATATGTCAGCCTTATATGTAGGACTGGCAAAGAAATACATTATTACTTTTTTGATGTAGAAACAATTTAGTGGTATCAAATAGCCATGTATACTAATGCTTTTGATGCTCTGTAGTTATTAGTGAGCCATTTAGAGGATTCAAATTACTTTCATGGTACACAACAAGATCCTGATGCCTCATTCTATATCAACGTCTGACAGTAGAATAAGGTTAGTCTCTACCTCACTTGCACCAATTCTAAATCTAAAACATGGCCTTCGATCTGAGTAAGTTTGTGTTGCTCATTTTCAGGACAGTCTTGGAGGATTAGTAGTAACACTTGGAATGTCTAACCTAAGAACTGTAGACAGTCAAACAGTGATTTTCTTCAGGCTTCTGTTTACAATAATAAGGAAACATTATAAGTGCTAAGCAATGACCCTCAAATCCCAGGAGACTGAAGAATAAAGAAAAGTGCTGCTTCTCAATTTCTGGTGGACCACAGTTGGTGCTCTGCTCAGTATCTACTACCAGTGTTAGTCATCTCCACAAGTACATGTGAACAACAAAAGGGCGCAATTTAGACAAATACGCAAGAGCCATTGGCTAGTTTACAAAAGACATCTCCAAGAATTTCCTGTAACACATGGGCAAAACTTTGAAATGAGAACAAAGAGTCTGTATTGTGTAAACTGGAAGAAACTGAATTGAGACTTAATAGGAAAGTGTTTACAAACAAAAGCTAATAAAATCTAGGGAAACTCACTGGTTCCAATCAGCCTGTACAACCTGTCTTTCCAGCAAAACGCGGAGCACCAAAAATGCAGAAAGAGGAAGCTCTGCCTCTTAAAAATAGCACTCTTGGTTGTGGCATCTTTCCAGGAAAATGAATGCTTGACCATTCATTATTACCAGTTATGTGAGGAATATTAAAGAAACCAATGAAGTAATTCATACTGACTAGAACACCTTCCAGATTTGGACTTGTTGATTTTTAAAACACATTTTGAATGACAAAAACTCAGCTAGATATTGAGTTTATTCTAATTGCACACAGCAGTTTATCTTACCTCATTGTAACTCACTGAAGACGATAATGCTCAGGTTTGAGTTACAAACAGGAATATATGGATGCTATTTATAGTTAGCTAAAAAAAAAAAAGCAGACGTAAGCTTAATCATAAGGAAAACAAGGATTGTTTTCCTGAGTCCTATTTCTTGTTCCTTAAATGACCCATACATATAGTAAAATAGGAAATGTCATCTCTCTTTATGGAAATCAGATCATTTCACAAAAGATGATGAGAAAATTTGGCAAATCTCCATCAATACCTCTCAAACTGAAAGCATGCTGCTTTATTCTTCAAAACAACCTTTTTTAAAGCAGAAGTTGAACTTTTCAATCTTTCAAAATAGCTTCAAATAAAATAAAATATCTAGCAAAAAAAAAAATCTAACCAAGGAGGTAAAAGACCTCTACAATGAAAACCTTTAAAATATCAGAGAAAGAAAGAAAGAAAGAAAGAAAGAAAGAAAGAAGGAAAGAAAGAAAGAAGAAAGAAATGAAAGGAAAAAAGACAAGAATTTGGAAAGATTTTCCTTTGCATACTCATGGATCAACCAAATTGCTTTGAACATGGTTGTACTACCTAAAGCAATCCACAGACTCAAGGCAATCTTCGTCAAAACCCAATGGCATTGTCACAATACTAGAAGTGTCACACATCCTTATGTCAGTTTATACTGCAGAGCCATAGTGACAAGAATAATATGGCACAAGCACAAAAACGGACATATAACACTGGAATAGAACTGAAAACCCATTCAGCAACAACTCGGGTTTTGACAAAGATATTAAAAGTAAGCACTGCAGAAAAAGAGAATCTCTTCAGCAAATTGTTCTAATAATATTAAATATATACATACAGAAGAATAAAACAGCATCTGCTTCTCTTACCCAACACAAAATCAGTTTTAAAATGGATCAAAAGCCTTCGTGTAGAAGCTGAAACCATGAGACAACTAAGGGAAAATGCTTTAAGAAGTAGGCAAGGGCAAGGACTTTCTGGAAAAGTCTCTCAGAGCATAGGAAATAATTGTAACCATTAACAATGAGATTGTACAAAACTTAAAAGTTTCTGTACAGCAAAAGAAACTATCAATAGAGCAAAGAAGCAGCTCACAGTTTGGAAGAAGACATTTGCCAACTACATTTCTGATAGCACATGAACCTAGAATTTGTAAAGAACTCCAAGTGAAAACAAAAATCCAAGGATGGACTGAAACATAAGCAAAGTACAATATAATACATCTTTATACCATCGTACGTACTTGTAATTTGCATCTATGCATCATGCGTATGTATGATAATGCACATATATAAATACAAATAAATGCAAAGCCAATGAGCATAGTTAAAAAAATAAAAACAAAATGATCAGCCAAGAGAAAATCTTCCCACCTTTCTGGGGCATCCCACTTATATGGTTCTCTCTCTTCCAGAGTGTGACAAATATAGTTGTGCCAATGTAGCAGTCTCACTCAAGCTGGGTTGCTCAACAGATTTGTTGGAAAGTCACTCCATACCAGGGTCATTTGCATTACTAGTGTAGAGGTTGAATTTGGCATCTAGCCTCCTGCCTTTCTACAGAGATTGGTCTGATATTACATACATGAACCTAACCTTCTAATCTAGAGTTTCTGGCACAGTTTGCCTCACCCTGAGTTTCTCATTAAAATAACTCTTTAGAGGCCATGACGGGTCATTTCAGAAGCATAACCTCAAGTGTCTCAGAGATATCCAAGTGTAACAAAGATATTTGTGACCCCCAAGGTCCAGGGTTTCATTTTCATGTAGTAGATTAAATTTCAGTATTTCTACACATCAATTTTCACATCCATCAATATCATTCTTCTATTATCCACCCCAGTCACTTGTTTTCTGGTTTATAACCATTTTGACTGCAAGGACAAAGAATCTCATCTATCCACATAGAAAAATGGAGTCATGAAATTTTCCAGAAAATTGAAGAAACTGGAAATTATCATCTTAGGCAAAGAATGTCAGACTTAGAAGATAATGTCTTGTATTTTTTTTCCTCACACACATATCTCAGAATTTAATTTTTATATACTTGCAATATGTATGTGGGAGAGAATAAGCTGTGAAAATAGATGTGAGATCAGAGATGGGAAATAGAAGTATTAGGGGCAGGATGGGGAAAAGAAAACAGGAAAGGATGGAAATGGAATGCTAGAGACAGGAAAACAGAAGGAGGATCATGGGAGAAGAAAAGGGCAAAAGGAAGAACAGGGAAGAAGGAGGCAGAAAATAAAGTCTATCTTTGTGTGTGTGCATGTGCATGCATGCATTTGTGTGCATGTGTGTGCATACATGTATGTGTGTGTGTGTGCATGTGTAAAGCCATAATGAAAGTCATTACTTCACATATAATTTTATAACTTAAAAAAATGTAGCTAGAATATTTGACTCAATATTAGCAATTTAATACCTGCTACCTGAACCATAAACTTCAATTATTTTACTCCAATTTGCTTCAATGTTCTACGTTAATATGACCTGGTGTTAGATAATTTGGTTTTGATACAGCCTCTACTGCAATTCTGTAAAACATTTTAGATTTTCTTAAACAATTGTCCAGATTACTGAATCTCTTTTCAAAGGTGTTTAGCCTGGTATGTAAACTAACAATCAAATGTTTCTTTTAAAATTCCCAACATTTGCTGCTGTAGAGTTTTGAGCTACTATTTATGTATTTATTGATTATGTATATAGAGTTTTTTCTGCATGTACACTTTCACACTAGAAGAGGGGATCAGATCCAATTATAGATGGTTGTGAGACATCATATGGTTGCTGGAAACTGAACTCAGAACCTCTGAAAGAGCAGCCAGTACTGTTAACCACTGAGCCATCTTGTTTCTTTTTAATTAGACTTTTCTTTGTTAGTAATGCTCTTTTATTAACATTATAATTTATGTTTCTTTTCATTTTTAAGTTTAAAACTATTTCCTATTCTTTCTACTTTTGTATTAAACCCCAGCATGCTAATTCTTACTTACACTTAACACGTCTGTTGTGTCTTCCTAATTTTTTTAAATCATAGTTTATTAGCATCCATCCTTTGCGAGGATGATAGTTCCTATGAGAACCCTGATGGCTTCTTGTACTATCAATGAAAAAACTGATTCAACTGAGTCTCAGGAATTTTTTCAGCTTGCTTTTTAACCTCTCCCACAAATTCCTATGATAAAACTAATAGGTTTGGTGCCATGTTCCATATATTGTACTTGGATCCCAGTACCCTAGCTATGAACAGCAAGGGAATGAGGAAAAAACATAACAGGGTCTTATGTTCAGTGAAGCTGGGATCATGTGAGTTTCTCTAACTGCTTTAACTGGAACCTTGGCATGTTTACTATGTATAGCATAAGGGGAGAAGTTGACTACTCTCTGTAGGAGATCCCTATAGGAGCAGTCTTAATCCAGAAACATATGAGGAGAAAGCCACAGTTACTAGTCTTTGCACACGCTGATCAGTTGTTCATAAATAACCATTCTGGTCCCCTAGGAAAACTGCCATTCCTAACCTGACCCACATGGATAACAGCTTTGTCAACTTGCCGTGGGACATTTGCTTTTAGCATCCTAGACTGGCCTTGCTCATGTCAAAAACATTTGCTCAGGACTGCCTCCTCCTACAGCTTAGGCTCCTACACTCAGCACAAATACAATGTTTGTGTACTAATTGTGACAAATCTTTTTGCTTCTTAAGTCTTGTGGATAGAATTTCTTCATTTTCTTTCATAGTCATGTCAGCTCTGAAGATTTTTAGTACAAAGAAGCTAAATTCCAGCTTTCTGTTCTTGTGATTATAGGGGACACACAGAAATCTGCCTTCCCTTGACCTCGTTCATCTCCCTTTGTCCTGGGTCCCAGGACCTCTCTGCACCTTCTACACTAGCATGAGGTGGCCATGTGGTTAGCTTTGCCTCTTTCCTGTTATGTAGAAACTTCTCTTTTGTTCAGGGTACATATTAAAGGTTTAAGGTAGGATGTGTTATATTCTGTTGTTCAATTTATAGCTGTGCCTTTGCTGTCTGCCAAGCAGATACTTTGTCATTCATCCTCTGACATCTTGGGTGTGTTCACATCTTCATTGTGCCTAAGATGCACATGAACTTACCTATTTGGTCATATTTTCATATTCATAAATTGTTTTGGTTGAGCATAAACAAGTATATCTCAACTAGTAAAAAATCATCCTACCCTTTTTAGAAGTATAACCTCCAGCAATTTGTATCCATCTAATTATAATGTAGTTTCCTAATATCTTCCTTGATATATATATATATATATACAATTGACAAGAACAAAGAAGAAAAGAATATGAATTATGTCATATATGCTTGTATATCACATTAACATCCATATCTACAGAGCTACCTCCTTAACATTTATAACTAGATGTTTGAACTCACCATTAGAAAACACAAAATAAATTCTCCCTGTGTTCTCATGCCCATTTATAGATGTGCTGGCTGATGGAGATATGAGTGGTTTGATAACCATGAGACTGAACACAGCTACACTATTCTCTCCTGTTTCAACTCTGATGTTGTAAGCAAGTCTCTCTTCACTATGAATCTAATCCCATGCATGTTGCATGTTTATACCTTTTGTGTCTAAAAGGTCCTCTGTGCATACTGACTAAAAGTCTGTTCGGTGTCACTAAACCTAAGAAGGCTATGGGATCTGTCTCCTGAAAAATGTGTGTGTGTGTGTGTGTGTGTGTGTGTGTGTGTGTGTGTGTGTGTTTGTGTGTGTGTGTGTGTTATCATAAATTTTATACACACACACATAGATAGATAGATAGATAGATAGATAGATAGATAGATAGATAGACATATATATAGAGAGAGAGAATTGTGTTTGTGTGATATATATATATATCATTATATATATCATTATATATATGGAGATATATATTACATCATTATATAGAGAGAGAGATGGAAAGAATGTGTATGTGTGTGTGTGTGTGTGTTTGTGTATAGTTTTTAAACAGAAATACTTAAACTAGAATTTTGTGTTATACATTAACGTGTTGTTAAAATGTTATGACTAGAAACTCAAAGGCCCTAATTCTGTTTTTCTCCTCAGAATGTTAGTTTATTGTTTACAACTTTATACAACACCACCACTGCAGATAATGAGATCAAGCTTATATTCATATAAAGTAAGAGAAGGAGTTAGAGAGAGAATGAGTGGTTACAACACACAGACACACAAGTCTGGGAAAAAAATAAATGATAGAAAGAAAGAGGAGAGGAAGGATAAAAATCACCAGGGAATAGATGTTGATAATTTCTTTGAGGGGGAAACTGCAGACCTCACAGCTGTTAGACTGATTCACTTTGCCCCAACCTTAATTCCTTTCCATTGATCTAGGTCTCCCTTAGGGGACACGCCGAGCAAAATCTTCCAACCTAGCCTGAGAAACCCCATGAATCATCTCATCAGTAAGCCACATCTAGAGGGTTTGCTGACTGTGGGATTCCTTTGATTTTTCAGATTTCTAAAACTTTTCTGAAAGATGCATTTGTGCCCTCTCCAGTTGTAAAGCATGTGTTCCATTTCAGCTATCACAGAGGGAAAATTTATTAACATCGGTTAACGTTTTTTCAACTAAGTAACAGCTTATACTTGGATAACAATATCGGAAGAAAATAATTGGTTTTTGGTTAGGCTTTCAGAGCCAGCTTGGGAACAAACTTTAGAGGGAGGTAAGACACAACACTCAGAGCTCACATATAGCAAGACCATAGGACTCACAGGGTTGTGAACAGTGCTCTCTATTTGGCTTAATAGATAATTTGAGTAGTTGTGAAATTGGAAAGCAATGTCTTCCCTTTCAATTCCTATAATACTTTCCCTAGGGAGACTATAAACATAACACTCCCCTTTCATTCTGTTTTTCCAAGTCTATAAAGAACCACTAACATCCTTCCTTAGAAAGGTAAATAAATTTACCAAGCATGGGAGCTCTAGCTTAGTCTTCCTCAAATTTCCAAAACCTAAACTCAAGGTGTAGCCATGACACTATGGACAGAGTTCCTATGCAAAAATAAAAAGCAAAGTACAGGGTCATTTGGTTTGCATTTGGGATGCCATCTTCCCAGAGGAAAAACCATGACACCGCTAACATTCAGTGTTTTTATCCAATTCCGACCATATATAGTAGCATGGTGGATCAATTCAAAACACAACTAAAAAATATTCCAGTGTCATAATTGAGCAAGCTCTTTCTCAGATTTCTAGTGATTTCAGAAATCTGTCTCCTCAATAGTAGTCTTAGAATTCACAGACTCTTACTAAGGTTGCTTCAATACTTGGTGGCTTCTACTCAGTCATGTTTTCCCACCCAAGGCTGGCTTCTGGGCCAACCAGTCTTGCCATTCTGTTATATCAATAGGAAGTAGCCTGTGTTGTTTTTCATTCTTGCTTACAAAAAACAATGGAATGTTTCTGGGGCCAATTGCAGAGGTAATATAAGAAAATGATAGGATTACCAGGAAGCAAATCACCAATCCAATGACAAAATTATCTTGATCCAAGAGTAATGAAGTTACACACTTATGGATGTTTCTGTGAGTTCTGAGAACAGCCTAAAGGAGAGAGAATTCATGAATGAAGAGCTGAGGACCATATATAGACTGAGGTGCTTTAAATAAAAGTGGCCCCTATAGGCTCATACAGATTGGTGCTATTGGGAAATGTGGCCTTGTTAAAGTAGGTGTGGCTTTGTTGGAGAAAGTGTGTCACTGGGGAGTAGGCTTTGAGATTTCAAAAGCCCAAGCCTGGCCTAATGACTTTATCTCTTCCTGCTGATTGGATGTAGAAATCTCAGCAGTCTGTCTAGCACCATGTCTGCCTGGATGCTGATATTCTTCCTGACATGATAATGTACTAAACTTCTGAAACAGTAAGCAAGTCTCAATTAGATTTTTCCTTTATAAAAATTGCCATGATCATGGTGTCTCTTCACAGCAAAGAAATCTGAAATAAAAAAGAAATTAGTACCAGAGACTCAGGGATTACTGTGACAGGACTAACCATTTTTCTTGGTGAATTCTGGACTTTGAGATTTTTGGATTAGAAAAGCAGTTGAATACTTTAAATGGAGCTTAATTGGCTATCCTAGTTAGATCAGGGTAGAGAGTGGTGCTGACAGCAGTGTAGATTATGAGAAGCTAGCTCAAGAGGTTTCAAAGGAGAAGAGAATTAGTCAGTGACCTAGAAATTGTTCTTGTGGTATTTTTGTGAATAGTGTGGCTGCTTCCTGCCCTTGTCCAAAAATATCTGCCTTATAACAGGCACTTCTCACAAAAAAGAAAAACAAAAAAAACAAACAAAAAAACCATTATTTTTGTTTTATTTGTTTTGTTCTTTAGCATGATAATTACTTCACAATTAAAAAATAAAAAAAATTAAAAATAACAAAGTCTTTAAATGAATGAATGATGAATAATGAACTAATACAATGGGCTAATTTATGAAACTATAATGGTATGGCCTTGAAAAAGGCAGGCAGGAATGAGCTGAACTTCTAAAATTAAAATTACTAAAGATTCTGAGGTATTAATCAAGTGTCATATATTTTGGAATGTTTATGAACAGATATTTGGTGAAATTCTAGGAAACAAGGACTAGTGAACACCACTCAGTGTCCTCACCAGGGCCACTCTTCTCTACCATAATATGAGTATACTTATTAAGAAATTCTCATCCACTTTATGCTGCAAGACCTTTGAAGCAGAACCCTCCACATCCCAACTAGCCTCTTAGCCTCCTGGCATCACATGTAGCTAAATCTGCATCGTTGGGGAGTCTAATCCTTCCTTCTAACATGGATTAGCATTTTTCCAGCCTGAATGTATTTTCATATGAGATCAGAGACTGGCTTGGTAGGTAAGAAGGGAAGTGTTCTAGTTTCACGTTTATTGCTGCCATAAAATATCCTGATCAAAGGGGGAAAAAGGTTTAAAGACCTTTAGAGGAAGATAGATTTACTTGGTTTACAATTCTAGGTTTCAGCCATCACTGAGGTTAAGCAACTGGACACATCATGTTTACTGAAGAGCAGAGAGAACTGAGTGTACCCATGCTGCCTCTTCACACCTTCTTTTTAAAGATTTATTTTTTTTTACTTATATGGGTATACTGTAGCTATCTACAAACACACCAGAAGAGGGTATCAGATCCCATTACAGATGGTAGTGAGCCACCAAGTGTTTGCTGGGAACTGAACTCAGGACCTTTGGAAGAACAGTCAGTGCTCTTAGCCACTGAGCCATCTCTCCAACCCCTCTTCACACCTTCTATTCAGCATTACCTGTAACCAGTGAACTCAGCTCAAGCCAAAGAAATGCGTGGAACAAAGAAATGCAAGGACCATGGAAGACGCTGTTTACTGGCAGATGAACAGGATGAAGATCAGCTACCTTTTCTATAATATTGAAAACTACCTATAACTACCTGCCTAGACAATGTTACTGCCAGTAGTTAGGCTAGACCATTCTCAATTAACAATCAAGACTATGCCCCACAAAAAAAGCATCAGAATAGTCTGAACTAAAAATTCTCTGTTGATATTATCTTTGCAGATTATTCTAAATTGTGTCACAGAGTAGGAGATAAGCAGATACTAACGAATGAGAATGTAATATTTTAGGAGTAATCCAGTACATTGCCTTTATGAGAAGGTTTAGTCTTTGGTAAGAAGTGGCCATTTATGTAGTGTCAAGGAATTCTAGGGAAATTGCCCAGAAGTTACAATGCAACAGCTTGGATATACCATTGACGCATTAGAGATCTCAGTATTTCTCAATCAGGACCCTGCCCTAAACTTAACTGACTGCTCAAGGTTAATAGCTTTCCATGGAACTTGACTCCCTTTTAAAAGATAATCCTGGGGCTGGCCCTAGACTGTTTTGCCTTCCATATGCAGGAACTGGGAGTCTTTCATAGGCTGGCAGAGAGGTCTCTGACTTTCTCATTTCACTTCAAATTAGTGACTAGTCACCATCAGGTTTTCTGTTTTCCCAAAAGTAATACTAGTTAAATACACAGTCCTGATATTGTTTTTCTTAAACTTCTGAGCATCCTCTCCTGAACCCTGGGTGACCTATAGTGGTCCATCCATTCCCTAGTGGAGGGTATTTAATGTTTGAAGGACATTACTTGGCCCATTCCCAATGACCCTAACATCAGCTACAATAACTGTTTTCCAGGACAGTGAGTTGAATGATAACCTCATAAAAATATAGCTGTCTTCTCACAACTTGTAAATGTGATTTTATTTAGGAAAAAGACCTTGCAGATAAAGTATGGTTTAAAATCATGAAATGAGATTATTCTAAATAACCATATGGGCCACTACATAAATGGCAGTTGTTCTTTTCATAAACACACAGAACAGAAACAGGAATAAAGACAGTGGCAAACATGACAGTGATGTGGCTACAAACCAAGGACAGATAACAATCACTGGCAAACAGCAGGAGCTAGAAGAGAAAATGGCAAATTTTTCAAGCTACAGAATGCAATGATGTTGGATTTGTAGTGAAAATACTGTACATATATACAAAAGGAACCTGTGTAAACTTTGTAAGTAAATAACAGAAGAAACTAGAAAATATGCTGAGTGAGGTAACTCAGTTCCAGAAAAATAAGTATCGTATGTTCTCTTGTTTATGATTTCTATTTCCAATCTTTAGATATGAGTATAACCTAAAGCAGGAACAGGAACCAGATAATTTCTAGAGAAGTTAATCGTGAGCTACAAATAATATGGAGGGAAAATTAAAAAAATGGGAAATGTCAAAAGTGGAGGGAGGGGAGCAGTACAGAGGAAAACAGGACGCGGAGATAAAAAAGCATGAAAGATTCTCAGAAAAGACACAGGGGATTATATTATTTTATGTTTACCTGAAATTAAATATAATATATGTAAATATATTTAAATGAAGTTAGACGACTTGGGGTGATAATATCCCAAGGGCAGGGACCAGGCATAAAAATTCTCCTTTGGAGATATTGGTCAAGAGAGTCCAAGAAACTCCAAAACAATATTGGCTATTGTACTTGGATGCTTTCAAGGATTTAAAGAAACCAAGTATTCTAGACACAGGACTTGAAGGCATTGATCTGTATCAATGATCTGGAAGCTACCTCTGAGGGCTTGTTTCACAGGATTTGTAGCTAGTATGTAAACTACCAAGGCAGAGGGTAATAACCATGAGTGTTGTCCAGCTGTGAAGCCTGTGATTCACAACAATGACCAGCATGGCATGTACATGCAAAGGTGCAATAATGACACTCATATCTTTGTGGTAACCAACAGTTGTCTAAGTGGATGCAAGGCAGATTCAGCAGGAGGAAATTCAGGTCTGTACCATAAATGATACTGATAAGGACAGGCAACCTACAGAGAACCTACTGCTGCCACTTTCCCAAATACTCAAATACCTGTAGCTCTCACTCTTCATCACTTAAACAGAGATGATTACAGAAATCCACAATTGGTCAATATTCAGAGAACAACTGACCATAGAATACCTAGCCCCAATTAATACATCTATAAAACAACCCCTATACCTATGACTCAGGAAATACCCTGGAAGAGAAGGCAAAAAGTCTGTGTGAGCCAAAGGAGTCAGAAGTCTTTGAGTGAAGTCAAGTAGATATGACAAGAAAACTATAGCCATAAAATCTTAACAAGTCTGGAGGATGACAACACAGTTTTACCAGACAAAAATGTGGAAAACAGAATTCATGAGGCTTACACTTACAGAACTACAAGCAGCTAGTGACTAGTAAGAAGCTGAGAATCCATCTTCTCCAGGTATAAGCTCCTCAAATTGGTTGCTCGATATGAAATGATCAACCTAAAATATATAAAATGCCATGAATTAGGGAGTGAGAGAAGGGACAAGGAGAGGTTGGGAGAAGAAAACGGAGGGGAAATTATGAGACTACAGTATAAATATAGGATTTTTAAATTATTTTTAATGAAAAGGCTCAGTAGTTAAGAGTGCATACTTCTCTTGCATAGGACCCCAGTTTGAATCCCAGAATCTCAGAGTGCTCACCACTGTCTATAACTTTCCAGAAGTTCTGATGCTTTATTCTGTTTCCCTGGGCACTGGACTCATTTGTGCATATCCACAACATGTACATATAATTTTAAAGGAATTTTTAAGTATTCTGTATTATACAAAAAAACACATGATAAACCTAATTACATTCCTTTTAGATTCAGTATTATATTACCCACTTAAAACAAAGAAAATGTAAACTAATTTAAAAAAAAAAAAACACTGACGAGTCTGTTTGTCTTCGTTATGACTATTGTTCTGAATAGACCTGGAGCTAACGGATGTTAGAGGATGAAATGACTGTCATTTTCTTAGTCACACAGTGACCCAACGTTTCACACCAGAGGCCTTTTCCTTATTACCACAGAACGTAAGACAGGCTGTCTGTTGCAATGAGGACAATTCCCCAGCCTAAGGAAGCCACAGAAAGTCATAAGAACACTGAATGCCAGTATCATCATGTGTTTATCTAAGAGGCCTCGTGGCCAATTTGATCACGCTGCTGTTCCCACTGCTCCTTTGTGGCTGCTTCATCCACAAAGACACTGAAAGGTCAGATGTCTCATTGGAGTTGGCGACAATGAGTTGATCCCTGTCTTCACATCACCCAGCCTACAGTCTGAGTGCTGAGCCAAAGTCAGATACACTCACTGGACCTTTACTTACAATTCCCACTGGCTTCTCTTCTTGCCTTCCTTCTCTTTCTGTCTTCCCTATTCTTCTGATTATAAAGCATATATCTATATAGTAAATCAGATTATTAAGGAAAGTTTAACATGTTTTATGCAGTAAACAGCTGTTTAGCAACTTAACCATCTTATACATATTAAATAACTATGAAAGCCTTATTTTCTACATTTGGCATGCTGTCTAAATAAAAAAAGGAGCAAGCTTTCATATTACCTAACCCTAACAAAGCTGATGCGTTGAAAATACCAGTAGAATCAATCGAATCATCTAAATTATATTTCTTATATAACCAGCTGTGTGATTCCAGTAATTCAATGGAGTTAATGATCAAATCACTGGGGGGAGGGTCTAATTCAACACAGAGGCAAACAACTTACTTGCTATTAAAAGATGTAATTATTTGTTTGATTGTATTACAGTAATAGTTACACATAGGATATAGTCAAACACACAGGTTCACTGAAGGCCTTCCAGTCCCATCATTTACAATGACAATCTCTACATACAAGGCATTCTAAAAGGAGGTTCTTGGGTTCATATTTAGTGGTTCTGGTGTAAAACAGACAATAAATATTATTTTTGAATCTAAAATTTCTGATCTTGGCTCAGCCTTGGCCTATCTGTGGGTTTCCTTTTAAGTGCTGTATTCAGCCAGATATATGTCTGAATGTATCAGAATTCAAGAGGATCACTGATTAAATCTTAAATAATCCATCTCTAAGCACAAGCAAATGATTCAATAGTTCTTCAGGAATGGGCATCTCCAATAAAGAGAATAGGTATATCACAATAAGAGTCAATATCATAGAACTATGTGTTTCTATGTGGCACATCATTTTTACTCTAATCTTTACCACCTTGGCATGACAAACACAACTAAACATTCCCACTAAAATAAAAAAGTTAATCAATATGAAGTAGGAATGTTTGGATTTTTGTATTTTTTTGCAATCAAATCATGAAAATATGAAAGAAGAGACTATTTTATGGTATCTCAGTGACATTTGTAAAGAAGTAAGTAGCCATGAGCACAGGTACAAACCCCAGAGTATCACTCCTCTGGGCTTGGATTCCAACAATATCTTGGAGTATAAGAAAAAAATTAAAAATGAGTTCCCAGCCAGAATCATAAACTCTCCAAATTGCATCCTTCTTATTAGTAGACTTGAGTGCTTCAGAATGAAGGAGTCAAAATAAAAGTTTCAAAAATTGATAGGTGACCTCTAATAATAATTTACATCTTTGTAAGTGTTTAATCCTGTGAATAGAATGAGCTGAGAATCAGCACAGTGTGCCTGACATGCCCTACTGGACTAACTGAGCTCCTCCAATGTTAGGAAGTCTTTGAGAGACTCTAAAGAGAAAACGTGAGGATATAAAGCTCCAGACTAAATTTTTTCCTTGCTTCTGATTTCCTATCTGTTAGCAAACACCATGGCATATTAAGAATAAGTTGAAAAATAAACCCCAAACAGCAAAGCAATCCTGAGGGGGAAAAAATACTAGAAGGATTGTCAGTCCAGACTAAAAGATACATTATGGAGCTTTAGAAAGTGCTGGCACAGAAGCAAACATGTAGATCAATGGAACTAAATAGAGGGTAGTTGTATATTCATCCATCTGATATTTGATAAAGTGGCAAAAAATACTCTGGAGCAAAGGCACAATCTTCAAAAATGGAGCGGTGGGGGGGTGGGAACTGATATCCACATGCAGAAGAATACAATTAGACCCATGTCTGTTACCCTATATAAAAACTAGATCCATGCAGATCAAAGACATCAATTTCAAACATGAAACACTAAAACTATTAGCTGACAACACAGGCAGTACCATAAAAGATACAGGTGTAGGAAAAGATATTCTGAACAAGACTTCATTTGCCAAATAATTAAGGCCAACAACTGACAACTGGGCCCTTGTAAAATGAGAAGACTTCTGCACAGGTAGAAAAACGATACATGAAGGAGAACTCCACAAGATGTGAAAGAATCCATGTCAGTTATACATCATTTTGTGTGTGTGTGTGTGTGTGTGTGTGTGTGTGTGTGTGTGTGTGTGTAGAGAAAGGGAGAGAGACAGAGAGAAAGAGAGAGAGAGAGAGAGAGAGAGAGAGAGAGAGAGAGGTGACTAATATGCAAAATATACAAAACTCAGAAAAAAGTCAAGAAAACTTATTACTCAGTTATAAAATGGGATAGGGATCTAAATAGCAAGTATTCAATAGAAGAAATAACAGTGGCAAGAAATACTTAAGAGCATGTTCATTGTGATTACCAATTAAATTAATATAAATAAGAACAACATTGCAATTTCATCTCACCCTGGCCAGAATGGGATATCTGGGACAGGCTAGAGGGCAGATGGAAAGTGTTATGATTCTACTGCAAGTAAGTTAAAAACCACCTTGCATAGGTCTGTGGTGTAATTGTCAATTTGAAGGTACAAATATGTCAAGATCCCAGGTGGTACTCCAGCCCAGGATACATGGGTCCTCTCCCCCTCCTCCTCCTCCTCCTCCTCCTCCTCCTCCTCCTCCTCCTCCTCCTCCTCCTGTGTAAATGGGCTAACTTTTATATCAATATCTGCTCTTTTATATCAATGCAATTAAAGTTTGGAGCTGTGGATGAGCCTGCCATCTCTGCAGCTTCCTCCCCTGGCCACTCTTACTCACAGAACTCACTCAAACTCGCAGACTTGTATTTTTTAGTTTATTTCTTTGTCTCTTATTTTCTGTCAAATCTCTTCCTCTATGTTCTCCCCCAAATAAACACAAAAGGAAGCATGAAAAATGAAACACAAGAAGAAGAAAAGGAGGAGGAGGAAGAGAGGAAGAGGAAGAGGGGGAAACCTTTTCCTTCTTTCCTTTCTTTCTCTCTCTTTTTTTCTCTTTCTCTCTTTCTTTCTCTCTCTCCCCCTTTCTTCCTTCCTCCCTCCCTCTCTCCCTCCCTCCCTCTCTCCCTCCCTCCCTCTCTCCCTCCCTTCCTCTCTCCTTCCTTCTCTTTCTTTCTTTCTTTCTTTCTTTCTTTCTTTCTTTCTATTCTCTTTTCGGTCAGAGCAGTTGTACTGAACAGACCTGGCAAAATGTATCTGGCTGTGTTAGCGTATTCTGTCACCAGGAATTTTAGAGGTTTGCTTCCTCTACACAATGTTTGCATCTTGAAGGCACTCTGAAGACAAGCTCTTGGCACACATGCAAAGCAGTCTGTGCTTTGTGGAAGATATAGTCTTTAACCTCAGGTTGAACTAAAAAGCACTGGACATTTTAAGAGTGGGCTGTGACCTCTTGGGGTCACTCAGGATGGGGATCTGCCTGGCAGTTGCTGGCGGTTTGATTGAGCTCCAGTGCTGATTTTCAGAATCTGCTCACAGTGTGGCCAAGTTAAACACATTGTCTTTTCATCTCTCCTCTCCAGCCAGCCTCCATCCTCAGGTCTTCAGTCATCCCTTGGTCCTCTGGACACTCTCCAACTTGTTGACAAATCCTCCAATCTTCATTTAAAACTGCTTATTAATTTCTTCCCGATGGTATCACATAGAGTTTCCTCAACATCAGCGTTTTATTCTCGTTCTGCCCACACAGTGAGATGAATGCAGCAGCAGAGGGACAAAAGAAAGGCTGCAGAAACTTGCAAAACACAGACATGTGAGCCGAAAAATAAAATTCATGGGCGGTCCATAAACTCCATTCAGTCATGGTTCATATATTTGTTCTCTCCCATTTCTTTACACATAAACATTTTAACCAAATTTAATTTTGTGCCAAGTTCGTTTTCTCGTGTTGCTGTTTTCCACAACAAATATTTTATCCATGAGAACCATATTACCTTCATTATAATAAAATATATATAGTAAAAATACAATGTAATATTTATCTGTGTTTGTGTGCTTTTTCAACGTTTTCACTATTGTTAAATAATTGTGTTATTTTTCCTTCCATACTTAGTTGATTTTGCTATCTTTTAAAATAGAACTCTTTTAAACACAAAGGCTAACATCTGCAAAGGGAAAGAAGGCTAGCAAGATGACTCAATGGATAAAGGCACCTCCCATCAAGCATGTGACATCCTGAGTTTGAGCACCAGAATCCACAGAGTAGACAGAGAAAACTGACTCTTGAAAGTCATCCTCTGACCTCTGGCTCTACATACATGCACATGTGTGAGTGTGCACACATATGTGCACTCACACACACACACACACACACACACACACACAAACAGTTAAATAAATAAATAAATAAATAATAAAATGTAAAATATAAAAAGGATATAAAGCAAAGAGCCCAGCATGGTTCCTGACAGTTCCACGGCGCTTCTTCTTCATAAGGCTTAGAGTGGATAAAGTTTTATCCTGCCATCACTGAGCTCTTCTGATTTTAAATCAACTCTCTCTCTCTTAGCTTTAAGTCATCACCTTATACATGATCTGGCTGTGGTGCATTCGTGTGTCTGCTTTGCATTTTCCTATTCTTCCCTCCTTATCTGGGATGAAAGGCTTTTTAATTATGATAAACTATACAATCCAAAATTTTCTATTTTTAACCAGCTTAATGTGTATGATTTCAAAACTTTAAGCACATTTCCTTACATGGCTGTTCTTGGATTGCACTAAATTCATAGATCAAGTAACGAAGAAATGCTGTCAGGAAGGACTGAGTGTATTAAGTTTCCTTGCCCCTAAATCTGTTAGCTCACATTCCACTGACTTCTCTGATTTCATTCATTAATATTATTTTTCCTTTTGTATTGAGGATTTTGTATATGCATATAATGAATTTTGATTAAATCTACCCTTCCCTCCCCTTTGATTTTTCTACTAGCCTCCAGCTACTAGAATTTTTCTCACAAATTGATGTGTTCTCTCTCTCAATCTCTCTCTCCCCAGCCCCTTTCTTTCTCCTCTACCCCTCTCTCCATTGCACACATGTACTGCTGTCTGGGCAAAGGTGTGAGATCATGTACTACAGCAGGAGGAGAAGTTCAAGAGCCACATTCACAAAGAAAACTTACTCTCCCTTCCAATCAGCCAGCAATGGCCAACAGCTTCTCAGCTACCAGGGATACTTTGTAAGCCCCTCCCCAATCCAGGTAAGGAATTTGGTTGACAACATCGTGCAGAGATTTTGAGAATACACTCATAGATGCTTTGCGCTCATTAGCAAACTAGCTCTGGCATGTAGAGCAAATTGTTTGTTTATTTGTTTGTTTGATTATTGCCACAGATGTCAACTACTTCTGGCTCTTATAATCTGGTGGTTTTTTCCACAGTGATCCCTGAGCCTTGGGACAGGGGGTTATGATATAGATGTCCCACTCAGAAGTGATTAGTCCACAGTGTCATATTCTGTGTCATTGACCAGTCATGGGTCTCTCTATTATTGTCATCTACTGCAAAAAGAAACTCCTTTGATTAGGAATGCGCTAATCTATGGGTATAAAGACAAGAATTTAGAGAAAAGTGTTAAGCTTGACACTATGTTTACTTAGCAAAATAACAGTTCTAGGTTCTCGCCTAGGGCCGGTGATCCAGATAGCAATGGGATTATTTCATCCAATTAACCATATCAAGTACAAATAGGCCTAAAATCCAATCATAAAGTTATCGATTGCTTTTATAATATTCATGCTTCTATTGCAATGGACATGTCTTGCCCAGTCATCAGTATTGTAGCTCTCAGGATCCACGGTCAGCTAAGATTGCATTATAGGTTCTCCTTATATAGTACATTGTGTTTCTTCTGTCAGAATTATATGTAAGTATGACACTACTAATGTAAATGATGCTGTATCTTTATTTCGTATTTAACTTGTAAAAATATCTAGGATTACTTTTCTGATTTTTCATAAGTTTTATATAAAGCCATATCATCTAGAAGTAATAACAGTTTTATTTCTTCCTTTCCAAACTTATTTTTTCTTCTTGTCTCATTAAATTAGCCAAGACTGGCAATGATGTTGAAGGGTGATGGTATGGGAGTCCCTTGCTTTACTCTTTATGTTACTGGTAAGGTTTCTAATTTGCATCAGTACACACTATGCTGGCTAGAATTTACACCACAGGTGTGTGCTGAATTTTCAAAGGCTTTTTCTACAGTTATGTATGATATTACTTCTTCAATGTACTAGTGTGATTCATCATACTAATTACTTTTTAATTTTGAGCCAGCCTTCTCTTCTCACCCAGGATAAATCCTACTGCAGGGTATATCTCTTTGTCTGCATTGTTAGTTTTGATTAACAATATTTTTACTGGATAATTCTCTTTTTTATGATGAGTATGTTATTTATTTATTTATTAACAATGACACAATTTAGAGTTATTTTATGTTTCAAGTCATTTGAGATTCAGGAACTATGGATTAATATTCCCAGGTATTTTCAGAATTATGATATTTTAAGTATACTCCTAACAGCCTTCACACTCATAACTTGAATAGCTAACATTCTTGTTTCAATAATAAAATACACTAAGCTTAGCAGTATTTATAAGGAATATAAGTCTGTGAGGTTTAACAAGTGATCTACAAACACAGACTTTTCCCCTTTTTCATTCTAAACGATAATCCATTTTAGTATCGACCACAGCTTTATTCACTCGTTCAGCATCAGACACTTAATTTGCTTCTGTGACTAAGATAATGCTTCAATGAGCATGGGCACACAGACACCACTTAGAGATACTTACTCAAATTCCTCTGGCTTCTGAGCTATGACTAGAAAGTTGGATTTATTTCCTTATATGTAGAATTAAAGGGATAGAATATGTATGCAACTTCACAGAATGTTGTAAAGGGAAAGATTTTAGAAAGCATTTAGCATCTTTTATTTAATGAAAGAATGAGGTTCCAAAAGATTTAGGAATGTGTTTAAGGTCAGCCAAGTATTAAAAAGATAGGCTTGGAGTCAGAAAGAAGTTGAGTTCCCGCACGTAAGAAAATGTTTAAAAAAATAAATGAAGAAAATAGTTCAACTATGATAGAATTTGAAAGGATAAAATATTTACAGATAGATTTATCCTAATAGTAAAACAGTAAGTGGTTTAACTATATATACACAAAACTACAATTCTTCTGACAAGAAAATACTGACACATAAATAGATGGTATTCTGTATCGATTGATTTGATAATTAAAATAGCCTATTAAGGGGACTATTGACAACTCGAGAAAAATTTAGCGATGAATCTGTAACATTTGATCTCCACAATCAAAAGTTCCATTCACTCACTCCTATACTGTTTGTTAACATACAGGTAGCTGCTTTACAGGAACATCAATTCGCATCCTTAATAGCTGACCACTGGCAACCGCAGGTGTTATTACTACTTATAATAACTCTTACATCCTGCACCATACTTCACACACTGATGTATGTATGCATGCATGCATGCATGTATGTATTATGTATTATTATGCCTATGTGCATATAAATGTTTGTATATAAATATATTGAGTGGGTTAAAGATAGATTAAAAAAAAACAATTAAAGAGGGCATAAGCCAACCATCTTTGTAGAGGCAGTGGCAGAGAGCAAATAGGAGAAAATCACTAAAGATGTATATACATTGATCATTAAACAAGGTTTTTATGGATATCAATACTTATATTCAAGGACATATTGATGAAATATAGAAAATATAATGCATTTATGTACTTTTTCTTTTTTAATTGGTTATTTTATTTATTTATATTTCAAACGTTATCCCCCTTCCCAGTTTCCCCTCCACAACTCCCTCATTCCCTCCCCTTTCACCTGCATTTATGAGGGTGCTCCCCCACCCAACCACCCATTCCTGCCTCAGCAACCTAGCATTACCCTACACTGGGTCATCCAGCTTCCATAGGACCAAGAGGCTCCCTTCCCATTGATGTCAAATAAGGCAATCCTCTTCTACATATCCAGCTGGAGGCATGGGTCCCTCCATGTGCACTCATTGGTTGGTGGTTTAGTCCCTGGGAGCTTTCAGGGATCAGGTTAGTTGATATTGTTATTCTTCCTATGATGTTGTAAACCTCTTCAGCTCCTTCAGTCTTTCCCCTAAATCCTCCATTGGGGTCTCCATGCTCAGTCCAATAGTTGGATGCAAGCATCTTCATCTATATTGGTCAGGCTCTGGAAGAGTTTCTCAGGGTACAACTATACCAGGCTCCTGTCAGCAAGCACTTCTTGGCATCTGCAATAGTGTCTGGGTTCCGTGTCTGCAGATGGGATGGATCCCTAGGTAGGGCAGTCTCTGGATGACCTTTTCTTCAGTTTCTCCTCCACTCTTTGTCCCTGAATTTCCTTTTGACAGGAGAAATTCTGAATTCATATTTTTGAGATGGACAGGTGGCCTCATTCCTCAACTGGGAATCGTGCTTATCCACTGGATATGGTTTCTACAGGTTCTATCTCCCCTTTCTTGGGTATTTAGATGAATGTCATCCCTGTTGCATCCTGGGAACTTCTTGGGTCCCTGGTATCTGGAACGTTCTAGTGGCTACCTGTAGTTTCCCATTCCCTACTGCTACATACCTCCTTTCAAATTCCTGACTCTACTTTGCCCCAGCTACTCCCACATCTGACCCTGCCCCTTTCCCCTCCCCTTCCTCTCTCCCTATGTCTCAGATCCCTCCCTCCCTCTACCTCCCTTCTGAATAAGACTTAAGCATTCACACTGTGATCTTCCTTCTTCTTGGGTTTCATACAGTCTGTGTGTTGTATGATGGGTATGCTTAGGGTTTTTTGACTAATATCCACTTATCCGTGAGTACATACCGTGTGTGTTCTTTTGTGACTGGGTTACCGCAGTCAGGATATTTTCTAGTTCCATCTATTTGCCTGCCAATTTTATGAAGTCATTGTTTTTAATAGCTGAGTAGTATTCTGTTGTGTAAATGTATCACATTTTCTGTGTCCGTTTCTCTGTTGAGGGACATCTGGGTTGTTTCCAGATTCTGGCTATTACCAATAAGGCTGCTATGAACATAGTGAAGCATGTGTCCTTGTTATATGCTGGAGAAGTTTTTTGATATATGCCCAGGAGTGGTATAGCTAAGTCCTCAGGCAGAACTATTTCCAGTTTTTCTGAGGAGCTGACAGACTGATTTCCAGAGTGGCTGTGCCATCTTGCAATCTGACCAGCAATGGGGGAATGTTCCTCTTTCTCCACATCCTTGCCAGCATCTGCTATCACCTGAGTTTTTGATCTTAGAAATTCTGCCTGGTATAAGGTGAAATATCAAGGTCGTTTTGATTTGTATTTCCTTGATGACTAAGGATGTTAAACACTTCTTTAAGTGCTTCTCAGTCATTGGAAATTCCTCAGTTCAAGAATTCCTTTTTCAGCTCTGCACCCCCATTTAATTGGGTTATTTAGTTCTCTGGAGTCTAACTTCTTGAGTTCTTTGTATATTTTAGATATTAGCTCTCTATCAGATATAGAGTTGGTAAAGAATTTTTTCCAATCTATGGGTTGCTGTTTTGCCATATTGGCAGTCTTCTTTGCCTTACAGAAGCGTTTCAATTTTATGAGGTCCCATTTAGCAATTGTTGATCTTAGAGCATGAGCCATTGGTGTTCAGTTCAGGAAATTTTCACCTGTGCCAATGTGTTCAAGGTTTTTTCCCACTTTCTCTTCCATTAGATTAAGCATATCTGGTTTCATGTGGAGGTCCTTGATTCACATGAACTTGTGCTTTGTACAAGGTGATAAGAATAGATTAATTTGCCAGGCGGTGGTGGCGCACGCCTTTAATCCCAGCACTTGGGAGGCAGAGGCAGGAGGATTTCTGAGTTCGAGGCTAGCCTGGTCTACCAAGTGAGTTCCAGGACAGCCAGGGCTACACAGAGAAACCCTGTCTCGAAAAACCAAAAAAAGAATAAATTAATTTGCATTCTTCTATATGCTGACTGCCAGTTGAACCAGCACCATTTGTTGAAAATGCTGTCTTTTTTTCCATTGGATGATTTTGGCTTCTTTGTCAAAGATTAAGTGACTGTAGGTGTGGGGGTTCATTTCTGAGTCTTCAATTCTATTGCATTTATCTACTTGCCTGTCTCTGTATCAATATCATTTGGTTTTTTAATCACTATTGCTCTATAGTACAGCTTGAGATCATTGATGGTGATTCCTGAGTTCTTTTATTGTTGAAAACATTTTTCACTATCCTGGGTTTTTTGTTATTCAAGAGGAATTTGAGAATTGCTCTTTCTATCTCCATGAAGAGTTGATTTGAGATTTTCCTGAGGATTGCATTGAATTTGTAAAGACTTTTTAGAATTTAACAAAAATGAAGATACAATATACCCAAACTTATGGGACACAATGAAAGCAGTGCTCAGAGGAAAACTCATAGCTCTGAGTGCCTCCAAAAAGAAATTGGAGAGAGCATACACTAGTATACACTAGCAGCTTAACAGCACACCTGAAAGCTCTAGAACATAAAGAAGCAAATACACTCAAGAGGAGGACGTAGATGGCAGGAAATAATCAAACTCAGGGCTAAAATCAACCAAGTGGAAACTATACAAAGAATCAACAAAACCAAGAACTAGTTCTTTGAGAAAATCAACAAGATAGATAAATCCTTAGCCAGACTATCCAGAAGGTACAGAGACAGTATCCACAACAATGTCTCCTATTTTCTTTCCTCCTCAGATACAATAAATTGCTATCATTAATCACAAAAAAGAGGAGGGGGAGACATAACAACAGAAACTGAAGAAATTAAAAAATATATCACATCCTACTACAAAAGCGTATACTCAATACAACTGGAAAATCTAGATGAAATGAATGATTTTCTAGACATATATTAGGTATCAAAGTTAAATTGGATCAGATAAAACATCTAAACAGTTTCATAAACCCTAAAGAAATAGAAGTAGTCATTAAAAGTCTCACAACCAAAAAAAGCCCAGAGCCAGGTGTTTTTAGTGCAAAATTCTACCAGACCTTCAAAGGAGATGTAAAACCAATATTCTTCAAACTGTTTCACAATATAGAAACAGAAGAAACACTACCTAATTCATTCTATGAAGCCACAGTTACACTGATACCTAAGCCACACAAAGACTCAACAAAGAAAGAGATCTTCAGACCAATCAACGTCCCTCATGAATACTGTTGCAAAAATACACAATAAAATCCTCACAAACCGAATCCAAGAACACTTTAAAATGATCTTTCACTGTGATCAAGTAGGTTTCATCCCAGGGATGCAAGTTTGGTTCAATATGCAGAAATCCATCAATGTAATCCACTATATAAACAAACTCAAAGAAAAAAAACACATGATCATCTCATTAAATGCTGAAAAAGCCTTTGACAAAATACACCTCTTCATGTTAAAAGTATTGGAGAGATCAAGAATTCAAGGTCCATAGTAAAAGCAATAAACAGCAAACCAGTAGCCAACATCAAACTAAATGGAGAGAAACTTGAAGAAATCCCACTAAAATCAGGGCCAAGACAAGTCTGCCCACTCTCTCTTTATCTATTCCATGCAGTACTTCAAGTTCCAGCCAGAGCAATTAGGCAACAAAAGGAGATCAAAGGGATACCATTTGGAAAGGAGGACGTCAAGATATCACTATTTATGGATGATATGATAGTATACATAAGCAACCCAAATAGTCCATGAAAGAACTGTATAGCCAATAAACAACTTCTGCAAAGTGGCTGGATATAAAATTAACTCAAAAAAATTAGTAGCTTTCCTCTACTCAAAGGATAAATGGGGCTGAGAAAGAAATTAGAGAAATGACACCCTTCACAATAGTCACAACTAATATAAAATATCTTGGTGTGACTCTAATCGAGCCAGTGAAAGATCTGTATGACAAGAACTTTCAGTCTGTGAAGAAAGAAATTGAAGAAGACCTCAGAAGATGGAAAAATCTCCCATGCTCATGGATAAGCAGGATTAACTTAGTAAAAAATGGCCCTCTTAACAAAAGCAACCCAAACAAGATTTTTGTTTCTTGTAATTTTGTATGTAATCCTTGAAAGGACATTTTAATATTTTGTTTATTTTTATCAGTTCTTTGTAATTTTTGTCCAACGTATCTTAATTATATTCACCCCAGCTCGTCCCATATCTACTCACTCAACTTTGTGTGCCTCCTGTTTTTAAACCCATCGGGATCATTTTGTGCTGCCCATGTGCACCTGGATGTGGAGCCTTCAGCAGGACTGTGGTGTACCTATCAGATACCGCACCTTCAACAAGCAAGATTCTTCCTCTCTTGTAGCTGTCAATTCCCAATAGCCCCTCAGTTAGAGGTGGAATTGAATGCTTAACTCGCTTCTCCATGCTGGGATTTCACATGCTTCTGTCACAATCACTATAGTGTCACATATGCTTTCTTAATATATGTTTGGTAGCTACCTTGGAATTTCTCAAACATTTTTATATCAAGAAAAGAGAATGACATTAGTTCATTCTCTGAGGGAACAATGAACAAAATGTTTGAAAAAGTCTGATACATGATAGACACTCAATAACCAAAATGGTCAAAGAGAAAATCGACATAATTCTCTTCCTCATTGCTCATCCAAATACAGTGGGTTGCTGCAATAACCACTTCAGCGCTTCACTGCTTCGTTGCTGTGTTTAGGTTCCTAATCTCTAAAATAAGAATAGTAGTGGTACCTCTTCCTGTAGATCTCTGTGGATAATATCAAATAATACTCAGAGAGATGCTTCTCTTCACATAACAAGAACTCAGTAAATGATATTTATTGATCCTCAATTTAATGCTAGAGTCCTTTGTTTATTAGACACTAGCATTGTTGCCTTTAATCCTTTTACTAACTCTTGACCACAAATAGTCTCAAAATAATTTAAAATTCAGAAGGATTAAGAAACTTTGCAAATTCGTTTTTGTCTTTGATCCACAGTCCCCAGCTCCTTCATACCCTCAGTCAAAGTTTATTAACAGTTATCTATTCTCCACTCTCAAAAAGCTGAAAATTTTTCTAGCCAATTCTGTCTCCCTGCCACAAACCACATACTTATTCATTCTTCCTCCTGACTTACTGCCTCCAATAGGTGACAGTCGATGCCCTGACTGGAGGTTCTGATGCTCCTCATCGCTCAGTTGATGAGAACTTCTGCAATTCTGACTCTCAGTCTCAGCCTGGGGCCTTCTGTTTTTTTCACAGACCTTGTTTGCTTTGGGCAAGCCTAAACTGTTAGTGAGCTAATGTCCTTAGGAAGGTTTCCAACCTATGACAGATGAGATCTGAGAAATAAATAAACTCACCTCCCCTAATCTGATTAAAGAACTATTGATGTAATCTATAGTGTCCTGGCAGGACACAGTCTCAGTTCTACCATGGTAATTTGATAATTCTCCATTTAGCCCTTGATTCTGTCCTTCTGCCACTTGCCTGACATATGAGCTTATTTCTATGCTTCCCCAAATTAATTACCCTCAAATCATAGTCTCTGATATTGCTTCTCAGACATCCAACTGAAGGTAACTCTCCATTTCCATTCAAGACCTGAAATTCATTTTCTTTCAGTTGAATAATTGCAATAGTGCCCTGGATTTTTTCTTTCAACTTCAATCTTTCTCTTCAAATTTTTTCTTCAAAGAAAGATTCCTGAAACATAAATGATTTCTGCCTTCCCTGGCATGAAATTTGTAATAGGATAAAATATACACTATTTGGCAAGGTTCCATGGCCTTTTGTGCTCTCATGATCCGGATTACCCTGCCATCTTCACTTCCCACATGTCCCTGATACCACCCTCTGCTAAGCTCACATGGAAAGGTATACACTCTTCGGATACAGCCTGCTATTCCAATCAACTATACATTACAAAATACTTAGCATGTCTCATCCACTCAAAAAACCCGTATCTGTCATCCTCTTCCACTTCAATGAGGCAGAAGAACATTCATTCTGCATATAACTAATAGGAAAAACATATACCTCTACATCTGTGGTAAACATGCTAAGTAAGTTCTAGGTTAAGGAACAAGCTAGACAATAAACAAAAAAAGTCAAGGAAAAGCAAAGCAATAAATAAAGTCCTGTGAGCACCGTTTCTAAGGACTTATCAGGATGACCAAGATATCTGAGCCTACTTCCCTTTCCTAGCCCAAAGTCATACTTTCCTGAAGCCTGTTTTTTTCTTCTAGCCTAAAATCAGATTCCTGCCTGAACTTACTTTCCAGTCCTAGCCCACTATCAGATTCCTACCTGCAGCCTACTGCTTTGTCTGGGCCCAATGTCAAATTTCTGCCAAGCAGCCCCAAAAGCTCTCCATACTGTTTCTTTGTGACAATGAGTTACTTGAAATGAGCACTCTTCTCCTGGAACAAAGAGTCTACAGAGTTCACGACATCAACCATAGAGCAGGTACTTTGGTGCTGTAGTGACAAAGATGAGCACATAAATGTAAGAAATGCACCAGGCACTGAATTTCCCACATGGGTAGGTTAAGTACTGAAGCCTGTTCTTGTCCTGTTCCAGTGTCCTCTCTACTGACAGGGTGGAAATCTCTGTGTTCTGCTGCTGTGACACACAGGTTTCATCATACAGTTATGGTGGGTTTGCAATCTCCATGCATTTTGATGCATAAAATATTAGGACCACTTTCATTGTCAGGAAGAGAGCCCATCTGCTTCTTTGTGTTCCAGAGGGTTAATCGTAACTCAGAATCTCTTCCATTTTCCACCCCATAAAGCTCTTACTCCTTTTTCCATGATCAAAGACAAAAAAGGAAAGAACGTCTAGAGAATATAAAAACAAGAATTAAGATCACTCTGATAAAGGTATCACAGAGAGGGATGACAAGAAGCAATGGGTGTAGTAGGAGGTAGGAGAAGACTTGCTTCATTTCTTCTCCTCTCAAAACAGAATTCCATGGGTGTGATGTATTTTAGTCTCTTTGTGTTGGTCAGAACCACTGTTAAAATGAGCGTTAAAATTGCATCAGTATACTGAAATTTGGACAATGCTTTTGTTTAAAGTTTTGGAAAGACATTTTCATGAAGGACAAGAAAAGCAGAAAGTCAGACAGTGAAAACCAGCAAACACTTGCAACCAGAGTGAGAATACCACTATTACTGCCCCAGCCTCCGTCTTTGGATAAAAACAACTTGACTTTGATCCTCAGCTCACTTCTTAAATAAATCCCCAAACTCCCCAGCTCTCAATGTGCCTGTACTCTAGGTACCTACAGTAGATCAAGTCCCCCTTTCCAAGCTTCATACCTTCCCACTGCCTCCTCACAGATACCTTTCCCATGCTGTGTGTCAAACTTTTGTCATGAACTTGGTTATGTTTCTGCTATTTAGATTTTAAAAAAACAAACAAACAAACACAAAACAGCTATTATGTAACTGAAATTTATCATTACCTCTTGCTCTTTTTGGTAATTATTTAAAAATCTACCCTCAATGGCCTCTATATGAAAACTTCAATTGAATTTTCTGCCTAATCCTAGGTAATAGACATGTAATGGATTCTAAGTAATGCATTTTAATATATTCAATTATTAAAAGCTAGAGAGTAAACTCAGGGCCTCCTGTATGCAATAATTTTAAAAGTCTTAACTCTAGAGTCAAAACATTCAAAAATTTAATCAAACCACCAAATTCATTCCATATAACATCTTTCCTCCTGGTCTTGAGAGCCTCAGCTGTAGGGAAGGTACACATTTTTCTTCTCACACTGACATTTCCACCTCTACTGTCTCTATACTTTTCTCATGGGGTCAAATGCTCAGGAGTGGTCCACGTTTAAGGGGGTAAATTGTTAAAGGCTCTCCTGATGGCTCCTGATGAGGAGTGACTTTGCAGTTAGGCCTGAGATAGAAGTGAGGCTTCTTTCACTCTCTGATGTCCTTTCTTTTGTTCTCTGGAGTTTCCAAGGATGTCAGTGCTACAACTGCGTTGACACTAAGTTATGTGTTCCGAGTGGAAATCTCTAGAGATCTGGTATTAGCCTCTGACTTCTTACTGAGGGTTCCTTTATGACCCAAATGCCACATGGCAGGCTTTGCTCTCCCTCTGTGTTTCTGCGTGTTGACTTTTCTCTGTTAGAAGAGAATCATTCTGTAGGAAATACAGCAAGCATCCTTGACACAACAAGTGCTGAGGTCACAGGCAAAATCCATCACAGAGTTTGCATCATATAACCACAAGCATTCCAACGACTAAACATAAGCCCTCCAACTCTCCCAGACATGCTCAGTAAATCACCAGCTCCCCAACAACTCACAGAAGCCTCTTGTTCAGCTTATGAATCAAAGGGGAGCTGCCAGTGTTTACTTGGTATCTTATTCCTCAAGCTCATACTCAACTCAAAAATGAGGGTAGAAAGAGACCTCTTAAAAGATCTCCATCTATCTGCTGAGACTTACAAGGGTTTATACCTCTCTTGTGCCTGAGATCTTTTCTGACACACTTTTTTCTTTCTTTCTTTCTTTCTTTCTTTCTTTCTTTCTTTCTTTCTTTCTTTTTCAATCAGAAAACAGTGACCCAGAGAGGAAAAGAACTAATTCAAAGGCATTCAGTTGAGGAGTCAATTTTTGATTTGTAATCTGATCTCCAGTCCTGTGAGTCTAAAATCTCATCTATGATGGTCACTGGGCATATGGTTAAAATGTTTCCTTTCTGAAATCTTTAATAGTTTTAGGGTAATTGAGTTATCTGATCAACAGTTATTTGGACTGACCTTGTCCACTCCTTCCTTTTCTAAAAGGCCACATTGTGTTCTATGATTCAATACCAAAATTCCAGTGATACACTGACCATTACCAGGATTTTCAAGCTTATTAGAAGCATCTTCCCAGTGCCTCCCTCCCAACCCACACTATTGGAACCTGCGTTTGAAAAAGTACATTAAGTTTGAAGAAAGACTTTGGATGTTAATTCTTGCCAGCTAAAAGTATTGTTCCAGGTCATTCTTGCAGACAAGTATCAAGAGAAAAGTATTTGCAAGACCAGTCGCTCCATATCAAGTCCTAAAAGATGTATTAATCTGTTCAAGCAGTGGGGAAAAGCCACATCAGTTATAGCAGGCACAAATGCAGTCACTGACTGATTAAGTTTCTAGCAATCACCTGCCATTACACATGCTTTGTAGTCTTCTGCGCAGGTCAAATAAGAGAATTAAGGGAAATGTGGTGGAAACCTCCATCCCTGCACTTTTCATGTCCTTGCTAGTGGAACTAAATTCTTTATTCTTTCCAGGAATGAGAGACTGATTCCACATCACTATTTTCTCTGGTACAGGCAGCTCCAATGGCTTCCCTTTGGATTTTCCAACTGTAATAGTCCTCACTCCACAGGCCATGGGACCAGTGTGGAGATTCTCCCAATCTCTGAGTATATCTATCCCATGTATGCATTCTAGAATGGGGGCAAGAACTACAAGATGAGTTCAGGAAGCTACTGGACACCCCCACTGAATGAGTCAGACCTTGGCTAAAACTCATTGATCTCCTGACCTCCACAAGCCCCTGATTTATTTGGAGGACCATGGCCTTCTTTGGGGTTTCCATTATCAATGCCAATTCAGAGCCAATATCTAGAAGGCCCCCAAAAGTCTGCTTATTTACATTTCCTAATGTGCAGTTACCATTAAAAAGTACCTTTTGTAAATATGGGAGAACGATTAATAGTAAATCTTTGTTATATTGTAGCAAGGTACTTCCTCGAGGAGATCTGGCCTCATCTTTATTCAAATCATACATGTCTAGAAATTTGTTAAGGACTATGATTCTCTGTTGCTATGGTTTAAGGTAGCCCTTGGTCCATGGTCCATGTTTTTGGAATATTTCTTCTTAAACATATGCAGTGAGGACTTTGTAAGCTTCATATATATATTTCATTTCTGAAAGCACTATGATTAATTAGCCAGACACAAAAGTCTATAGATGTCAGATCATGTTGTTTTGGGAAGGATGATAAAAGGACTTTGGAACTTTAGTCTAGGAAAGCCCTGAGTATTGAGAGCTCAGTGCTCAGTGACTAGTTCTGGAGAAGTTTGGAAGATTCGAATGTTGAGCAGTAAAGATGATGGAGTTCAAGCTTGTGAAGTTTCCAAGGAAAGCAGGGATGCTACTGGAGCATTTGTGAGGAATCTGTGCTGTTTGGTTAGCTGGAGGTAAAGAATCAGTTGTGTTAAATAAGAGAGCAGAATCACTAAGGTAAGACCTTTGCTTTGCTGGGACAATGGATTATGATTAGTTAGGGCTGAAGAATCAGTTACATTTAAGAAGAGACTAACATTATTAAGGTGAAATCTTCTGGTAAGTGTTCCCTCTGAGTCAACACACAAAATATGAGGGATCTTGGAAAACAGCTGATTCTTCACATTGTGAGATTCCAGGAGAGGCCATTGGTGAAGGGACAACCTCAGGAGAAGTGGAAGGCACAGGATTAGAGTCATATAGAGAAGTTAAGGCACCATGAGGAAAGCCCAGGCAGCTATTGGTGAGTTGTAGCAGAAAATCCCAGCATTTTGTAAATGCCAGAACCATGGGATAACCACCGAGAGCAGTTGTTGTGGTGGAGTGGAGCCAACTGAAGTTTAAAAAACAAGTTGTGTGTGTGTTGCAGAGGGCAGAACCAGATAAATTACCCAAACTCCTTGGTGAAGCCCAGAAAATTATGAGTGAATAGCAGATATTGTTGTTTATGATACTGAGTTGTTTATGCTGTTAGAGTTTGGTTTTACTTTGTTCTGATTATGGCTATGTCCTGGTCTTTCTTCTTGAAGTGATAAAATATTTGATTTATTTCTTAATTTATCAGTGCCCACAGTTTCAAAAAGACTTCAAAGTTTCAAAAAATAAATTTTGGAATTTTTACAATGATTTTAGATTTTAGGAGACTGGCTATTTTTTTCTAAAGAAACAACTCTTAAAGTATTTAAATTTTAAGGCTGTGGGAGTTTTTAAGTTCATAAAATGTTTTACATTGTGATTTTGTTTTTAATCTGTAATCTTGGGGATGAACAAGAAAGGCGAGGTTGTTGTTTAACAGTGATATGTTTTTGTGTCAATTTGGCAAGGAGTCAGTTGTGCTGTTTAGTTTTATGTCAGCTTGACACAAGCTAAAGTCATCTGAGAGGAGGAAGCCTCAACTGAAAAAACATCTTCATAATGTCAGGCTATATATAGGCAAGACTGTAAAGTATTCTTTTAAATTAGTGACTGATACAGGGTGGGAGTGCCCACTGAGGGTGGTGCTACTATTTAGATGATGGTCCTGGGTTCTGTATGAAAAATGGCTGAGCAAGTTATAGGAACAAGTCAGTAAGCTGCACTCCTCTACAACTTAAGTATCAGCTCCTGCCTCCTGGTCCTTGTCCTTTCTTCCTTCACTGATCAACAATGTGGAAGTATAAGCCAAATAAGCCATATCCTCCTCAATTTGCTTTTGATCATTGTAGTAATAACCTAAACTAACACACACACACACACACACACACACACACACACACACACACGTAAATGATGTAAAGAAATTTAGATCTCTCTTCCTTTCTTTGGAACTCACCAGATCTCAGGCTACTTCTTTACTGTGAACTCCACAGCCACCCTATCTTAGAAACCCAAATAACTTACCTTCTATTTCTTGCCTAGCCTCCTATAAATCAAATCATCTAAAGCACTATAGCTCCTTCCCAGGAATGGCCGCCTCCTCCAGGCCCCTCTATCTCTCTTAAGAACTTCTCAGATCCAAACCCACTTTCCACCGGAGATTCTTCAGCTGACCCATATAACCAAGAGACCCAACCACAACCTACCTTCAAGATACACTAGATCTCTGCCAGTAGCCTCACTGGTACCCTCTAACTTTCCAGGAGAATCAGGACCAGTCCACACTACCGGGGGAACTTGTTCCAAAGTCTTTGATTACACTGCTATAGGTAGGCATCAGAGTGTCATTGAAAAAGCAGAAGACATGGGATAAAGACTTTATGAAAATATAGCACTATAGATAGTGCATAATTAATATCTTCAGTAAATCACAGAAAAAAACTCACCAACCCAGAGACATCCCTCTAGATAAAAGAAGTCTGCAGAATAACAAACAGACAGGACCAGTAGAGAAATTCTCCAGGACATAAAACAATAAAAACACAGAGTAAAGGAATGGTATTGAAAACCGCAAGAGAAAAGGGCCAAGTTATTTACAAAGACAGACCGAACAAAGTAACTGCAGCATATTTGAAAGAAGAGCCTGGAAAAATGTATTTGAAATTTTAAAAGACCACAATTGTCAACCTAGACTATTATTCCCAGCAAAATTATATAGTAAAATTAAAGAGGAAATAAAAGTGTTTCATGAAAAATAAATTTTAAAAACAGGCACAATGGTTCTCAACCCTTCTAATGCTCCAATCCTATAATACAGTTCCTCATGTTGTGGTGAATTCAAACTATAAAATTACTTTCGTTGCTACCTCATAACTACAATTTTTCTACTCTTATAAATTGTAATGTAAATATTTTGGGAGATGGAGGTTTGCCAAAGAAGTCATCACCCACAAGTTGAGAACTGCTGGATTAAAGAAATACATGATGATGAATTCAGACCTCCAGAGAATACTAGAAAAAATAATTCAATCTAGAGAAAACAGTAAACACAACTGAGAGGTCAAAGAGAACAGATGAGCAATACAAGGACAGATAATCAAGAAAGATCTTGATCACAGTATCAACAAAATAACAGGAATGAACATATGCCTGTCAGTAATATCTCTGAATATTAATAGATTGGGATAAGAAAACATTACAGTCTATCATTTGCTGCCTCCAAGAAATACACTGCACTATCAATGATAGATACCAGATTAGATTAGATTAGATTAGATTAGATTAGATTAGATTAGATTAGATTAGAGTAAACGGGTAGAATAGGTTATTTGAAACAAATAAAACCAAAAGAAACCAAAAAAAGTAAGAATGCCAATTAATAAAATTAAAGATAAAAAGATAACACAACAGAGACTAAGTAAATATTGGAAATCAAAAATATATTTTAAAAGATCTATTTTCCAACAATTTGTAAAAATATTTTTAAAAATGAATAAATATATTATATATATATAATTAATTTAATAATATATATGTAATATATAATAAAATATGAATAGATATATATGATCCACCAAAATTAAATCTTGATAAAGTAAAGACTTTAGATAAACCCATATTACCCAATGTGATAAAAGAAGTAATAGAAAAAATCAACAACAAAAAAAGCACAGGGGTAAATAGATTCAGCACAGAATTCCAGTAAACTTCAAGACTTCACACTCATACTCCTCAAAATATACTCTATAAAACAGAAAAGGATAAAAATTTTATTCCCAATTTCTTTCTACAAATCCAGTATTACGGTCGTAACCAAACCAGATATAGACTCAACAAAGTTTTTCTCTCATCATCACAACCTGTTCTCATCTTGGCTTTTAATACTGGTAACCTTCCTGAAATCATGTTCCTTCTTACCTTACCAAAAAAAATAAATATTTAACAAGAGAACTCTGATAAATTCAAATAGTGATCCATCATAGATTCTGGTGGAAGCTCATATCCTAAAGAGGAAGAGAAACCACGTATACAATTGGAGATAATTTATGGCTGACTGAAAGAATCATTGTATAAATCAACTCATGATGGATTGTGTTTGATAACACAACCACAGGTTCCTGGAGACAACCACAGTCCTTTGTGGTCAGCTGCATTCCTGCTCTGTGCTCTGGTTCCTTCCTGGAACCAGTCTAAAGGAACAGCCATCATGGGGCATCTGAGGTTGTGATAGTGCTATGAGCAACACAAAATAATTTCTTCAAAGAACTGACACATCACCTCTTTTACATTACTCTAGCCCCTTATATTGTTGGTAAATACCCTGGAGGCACCAGAGCACAGGGACAAGTATTGTTGCAAAGAGAGCAAGAATTACAGAACTGTGATGGAGTCAGCCCATCAGTACAGAGACAGGGATGTGTGGTGAATTTGGCAAGGTGAGGATAGATGCTAATTGAAAGACAGCAGGAGACATCTGAAGGAGGTGATGCCATGTTGTGTTTGTAAATTGTGACACCAGATACAAGAGATAGAAGAAACAGAAGTTAAAAATCCTGGAGCTGTGGAGGCTAGGTCCTAGAAAACACGGTGTAGATGGAGCAGAAAATGAAAGAGAAGAGCAGGATTAAAATGGAAACAGGATGTGGAAAGCCCTAAATTTCAGATAAAATAGCAAAACTTTACTGAGGATAACATAACAGGGGTCTTGGCAAACAGATATGGTAGGGAACAACAAGACAATGCCACTGCACGCAACATGAGCTTGAGGTCCGAGCATCCCAGGCCTCCTCTCCATCATCAGGTCACTTCCCCACTTCCCAGGACCAGTGTCCCCGAAGACAAACAGGCCTCTTTGTGAAAAGTTAATTGCTCTTTCACTTTCATATTCATATTCCCTTTACATTTTATCTTAAAAGTGTACATGTTTATCTTCACATATGTGCATTCATGTTTGTCCTTTATGGAAATATTGTTTACACACACACACACACACACACACACACACACACTCACACACACACTCACAAAAACAGAAAATCTTTGCCCTCATTTTGAAATTCTGTATATACCTACTCAGGGCCGTACACAACTTCCTCTGCTGCAAGGATGTTTGGAATGGTAAGAAACTTAGAGGCTCAACTGAATGATGACTGCCATAAATCTACTGATTAGGTAAAAAAGTGGAATGGAAGAGTCAGAGAAATATATCAATAAAGTAATATTTACACATGTATGTCCCAGTAAGGCCAGTGGTAGCTTATTTTATATTTTAATATAGTTACCTGGGCATTCTAACATTAATGTCATGTAAAAGAAGCCAAGTATATCACACTTACCTAAGTGAGAACATACGTGCTTGCACCAGTATTATTAAAACCCTGTAGGAGTAGAATGTAATCCAGTGAACAGAAACCTACTTCTCTATCATATCTTATAAGCATTCACTATAGAATGAGGCCTGTGGGGGAAGTTTACATAGGGAAATCTCAAATCCTAAAATGGACTTTTATGACCACCAGGCTGATAAACTTGTTAGGCCTGAAATCCCCTGTTGCTGTGTATTTCTCATTAATGATATATCTTCCTGAAATTTGTAGCTCTTCACCTCATTAGAAATAGAAGCTTGTTTGATCCCAGAGACAACCTAAGGATGGTGTGGATTGCAGAAATCTAAATGCTACATTTAGGCTGGAAGCAAAGCTCCTAAGTGTAACTGCAGCAGTACGTAGGACAGTTTGCAGTGCCACTAACAGCCTGATGCTCTTCAGCTCTCTCTGTGAGACTGTCCAAATAGATTGCCATGAATGGCATCAATGGGGTAATCTCCGACATAAACTTTCACTGATCTGAGGCCAGAAGTCTGACATCAAGGAGTCAGTGGGGACATGTTTTTTTTTTTTTTAAATCTTTAGGCTGGAAAGCTTTTCTTTTCTGGTGCTCTCTAGAAACCCTTGGAATCCATTGTCTTAAAACAGCATAGATTTGCACTTTAATTCCAGCACTCAAGAGGCAGAGGCAGGCAGATTTCTGAGTTTAAGTTCAGTCTGGTCTACAGAGTGAGTTCCAGAACAGCAAGGGCTACACAGAAAACCCTGTTTCACAAAACCAAAGAAGATAGATAGATAGATAGATAGATAGATAGATAGATAGATAGATAGATAGATAGATAGATGATACATAAATAGATACATAGATAGATAGATACATAGATAGATACATAGATGATAGAAAAATAGATGAAAATTTGTAAAAGACTATGTAGATTCTTCAACTCTGTTTTCATACCAAATATCTCTTGAACTGTGTGTTGTCATGTAAAAAAAAAAAAAATAGATACTGAAATAAAAGCCACATGAATTCAGGACGGCCTCATTTTGTGTTTTCTTTTCAACTTTATGATTTATAATTTTTAATCCTTTTTTATTTGAAAATTAAATTTGTTATTTAAATTTTTCATATAATATATTTTATTTTTTCTCCTCCGAACATCTCTCAGCTCTCCACCGGATTTCATGTTCTCTCTTCCCCTCAAAAAACAAAGAAACAAATAATGAAAAAAATATCCAAACAAAAGAAATCTTCAAAGACTCGATTTCTAAATAAGGACAGACTCTTGAATAGCAAGTGAGCATGAATTTAAGGAGATGCTGCTTAGCTCAGATTCGTCTATATCAGTGAGAGTGACTGAATGCAGAGTGCAGAATGCTATCTAATAAAAGTCAGGCACATCAATCTGAGAGAGAGGCAGGGAAAGAATCTGGGATGGATTGAAGGAAAGAAAGGAAACGGGGAAATTACATAACTGTATTTTCATTGAAATATATTTTAAAAATCAAATATCAATATAAAAGAGCTAGAAATCTGAGACACATTGCCATTTAAAAAGGCCAAAGAAAAGTAGTAAGAACACATGGATATTCTGAACCTTTGTTCTTAACCTCTGGATATCCGTGAGTTCATGCTGTGTTTCATTCTTAAATAACAGACTTTAGGAAGGTTTCCATACTCTGAAGGAATGTTCACTATTACTCCAAGAAGCCAACATTACAAGGTAGATACTGTCTGCCTACAGAGACGAGATCCCCACCAACTATGCTGAGTAGCAGTTATTTTTCCTAAAATGTAGAGAAGGATTTAAGCCTGAACTACTTCCTTCTCCATGAACTCCTTCCTTCTTATATGGAGGTGAATGTAAAATTCTACTCAGTCAAATGCGTTTACTTCATCTTATCCAAATGTTCTAAAGTCACACTTCTGAATGATGGGTCCTGATGCGCATACTGTCATGTAGTTTGCACCCCACTTAGGGCTGAAACTCTTTTACCCTCCCTCTTTAAGCTGTGTGTCTATCTTATGAGACATCTCTCTCTCTCTCTCTCTCTCTCTCTCTCTCTCTCTCTCTCTATCTCTCTCTCTCTCTCTCTCTCTCTCTCTCTCTCTCTGACACACACACACACACACACACAAGTCTCAGTCCCTAAAGTATAGTTTTTGGACCGTGAAAGTGAGAATTGCTTTCATAAATCCTTAATTCACAAGTGACACTTCAATCCCTAATGATCTAGAAAAAAATTTAAGTCATGAAATCAGACTCTGATCTAAACTTACCATCCAATGAGCATGTCCTTTGGGATTCTTGCTCTCATTGCTAAATTAGGATGCAACAGTGATGTATCTCTGAAGGGCCTTTCATTTTACTGTTTTATTATAAGTATTGCTAAGCCATAATAGGATCTTTCTTAATTTCTATGTTAAAAATCATAATCAGTTAAAAATTTATTTTAAGGCATCACCAGATCAGACTTTTATTGGAATGCAATCTGATTTCTTTTTTGACCCATGTCAATCTAAGTAGATGAGATAACATATTAAATGTTATATATTTAATCTATATAGCATATATTCTGATATTGTTCTTCGAAGATAATTAATAGGGCACATGTGTATCATGTATGCAGTGTGCTTTTGCTCTATGTACGTAAAGCCTCCTTTCAAACTACTCACAAGGCTTCCTTCCTTTGAAAGAATCCTTGGGCCCATGTGTTTGGCAGATGATTAAAGCAAGCTCTGTTTACAGGTTTTTCTTTGACCCAGTAAATCAGCAAAGAGGGGAAGAAGAAAAAAAAAAACATAGTGACTTTCCTCTCTCAAAGAATTTCAACCTTAATAAGTGTTGTGATGACACCCCAACATGAGCAATTTGGGTTCATGTTGGCAAGCACAGCAGCAGACAGCCTAGCTGGAGGAGCAGCGTTCACTGATACTGGGTTTGATTTACTGCCCCAGAATCGAGCTGCTTCTCAGATGTGGAACACTGGGCTAAGTTTTATCATCCTTACACAGTATGTGGGCACCTGGAAATATGTGAAGAAAGCCACAAAACTTAAACTACAGCCGTTCAAATATCCCACTAGATAGTATTACCTTTTTGCCACAATATTTACATTAATCTTATTAAATTTTAGAAGATAAATATATTGCTTTAATTAGTAATTATACAATTTCTATATTATTGTACAATTAAGCAGTAACTATGCCACCTGAATATATTTGGAGAGTCACAATAATCAATAATTTTCATGTAGAAACTAAGTATTGAAGAAAACAGGAATTTGTTTGGAGCTAGGTGTCTCCAAAATTCAGATATGCTTATCACAAAAAATTAATCTAACCATTGTAAATATTCATTTCAGGAGATAATTTTTAGACTCACTTTCTTATAAACCATGATCAGACTTTCATGACCAGGATGGGCTACAAGCCTTGTATAATCATTTTAGAAACTCGTAGTTTCAGGAGACACCATAAACATGACTATATACAGAAGGTAGTATTGCATTTTAAATATGAAATTTCTAAGTAATAACAAGGTAGTCAACACTCTGACAAATAAAAAAGAATAAAGAAACATTTTAAAATTAAAAAAACAAAAATGGAGGCCTCAAACTCTCTACTGAAGAAAAGAATAAAAATACAGATTAGTCGGGATTTACTGACTTACGACACTTGCCTTTGGACACTACCTGGGTGTGTGCTCAGTCTGTTCACGGTGTTGTTGACTTAACTTGTCATACTCACAGCCTGGGAACTCCAACAGCCTGTTAACCATGCATCTCAAGATGCTGAATTTTCCACTTTGCTCTAAAATTCGAAGGATGGTTTTGGTATCCTTCCAACAAATTTCCTTTTCAAATATCTCAGTAGCATTGGTTTCCAAGATTCAGAATAAAAATAAGTTTAACACATCAGTTAACTGTCTTCCATGAATTCATTGGGGAGGGAACTATGGTTGCTGGGGCAGCCTCATGGTGTGTGTTGGGGGTTATTTGGCCACCACAACAAACAACTTATTGGTCTTTGGCTCATATAAGAAGAATGGTGCTCTGTGGGCAGCAGATTACTCCAGAGAGGATTCTTTGGTAGGGACACCTGTTTGTTGACAAAGAAATTGTCCCCAGCCAACACAGTAAGAGCAAGAATTCTCTTTCCTGATGCAAAATTTGCCACCAATTTTCCAAGCCTGCTTTACTGGGGGAAACCAGGCCTGTTTCAGTAACCACACTGTACATATAATGAGGAGTTAAAATCAGTACCACTTGCTGCTCATTTGGAATTTACAGCTTCCCACAACTCCTGTTTTCTGGATTCAGAGTCAATTTATGGCCTGGAACACAGAGTTTCCTACAGGAAAAACTTTGAAATGTGCAGGGGAAAAAAAGGGCTCTTGGAGAATATTAAATATCTCTTACAAAACACCACTCTGATGAGTAAATGAGAGTCGAAATGAATCCAGATAAAAAGTTTTGGGTTTCCATTGAAATACTCAGGGGCTTAAGAGTTAAGGGGAAAAGTTGTGTGAGGAAATGTGTTTTAGGTTATGCCAAATGCAAAACGTGTGCAGAAGCATTTGAGATGTTTTTCCTAGATTAAGATGCCGCCACTTCATCCTCCTCAGTTACTAGTGAATTAGACAAGTAAAATTTATGTGTAAAATCAACGCCGTTCATGAACATAAATAACGATCTCAAGCTACAAACAGCAATTAAATACAAAATATTTGTAGTTGCCCTGGAGTAAATTCCAGGCTCTAAAGAAGTTGTGAATTAGGCCATGAAGAAGATGAAGGCACTTACAGAGTTTGATTTTATTTAAATGTGGTTTTTCAAATTATTTTAAGTTTATTCATCTGAGGATGCGAATGGGAAAATAAAAACAAATAAACCATATTAAGTAGGTGCATAGGTCAACTTCTTTATGATCCCAGAGGAAGACAAAAGCAATTAGACTTTTGTGTAGTACAAAAATAAAACAAAACAGAGAATGGTGTTGCATCAAATCACAAGATTTACATGAGACTGATCCACCCTTTGACACAGAGAGATACAGTACATCTTTCATGTCCAGTTTGCGGTTTGGTTTTTTTAGCTCTGATAATTTCAGGTGTGTATACAACATGTTTAGATCACATGCACTCCCTGCTTCTCTGACTCCAACTACTCCAGGAAACCCTGCCACATCCCTCTCTCAACTTCCTGTCTTCTTCATTTTCTTTAAATTTTTATAGCACACTAAGTCCAATTTGTGCTGCCCATATGCTCAAGAGTGTAGAGTCAACCACTGGAGTGTGGACATGCAGGCTTCTGGGAGCCACATCGCTGAAGAAAACTGTTTTTCTCCCAGCAGAATCAACTACCATTAGCTTTCATGTAGTGGCATAGACTTGTTAGCTCCTCCCCCATCCATGCTAGAATGATGCCTAGCTTGACCTTAAGCAGATTCTGTGTAGGCAACCACAGCCCTTATGAAATGAATGCAGGTGTTTTGTCACTCCCCAAAGTGTTTCTCAGTAGGCCCTCCACAATCTCTGGCTCCATCTGGCCAACGGTAATTTTTGCTTAGCACATTTATGAGAGGGACTCCACAAATAGTTGCCACATTCTTTTCATTGGCCTTTTTACTAAAGTCTCCTCAATAGCAGACACAGTTCTGTCTGCTCCAGAGACGTATAGAGAGTGACCAAGACCTCTAGTTTCCAGAGGCTGATAATATTAGAAAAATGAAAGAAGCAAAACACCATGAAAGTCTGAAAGAGTATGGGAAAAAATCCATGCAGTCTATTTATGGATGAAGCTTCTTTAAAGATTTAATATCACACTTATATTCTTTTAGCTTTCTCTACAACCTCAGTAACATCTGTCAATCAGTCCCTATCATGGTTCAAGTACACCTTTTGCATTCATAACCTTGGGATTTACTCTACACTAGGGAAGCGTCTTGGCAATAGGGTCTATGTCGAGAGTCGTGTTTCTCTGAATCCTCATCTATTATTTGCACAATATGCTATGTAATAATTATTTGTTAATTCTTTTTAAAAAGCAAAGAACTATTGTGAAACATGCTCATTAAGCTTTGCAAATTATTTCATTAAGCCAGATGCATAATCTTCAACGTAATAAATTCACGGTTCACCAAATCTACTGGGTAAAATTCTCCAAGAAAAGAATGAAAAAATGTTACCCATGTGTAATAAGCTTAATTCTCATAGGGATTCATACAGAATTATGGATGCTTTTGTTTGGTTAAGTAAGGATAATCGTACCTTCCCATGTGTACCAGGAAAGGACAATTCCTCCTAAATGTCCCAATTACTCTGGAGAGGAAAAATTTAAATGAAATCACATCTTTCACATTTTCATTATAAAAAAAAAAACACCAACACTGACCATAATTTGCTTCCAGTGTTTCCAAGCAAAATGAAATTCTACATAGAAATTACAATACAAGAAGTCTTGCTAAGACTTCTGAGAAACACAAGCTTCACAGTCAATCCTTTGTGCTGTGAGTTCCTGTTCTAAACATAATCTAATTATTCAGTGAGAGGGGTGTGTAAAGTCAAAACCAGGCCAATTTAGCCTAATACTATCAGCAAGAAGAAAAGGGAGCTGAGATCATGTGGGTAGGATACTGAGTGGCCTTTTCCAATGGTTCCCTTGACACATGGCTAGAATCCAAGTGACTAGGCATGGAGGAAGTATCAAAATAGCACTACCCAAAGCTCCCCAATGGGCCCTATTTATGGAGCATTCCAAAATGCTGTAGCTAAGGCCAATTACAAATAGCCCATGTTTTTGAGAGTTGGCATAAAAATGGAATGCCAACCTTCTGTGTAAATTTGGGTTTGAGAAAAGGCAGTTTATAGAAGCAACTTTTCCCAAGGAGAAGGTACTTCCCAACATGGTACTATTCATGGCACTGTGAATAATCAGAACGAAACCCCTGTGATGTGCTAAAGATGGAGAGTTCGCTCCTTGAAACTGGGAAGCTTCCTTGTGCTTCACACAGAAGCTTCTGTGCCCTACACAGAAACAAGCCCCATCTTTACTTTTATGATTCCTTGGAGAATGATTACTCAGAACTTCTGCAATACATTTAATACCCTCCTCCATCCCTCATCTCATGCAACGTTTCCTGAGCATCTCATAAATACCAGACGCTCTACCGAACAATGGGCAGATAACGATGATACAGGCCCTGACATCAAGGAGCTTGCCGTGTAGCAGAGGAGACAAACACACCTCAAAATGACTATCCTAAAAAAATAATTCTGCTAAGCAATTTTTCCACTAGGTATTATTGATGCTTTGGATTAAATAGTTGTTTGTTGTCGGACCTGCCATGTGCATTGTAGAACATTTAACAGCCCCTGTTTTCTACCTAATAGCTCTTCTAGATACCAAGACCACCTTACAAAGGTGACAACCAAAAATATCTCCCTAAAGTTTATGGCCTAAACTCTCAGATATTTCTCAGAGACAATCTCATGCCTAATAGCTAGCCAAGGAGTAAACTGTGGCTAAAGAATGTGGGAGCACAGAGGATGCAGCCCTTATTGTCTCTAGAGGAGTTATGGATGTTTTCATTAAGTTTTGAAATTCATTTGTTCCACAGAGTGAACACAGAATGAATATGGAAAAAAGAAGGAAGTTATAAAAGAAGATATAAAACCAATTGCTTTTCTCGTTCAGAATGTGTCATGGACTTTGCTTTTGTTTTGAAATTGGATAAATGCATAGAATATATTCGATTCTAAAAGCATTAAATTTAATGTGAAGTACCACAGTGTCCATTCCAAATGCCCATTGCCTAAGTGTATGGAAGTCTGAAGTGCATATACTTTGTGTCTGGTTAATTTTGGTGTATTGTATGTTTATTTATTTGCAATTTGATTCATGTAATAAAGTTTGTAAAACATTTTCAAAGAGCACCTACCAGATACAAAGATCCAGATCATGCATGAAGATAAATAGGGTTTTCAGGAGATGGGAGTATATGTTCATAAAATAGAACCATGTGTTCAGGACACTGGAAGTTCATTCTGTGTCTGTTGCATGCGAACTAAGCAGTAGAAAAGAAAGCTGGACAGCTAATGAGTACCCAGTTCCAGAAAAGCCATGAGTCTAGTGCCAAGGGATTTGGGGGCTTTGGTTTCACCCTGTGGTGACGAGAGGCTACTGAAGGATTTTAAACAAAAGATTCATATGCATGAATCACAAAGATTGTGTGTTCAGTTGGCAAAACAATTTATGGGAAAGTCAAACATCCTGTCAACTACTGCCTGGCCCATAACAAATAACCATTGTGTCTGGGTCTTCTCCCTGAACGAGTCTCACAGATGATGTCTCAGAACCAGATCCCGGGGTTTAGCCTGCCTTCAAGAAAATTCATTGCTGTCCTTCCCTCCTTCGGCTTTGCCTTTACAACAGCTGTGAGATGCAGGTTCACTCCTATTTTGCTGGAAACCCTGCCATCCAGGAAGCAAAAGGAAGAAATACACATGGAGGGGAAATCCAAATAGATAAAGGAATTTTCAAAACTCTGTTTCACTTATGCCCTATTTACTAAGTTCTAGTGTATAAATTTCCCTTCTAGAAAAAGGAACTTTGCTGCTTGAAGGTAGGTGGCCCAGTCTGCCAGACTACAAAATGTAGTAGAAGCCATCACACAATCCTTTACAAATAAGAAGTATAGGGACCGCTCAGTGCTATTTGGCCCTCTAACATTAATTCTGATTATCTGAAAATGCAAACATGCTCAGATTTCCATAAGATGAAATTATTTTCCTCTTGACACTAGACACAAAAGAAAGAAAACCAGAGAACAGTGACAGCAGTGAGCTGGTGATCATTTTTCTTTAATATTTCAAGTTCAATTCAATGGCAAAGTCGATGTTTATTGCTGGAGATTTGGAGAGGAAGATCACTGCTGTGCTCTGATGAATGTCTTGCCTTTCCAGTTAGCTTAATTAAGGGAAGAAGAGCCAGCCAGGAGAAAACAGTCTGCTGTAGATCAGGGTTAGAGTCTTGGGGTTTGCAAACACACCACAGACTTTTGTTGTTTCATGTTTTCAACATTTTTCTGGTTCTTGGTAGAAAGTCTGTTTCCATTTTCAAAATGAGCTGCACTAAGGGTCCAGGGACTTTGCATTTTTGTGTAATGTGTGTGATTTCTGAAACAGCATACTGGGGTCAAAAAAGACTCTATAGATTTTAACACAGACTCCAAACACTAAGAATGGCAGTTGCTGTTGCAAGAGTGAGCCTCTGGTCTCAAAGCTAAGAAACATAATGAAAATTTGGCTGTTTAACAGTAGCCTCAAACCGTGTCTAAAAAAAATCCTTTCATGTGCAGCTTCACCTGCTATGATAGCAGGAAGCCTCTAAAGTATCAATTCCATGCCCCATGCTTTATTTCTCCACTGCACTGTAACATACTGTTTGTGTGTGTCACTTAAAATACTTTGTGTACTAGCTATATAGTTAGCATGATCAACCATCTTGACTTGTTCATGACTTCATTGTTTTCCTAAGAATTTGAGAGCACTGAAATCCCTTCTTCCAAGTTCTAAAACATCTCTAATTCTATAGTAAAGCAAAGAAATGGCATTGCTTTTTACACTGCAGACAGCAAACAGTAGCTTATGGGAGACAGAATGCTGATATATTAACCAGAATACTGTTTCATCTCCAGGGACTTACCAAAAGCTTTGTTTTATTACAGGTATTAACAGTTACACAATGTTCAAATTTTCCCCATTTATACAATTTGTGAAAGTGACATGGGTCAATGTTGAGCAAATAAAATTTTCTATTCACTATTAATATTGCATAAGAGCCAACAGTGACACTAAGGTGACCAATTATTTGAGCTCCTAGTGTCCTATCAATAAAATGTCTCTATTCTCATGAGCATTCACTACAAAATTACACACAGGATCCTTTGTGGGGATGGAAACTACAATGAGTATTATGTCAGTAGACTTGCCATCTCAGATGAAGAGATTCTAACAATTTACCCAAAGACAATCCACATATTAATTCATGAATGCTAGAGTTGGTGTTCAGTGATGGCTAATTAACCACATCCCTCGGTTTTCTAAACTGTTGACTTATTAAAACACTTGCTGATTATTTGCTCTGATTTCACTGTACATTAAAGAAAAATGAAAGAGATATGAAGAGCTTAAAATGCTTACTTTCTTCATTATGGAGATCTGTTGAGGCTAATTGATTCTTGAAATCAATCTTTGGAGAAATCAGAATTGAAAAGTAGGTTAACATTGTCTAAGTATCTAACTGACTATTATAAACACTGCATATAACAATATCTGAAAACAAGAGAAGCAATACAGAAACATTAAAAATAAAATAAATAAATATTAGTTAATTAAAAGGATAACCTTACAAAAACAAATGAAAAGCTGAAAAATTCAACGAATATATTACAAAAGACTGACACATTTACAACAGACTAACATTTAAAATAAACCTTTTAAATGAACTTAGTTATGGAAAAGCATGTTTTAAAAATGTGCACTGACTTGAATGAGATTTTAATAATTTTTACAGATCTGTAAACTATATAAGTCACACCACAAGCAAATATTGAACTCAGCATTAACTCAGGAAATACTCAGCCAGTTCCTACTCTATAGCTGATATTGTATAGCTGATCTTGGAAATATCAACTTGACACATGATTGCATAAAACTGGAAGTACTAAAACATCTTAACTGAAAAGGAATAAAAAATGATTAAATCAAGAACCATAAAAGATATTAGAAAATTTAGTAATGTCAGATAGTTGGAGAAACACTTATTAGGCCTTTAGAACATCTGTAATACATAGGAATTGATGAGATCATTCTCAATTAATTGTCTCAAGTTCTCAGTAAAATCTGACAAGGATATTAAAGAGAAGCAAAGGTTGAGAGAGAGAGAGAGAGAGAGAGAGAGAGAGAGAGAGAGAGAGAGAGAGA
>JANHMN010000006.1:43761879-43793424 GCA_030674055.1 Rhabdomys pumilio
AGAGAGAGAGAGAGAGAGAGAGAGAGAGAGAGAGAGAGAGAGAGAGACGGGAGTAGTAGAGCAGAGGAAGATGAAGAAGAAGACTAGAAGCTAATTTGATATGACAATTACATTAAAAATTTCAAATCATATTGTACCCATGCAATTTGAACAACATGTAATAAGGAACTAAAGTGATATTTAAGTTCAGGAACAAAGGGATTATTTACTACTAGTTAACTGTGTCGTATAACATGTCCATCAAGTTTCCAACTTTATCTTTTAAAAGGTATAAGTTAGAGCCTTGGGAAGGACACTCCTGAGTTCATGGCCATTCTGTGTTATACAAAAAATACCATCTTAAGAAAATGCAACAGCAACAATGAAAGCACATACACCAAAATCTATAATTTTAATGTAATCTAAATAAGCTAAAAATGAAACTTTTCCCTAAAATCCTCACACATGACCTCTAAAACTAAAGTGAGAAAATAAATGAGCAAGGAAACAAAATAAAAATTTGGGGTGAAAAACAAGGAGAGAAATAGATCCGCAAAAGAAGAGGAGACAAAAAAGAGGAAATGGAAGCCCATTCTCACAAAATACCGGTAGACAAAATGAAATTTATCAGCAGAGATACATACCCTCAGGATTTTATATTCCTTCTATTTAAAGAACCCATGTGACAAGTTCTGGCCAATAAGATGTCAGCAGAAGTTAAAAACCTATAAGAAGGTATAGAGTCTTTCCTGTGATCTCCCGCTCGTTCCTTGTAGCTTTCAGTTGGTGGATTCTCTGAGAAAAGAAGAGTGTTATAGAAGAAACCAAAAGCCAAGATTCTCCAATAATCAGCTAGTGGAGGGAATGCCTGAAGAGCCACACATATGTCCATGTTCTGAGGCATATGCTTAACAACCTGTTTGGGTGGTGGTAAAAGAGGAAGAGAGATGGGTATCACTTGTCAATTTCTGTAAAAGTATTCTCACTGTGGCTGATTTCAGGCAACCAAAGTAATTTCCCTCTCCCTTCCCCTCCCCCTCTTTCTTACACACATACAAACACACACACACACACACACACACACACACACAAATTTTTTAAAAAGAGGAGATAGGGTTAGAAACTCTATTTATGCCATCAAAGTAGGCTCAAAAAGAAAATTCACACTAGAATTATAATAGATCCTGAAGAAGCAATAATCTTTCCTGGAATGTCAGAAAACAACTCTAAGAATAAATGGATACTTTAACAGCATGAGAAAAGAAAGAAAATAAACAAATCAATAGCTGGCAACACTCATAAGTAAACACTCACATTCAAAGACAAGGAACTCATTTTTCTTATTTTATGTCACATTGCTCTGAAGTTCAAAATATGTAAATTAGACACGATAAATTAAACACAAAATTAATCTATATTTGTCTCTGTCTCTCTGTCTCTGTCTCTCTGTCTCTCAACTTATACACCACATACATGTACACAAACTTAATAGACTCTGGTCATCTGATAGACATGAGGAAAATAAAATTCTCACCTGTTTTATCTTATAAATATTCTTCTTTAGTAAAGAGACTGATTACCCATACAAGGGAACGTCAATAAATCCTCATGGACTGTGAGTACTTGGTGAGACACTGAACAGGGTGCTCCACAGACCTTAGGGACCAGAAGGCGTCACAGAAAGACAGAACTTGGGGATCATATGATATTTATAGGAGGAAGAGGATCCTGATGATAAATACAGGACTGTTCTGACTCCTGTTTCATTTTCCAGGGTGTAGCTCCATTCTCCAAATGTTACATTGAACAAACCGAGCAGCTTTCATTCTCTAGAGAAAGCCTTGTATCTCCCTGCACAGTATTCAAATGTCAGCACTCCTTGAGTAAGGACTTATGTAAGTCTAAGGATGGCCAATTGCTGTGTTTCCAGCTATAATATGACTGGATCACTCTTCTATACCCATGATTCTGGCCCTGTATTTAGGAGAATATTGTTCTAGTGGAAGTCACATATTTTGTATCCAACGTATCCTCTGCTTGTCACTACACTTAAACCTCAACTGTGCCCTCAAAACCTTGCACGCAAGGTTATATATTGTACATCCAGAGAAAGGGCTACAAAGTAACTACTGAGTGGACCCCTGCAATGACCAAGAAGGACAGAACTCAGTTCATGCTATACGTCAAGCATGCAAGACTTATGATGCCAGTTTTTAATCTTAAAGCTAATTTTTTATCTGCACCTAAAAGAAAGAGAGTCCAAACATCTCAACACCTCATGCAACGCCTCATATCTCACAACTGACTGTGTCCAGAAAGAAGTATTGAATCTGTCCTCACTTCTCTCATTTTCTTGGAATAGAAAGTCTACCCCCAATTTCAATTGTCTACACATCGTTCCCAGAGGTAAGCTCCACTTACAATGACTTCCATCCCCCAAATCTTCAATCCACACAGAAGCCCACTGTAGCAACAAGCTAGTTCTCCTGGCTCTCTTTAATGACGTGCATATAGGAAGCAGGATAGTTGACACCCTGACTCTCTTGTTTGCTATAATTTAGAAAGTGTCTTCTTGAAGCTTCCTACTCCATATCACCCTGTAGCTGGTGATAATTGTGAGACTTTGCCTTCAAGGTACATGCAATCTTACCTCATTAAGTGTATCCATGTGGAATACGTAAACCAGACTATCATCTAAATAGTTTCACAGTAGGCCTTTTAACTAACGTAGGTCTTGGACTAAAATAACACAATGTCATGTTGAAATTAATTCATAATTGACAGAAGACTGCTTCTGGATTCTAGGAATAATATTTTCAAAGTGCTATGGAAAAGTTCATAAGACTACTTGAACATCAAATGAGTCTTACAACAAAGGTTCTGGTGAATTACTATAATTACAAATGAACCAAAAGTGGATTAAATTTCATCTTAAAATATACAAGAGACAGAAAATTAGAGAAAGAGGCAGTTGGCAAAGTATAACTCTGGGACTTGCCAAAGACCAGCCACTTGGAGCAATCACATCTATTACATGTCATATCCTGTAAGTAAAGTTCTGCCAGCCAGGACTATGTTCTATGCAAGCCCAGTGCTGGGTAACAAATGTAGATGCAACCCAGGCCCACGATGTGTGTGTTAAGGAGCACTCAAGAGTGTAAAGCTGACAGAAGCTGTGTATTGCAGCAAAGAAATCAGTGTATTAGAGAAGGCAACAGAGATAAATGTGGAACAGAAGAACAAATGTGGAATGTATCTTTGAAGATTAAACCCTTTCTTGTCCCATCACTAAGCCAACTCACCTATGCCAAATCACTTCATCTAACATTATGTAGACAACTGAAATCATAAATTAATCAATAAACAAGTAAATAAACAAATAAATGAGAAAAGATCTCCTCAAAGAAATGATATTTGCATAAGGTGGAAGTGGTCACTAAAGGGAGGTTTTGCAATGACTCTGTCTTTTGATGATTCACACTCGGCACAGATTTAAGAATCTTTAAGGCCATGTGTTTGGGTTATACCATTTTTTTAGTGCCCTAACCTTATAATTAACAGACTGAATATACCCATGCTTTTCTTCTATTCTGCCTGGCAGTTTAGTTTGGACAATGGAAATATAGATAAGAAACTATTAATTATCTGCCAGAAACTAAAATTGCTAAGCAATCTTTGGGGGAAAAATAGATTTGAACATACATGAGAGTTATAACTATTTTGTGTGAAATAAACAGCCTCCTTTCTGTGTGTTCTAGAAGGCGTGGGGGGTTGCCATTTATCTTACACCCCTGATCTATGCTTGAGCCCTCTCTCACCCTTATTACTTACAAGAGATAAAAGAAGATCAGAACTTTATTTAGTATGAGATGCTAGTCAGTGCCTGTGGAAGTGTCTCAGTTTTGACAACTGTCTGAATTGTGAGACTTCTCTGAGACTTGACTTTAGTTTGAAATCTACCTGAGGAAGTCTGTGCTTAGGAAGTTGTCATTTACCTTTAAAAGTTCCTCTGCTTGGTAGGGAATTGAAAACCAGGGGTGGGAGGATCCAGAGAATTTCTCAACCCCAGCTGATCATAACAACCAGTAATTTAGCTTTTAACCCTATCTCACTGTTGAAGCTATTGAGCAGGGCTGGGAACAGGCTTGATGCTCTGACTCACCTCTTCTGTTCAAGATCACACAAGGTTGGCACAATGGTTTGAACATTCCAGTCAAATTTCATGTTGAAATTTCATTCTCAATGTGAACTGTTGAGAGGTGAGAAACTTACATGACTGAATCACAAAAGCTCTAACCTCTTGATTGGAAGGGAGGAGCTTCATAGCTCCCTCTGGGCAGCTTGTGCTGTCTTCACTTGATGCTCATCCGTACACTTGAGACTCTGCTGGAAGGATTGCCCACAAAAAGACAGTCACAGAGATAGCCTCTTAGTCCTGAGCTTCCTAGCCTCAAAACCACAGAGAAAGAAAAAAGAAAGAGAGAGAGAGAGAGAGAGAAAGAAAGACACTTTATACACATATACATACATACACAATACATACAAACACATATAAATACATACACAATACATACATACATATATGTATATAATTCAGTTGAAGCAACAAAAACTTTCTCAGAACCAACAGTGGATTTCTAATTCCTGTGTGAGGTCACTAGCATGCCAGACTCTGTTCTTACTTTCCTACTCGTGCCCTCTAAAGGAAGTGAGATTTTATCTGTGTCTCTTTGTTGTTCTTGAGCTTCAAATGAACAGACTGCCCAGAGAACACTCTGCATATCTCCTATACCAACCAACTGAGGGCTTTACATTAGATAGTCATACATACATACATACACACACACACACACACACACACACACACACACACACACAGTAAAAATAAAGTACATAATTCTGGAGAAACAAAGGAAATGATATAATATTCCCCAAAAACTAATCTGTCACACTGTCCAAGGACATTTCCCTGAATTTTCTTACATCTTTTCTCCATCCTTAAGTGTATTCTAAATGGGCAGAGGGAAAGTGACAACTTAGTACAAATGTTCTCATGTGTTTATTCCTGAGATAAAGTGAAAGGGGGACTGTGCATTTTAATAAAACTCTGCCTTGACTTAGTAACTAGTGCTGTGAGTAATTATAGCCTACACCAAATGATGAAGAAGTCCTTATGAAAAAGACATTCAGTGCATCTTGTAAACAAACAATAGCCTCTGTTTTACTGGTGACACCCTCACACCAAATCAAATATCACCACACTGTGATTTGAATGCCTTACTTACAAACCGGACACAGTGTCAGTTTAGAGACACCATTTCTGTAGCACGTGCCCACTAAGAATAGAGAAATACTTAAAGCACCCCGTAAGCAAAAATAATAAAAGTAGGTGTCCCTAGGATGTCCCCACAGCTCTGGCTTTGGAAGAAGTGACAAAGAGGAAGGCCTGGGATTGTTGACATATTAGGTTAAAGGTAATAAGAAATGTCCCATGTGTAGACTACTATAGCAAGGGAACATACCAAGAAGGAATCAGAAGGCCAGAGAAAGGAGGAAAGCCATGATCCTGAACCTTGTTGTTCCATTTCGGGTGGACAGACAGTATACTTGCTGCGATACTCTAGCAACCAGAATTCACCCAGCATCTGTCTGTATCTATCCAGTAAGGAGCCAACACCAGAAAAGTAGGACAGACTGGCAAAAGATGATCACTATGAACTTCCCATGCTACCTCCCAAAAGCCAACTCAGTTACAAGCACTTGAGTTATCCCTTTGGGTTATGCTAGTTCAGACAGTTACCGTGACACTTGCTTGACTTTCTGCCTCACTTTATTTTGCAGAGTAAAGAAGTTTATCAAACTACCAAATACCAAATGATTCTCAATGATGAGGAAGCATTTTTAAAGGACATGAAGCAGAGGAGGATGTGTGCTCAGGCATTTTAGGCTGCCAGTCTCCACTGCAGTGGGTAGAGAGAGGGGTGAAAGGAAGCAGGGGCAGGTACCAGATTATGAAGGGAGGAAATCACTAACGGATTAGATGATGGGGTATTTCAAAAGACAGCCTGACTATAACCTGGATGATAAGTTCATGATTTGTCTCGATTTACCTGGAACACAAAGGTAATGCAGCTACTATAAGCAAAATAATAGACAAGAATGATAATTCCTGACTAAGAATATACAACTATGTACAAAACCACACTTTTTGCAGAATTAAAAAAAAAAAGCCTGGACAAAATACTAATTTTAGAAAGATAACAAATTCTCTAGGTTGAACATGGTACTCTTTTGTGCAGTATTCTCAAAGCATACCTCAGTTTATGCATAAAAGAATAAAATTTCTCTCACAAGTTGTTATTGGTGGAAGGTGGGGGGCAGGGATTTTTGAAGTCCTCTACTGGCAATTTTACACATATGACTTCTGAAGAACCTCTCCCACATCAGCTTTCTACTCTGTGCTGTACAAACCAGACCTCTCCTTGAAGATGTGTGACATCTGACATCAAAAGCTATGGGACATGCTGACATCATAAAATGAGTACTGGTGCTCTACTTCCTGTTACAGAGATTTCTAGAAGCCACTCATCCCTACCCCAAGAGGATCAGTACTTGGATACTATTGTAAACCATGAAAATAGCCCCCACTTAATGTAAATTAAACATATTCTCATCTTGACTTCTCTTTAGCTACAGTCCCAAGAGCTCATCACATTGTGGACACCCCACTCCAGCAGGAAAAACATGGAGGGGAAGTTGAAACTGCAACTGAAAACAGTCATAAGCAACATTAGCTAAATATATCTCATTTGTAATAGCTTTTACAAGGATGTACAACCAAGGGAACACATTGCAAAGGCTCCTCCAAGCTCTTAGAAGAAGCCTGTGCAGCTAAGAGAGCCACAACTCAAGTTTATTTGTTGATCATCTTCAGGGAAGAGCCTTCTCAGGGCTCTGATTGTAGCTGAGGATGCCAATCTCAAAACAGTGGTAACAGTGAATGACTGAAACCAACCATAGTCTCCACAGAGGAAAAAGGATATTTTTGAATAGACATTAGAAAGTAAAATCAGGATGATTCTGTGATAACTAGGAATACAGAGGGACAGACAAAGAATGGAAGGAATGTGGTACCATCTGATCTGGCCTGTATCCTCTAGCACTAACTAAAACACTCACATTCAGTTCTAACATGGGATATAGAGATGACCATGGCAAAGATGGAGGCCTGTAAACTAATCTCTTGATTCTGTTGGCCCTTGTGCTCTAGGTCCCTATGCTAAGCTCAGTCCTAAGCACCAGTTTCTCCAGTTCTTTAGTGGGTCTGGGGTCTTTTCTGCTTGTGCTTCTGCATAAAGCTCTTCAGCAAGATCCCTTTAAACTCCTGTCTCCCAGGACAAGTCTATTTACTGACTATTTTTAATCCAAGACATACTTTTTATACAACCTGGCCAAAGCCCAGGCTCACAGGGAGGTAGGAGTGTGTTTTAGGTTTGTTGTGGCATGCTGAATGTACTTTGTTTTAACTTTTGAAAATATACCCTTTGGGGCTTGATTTCCCAGTCTAGACCCCAAATCAGTGAAAATATAGCAGAATACAGGCAGGAAAAAGGAAACATGTCAACCAGTTACAGCTGTGACCCTAGAACTCTGGAGAAAAATGCCCAGAGTACCACAGGGTCTGGAGAACATAAAGCCAATGAAAAAAAAAACCTAAAAAACTGCCAAGATCAGTTACAGAGAGACTGAGCTCCCATAGGTACTCAATCTTTGCCCAAACTTCACAGAAAACACACTCCTTTCTCAGGATGTCTTTGCTGCTTCCCAAATAATCCCAAAAGGAGACTTGCTGGACGTCCTGTAATGAATAAAACTGCTGATGGGGATGGATTTGTAAACCCAAAATACCATATGTGGAGTCAGAACACTTTATTTATACCTCAGCCTGATGCTTCGCCCACGCACTCAGGATTATGGAAGAAATATATGGCTGCCTGCTGGCCTAGAACTCTCTCAGGCCTTCCCCGGCAGCCTTGGTGAGAGCAGTGACCCAGGGCCAAGCATCCATCTGTAGCACAACGGCCTTTTCAAGTTAAAAGGAAAGTAATAGAGAGTAGAATTAAGATAGTAAACATATTTCTGTGTATCTTCTGTTTCTGTCTACAAATGGGAACCCAAGCAGACTCTTTGGCATAAGATTATAGGTTAAAAAATAAATTCACCAAGTATTACATAATAATAAGATAAGAATAATTAAGAATAATATATTTCCTTTTACAAACATTGGTGGATAACCTTTAAGATATTTTAAGGGTTATGTTCAGGCCACACACAGGATGGATAATATTTTTTCTTCATATTTTTTTTAACGGAAAAGAAACCAATTTTGCCTAAAATAGAAAGAAGGCTATGGGTCTTGCATTTATCAAAGAAATGAGGATGTTTTATCATGCAAAACTATCTTTATTTCAAAGAAACTTAGAACTAAAGCCAAACCTACAGAGCATATATGCAAACGATAGTAACATCTGTCATCAAGGAAGGGCTCAATGTGTCCTTAATAGAAATTAAATCTTGTTGTCTGGGCTTCTGTGGTTCCAGAGCTCAAGTCAAAACAACCTTGACATGGGTAGTAAACGTTACAGATACACACAAGTCAACCCATATGCATCCCCCCACACACACATACCTATTCAAGATTCTCATTGCAACTTTGACCTCAATAAATACTCATTCAGTCCTTTTACCACTCGTGGCTAGCCTTTAGAATTTCTCAAAAAAAAAAATAAATAAATAAATAAAATAAAGCAGGGACAGAAGAATGGAAAGGACCTACCACGTGACACTCCCTAGTGGGAAGCAGGTCTGGAATAAGAGTGAGGTGGGAGGAAAACCTTCCTACCAAGATCCAGGTAATATCAGAGCTGTGAACCAGCATGGTCTACTTTAATTTTCAGTACGGCCTCACGAGGCTAATCCTGAGCTGTCATCAGGAGGAAGTGAGCAGAGACTGGAAGGCCTTAAGAAATTAATCTGCAAGGCCTTGTGAAATGGAGAAACTTGCATATGGAGTTGGATAGGGCACAGTTTCCAAACATGGCTATGCATCCCTTAAAGATGTCATTACTTTCTAAGAAATGAATCGTTCAGTGATTTCACTGTGTGCAACTGTCATACAGTGTACTTCCCCAAACCCAGACGATGTCACTGTCTCTACATATTAGAATCTTGTGGCACCACTGTCATGTGTTTTACAATTAATTATTATTAACCAAAATTTCTTCTGCATGCATCATTGTGTTTCGTTTTGTTTTGTTTTGTTTTCATTCTAAGTCAGTGGTTCTCAACCTGTGGGAATTGACCACTTTGGAGGCTAATTGACCTATTCACAGGGATTGCCTAAGACCATCAGAACGCACAGATATTTACACTATGATTTCTAAAAGAAGCAAAATTACAGCTTTGAAGTAGCACTGAAAGTAACTTTATGGTTGGGGTTCACCACAACTGTATTAGGGTCACAGCTTTAGGAAGGTTGAGAACCACAGTTCTAGATATTGGTGTCAAGTTGTTTGAGATTATATCAATATTTAAATCAATAGATTTAGTGGAAATCAGATGACCCTGTAAAATGGCAGATCTCATCCCATCAGTTGAAAAATCAGAATAGAAAGAAATCACAAGCTTACTCAAGAAGGAAGACGTCCACCAGTCAACTGCTGCAGACTTTAGTTGCAACCATCAATACATCTCTGAGTCCACATGCAGCCTGTGGCCAGTTCTGTCCAAATTTGTTGGACAGCAACACATTCCTTGAACAAACTCTCAGTTTCTTAATAGGCATATAGATGATCAAGATAGATGATGGATGGTAAATCCAGATAGACAGACAGGCAGACAGACAGAAACAGATGGCTGAGATAATAAAAGTATATAAAAAACAGATAAAAAAATAAACACAGGTGATAGATTGACCCCTACATGCTCTGCTCTGTGTATGGCTGTGCTATACAGTGATTTTAACACTACTGGGTCTAAGATTCAAATATGTCTTGATCTGATTCCAGAGTTTAAACTCTTTTCCTGACACCAGATCTTGACTGTAATTGCCAGATACTGAATGGCTCCATTATATTTAATCCATTCCCTCATTCATTCCGGAAACTTTTAGAAAGTAACTTTACCTTTTTAATACTGAACTGGACTATAAAAATGTAGAAGAATAATAAATTCTGCCTTGGCACAACAGACATATTTGAACTAGCTAAACATGAAGGAGGATGATTCTTCTGGCAGAAGGAGCTACTTCAAGAAGACCCACAGGATGTGTGTGAGATGAGGGGAAGGAGGAAAAGAGGGAAGAAGAGAGAGAGAGGGAGAGAAAGAGAGATACCCACACAAAATGGGAAAGTCCAAGTTGAGGCTGAGATAGCAGGTACCAGCCTTCTCCTGTACTCTGATGCAGTCTGTTAGGGTTTCTCACTTTGCCCAAGACACAGAGAGAAATACCAGCGTTATCTGTAAGAGGCAGTTAATGGTATAGATATCTGTGGTCAGGTGAGTTACTGGCAGGGAGGTGGAGGCTCTGACACCAGCAGGGCATAGAAATTGCATCAAGAATAGAATGGGATTATTGACACAGGGACTATAGTCACAGAGAAGCAGCAACTGGTTACAGATAATGATATTAACAGAGACAAACCTGTCCAGTTTAGGTTCCTATGTGATAGCAGAGGGGACTCTCCAGACTATCTTTCCCCCCTTTCCCCTATTCCTTTTTTTTCACTCCTCCATCATTCTCCCTCCACCTCCAGCTCTGTGAGTGACATGTGGAAAGCTTGTACCTAGGGGAGGAGATCTGAAATACCTTATCTGACATTTGTTCTGAGAAAAGTCAGGGCTATGACTTCACACCAAGTCCTAAACTGCCACCTGTGACATGGAAATGAACTCTTGACCCAAAACCTCAGCTTTTACATTCATCTGGAGAAATAGCTATTGCACAAAAATACTGGGCTACCTCAGTTTGACCAAAGGCAGTCACCTGAGTGTACCTACTTTCTTCCTAGAGTGTAGCTGAAGGCAGGGAGAAAAGAAAACAAATGAGAACCACCACCTGCAGTATAAATGTGTAAAATGACCTCAGCACAGTTCTACAAGCTCTGGAGCTAAGTAGGAATACTCTAGAATTCACCCTCTTCTGGATCCCTCCTAGCAACTGGCCTACAGAAGTGCACAGAGCCTGGAGCCTGGATATCTGTATAAAGCCTCATTAGGATGGCTCAGATCATGTGACACAGCTCTGGCTTTCAGGGGTAAAAGGTTTTGGCAATGGCTAAGGGGAAACAGCCCTGGCATACTACTCAGGAAGTGGGCAACTGCTCAGTCAAGCACTCAGCAAGGGCCTGCTTGGCATGTGTGGTGGTTTAAATATGTTTGGCTTATGGGAAGCGGCACTATTAGAAGATGTGGCCTTGTTGGAGGAAGTATGTCACTATGGAGACAGGTTTTGAGGTATCCTAATGTTCTAGCGGCACCCAATGCATAAGAGAGCCTCCTCCTCCTGGTGGCAGGGGGATCAAGATGTAGAACTCTCAGCTCCTCCAGCAGTGAGAATGCCTGCAGGCTACTATGCCTCCCATCATGATAAAAAGGACTGAACCTCTGAAACTGTAAGCCTGCCCCAATTAAATGTTTGCCTTTGTAAGAGTTGCCTCGGTCATGGGGTCTCTTCACAGCAATGGAACCCAAAATAAGCATGTTTCCTGTGGATCCTTCCTCTTTAGGTGGTTTCTGGGAACACCATTTCCGTTTGAAACAGGGAATATTAAAGAGTGAGGAAACAGAGGTACAGACAGGGCACAAAAAGAAGATGCTTTCCTTCTGTTCACTCTGTACCTTAACTTTCAGGACCATCAACAAAACTTATAAGATGAAATTAAAAGCTGGCAGAAAAGTCCTCATTTTTCAAATCCCCAAACACTTCAAACGAAATCGCTTACACTTTCGGGTGCAGACTCTCATCTGTCCTCCTGAGCTTCTAGATGCAGCCCTCATTTGCTGCAGCTTGGCCAAGCCTCCTTTCAGACAGACAACCAACAATTCAGCAAAGAGAAAATGCCCGAAAATGAGATTTGAACAACAGGCCCTCAGTGGACCCTCAGGACCCAGTGTTCCCTTGTCTGCTGAGACCCACTTTTCTAGTGAGTCAGTAAATCTCAGCAGCAGCGCAATCCACAGTTTCTGTAGATGAGAGCTCTAGGCAGGTCTCTTAATCAGGCTCCTCCTCCTATAACCAGGCTCCTCCTCCCCGGCTCAACTTTCACTGGGCCCCTGAAGCCGTTCTTGTCCCACATGAATGACTAGATGTCTTAGTCACTGTTTCTATTGCTGTGAAAAGACATGACCAAGGCAACTTGTATAAGAGAAAGCATTTCATTAAAAACTTACTTACAATTTTAGAGTCTATTATCATGACGGGGAGTATGGTGTCATACAGGCAGGTTCTGAGAGCTATATCCTCTTTTTTTAATAAATTTTTTTTCAGTTCAGTTGTTACCCCCTCCTGGTCTGCCCCACTACCACAATTCCACATTCCATTCCTCCTGCCCCGTCTCTCTAAGAAGATGTCCCCATCACCCCTACAGGTCTCCCCACTCCCTGGGACCTCAAATCTCTCAAGGGTTAGGCTCCTCTTCTCTCACTGATGCCAGACCAGGCAGTCCTCCATTGTAAATATGCTGAAGGCCTTGTACCAGCTAGTGTATGCTGCCTGGTTGGTGGCTCAGTATCTGAAAGATCACAGGGATCCAAGTTAGTTGAGACTGCTGGTCTTCTTTTGGGGTTGCTCTCCTCCTCAGCTTCTTCCAGTTCTTCCCTAATTCAACCACAGTCCATTGGTTAGGTATAAGTATCTGCATCTGTCTCAGTCAGCTGCTTGTTGGGCCTCTTGGAGGACAGCTATGCTAAGCTCCTGTCTGTAAGCACACCATAGCATCAGTAATAGTATCAGGCCTTGGGCCCCCCCTTGAGATGGGTCCCAAGTTGGGCCAGACACTAGACTACTTTCCCTCAGTCTTTTCTCCATTTTTGTCCCTGACGTTCTTTTATACAGGAACAATTATAGATCAGTGTTTTTGACTGTGGGATGGCAACCCCATCCCTCCACTTGATGCCCTGTCTTTCTACTACAGATGGACTCTACAAGTTACTTCTTCCCACTATTGGGCATTTTATCTAAGGTGCCTTTTAATCCTAAGAGTCTCTTATTTTCCAGGCCTCTGGTACATTCTAGAGGGTCCACCCCACATCCCACTCACCGAGGTTGAATATTACCATTCTTCCTGCTAGCCCTCAAGATGTCTCTCCTGTCTCCTGCCTCCACCCACTCCCCTATACAATATATGATCATGTTCTCCTTATTCAGACCCAAAAAGACATGCTTGGTATGTACTCACTAATAAGTGAATATTAGCCCAAAAATGTACAGAATAACCATGATACAATCCACAGAACCCAAGATGGTTAAAAAGCTGAAGGATGCTCCAATCCCACTTCAGAGGGAGAAGAGAGCAATCATGGAAGCAGAGGGAGGGAGGGAGGGGGAGGGAGGGAAGGAGGAAGGGAGGGAGGGAGGGAAGGAGAGAGGGACCTGGGTAGGAGAGGAGAAGAGAGCTACATCCTTAGGCAGAGGCAGAGATAGCAAGACTTGGCCTGTCATAAACTTTTGAAACCTCATAGCTCACCCCCAGTGATATACCTCCTCCAACAAGACCGTGCCTAATCCTTCTAATCCTTTCAAACAGTTCCACTCCTTAGTGGCTAAGCTTTCAAATATATAAGTCTATCGAGAGGTTGGTGCAATCTCATTCAAACCACCACACTAGGCAACCAAGAAAATTCTGCCATTGTAGGAACACAGTAAAGAATGACTTCCTCAGACTCCATGGCACACTCATCAGACAGAGGAAGAGGAGTCACTGCAAAGGCACAGGGTGTTTATGTTGTCAGCGAAACTTTGGTTTTCTTTCAGCACAGGAGAAGAAACTCTAAAAATCCTTTAGTCCTTGGATCCTGAAGATCTTGGATGACTGATTTCATCATGTTCCTGCAGAGTCAAATGTTAGGTCTGTCTCCAGCAAACACCCAGAAAATTCTTCTGGTTATTTAATGTAAAAGCCTCACCTGTGACTTCATCTTCCTCTCCTATTTATCTTCTATTTACTCTATGTCTTTACTTTGTTTAACTTAATTTTACTTTTCTTTTTGGAGCCTTTTGGGGCTTTCTAAAATGTTGTTATAAAGGCAGAGAATTGGCTATGGAGTTACTCAGTGATCATTCTGTTCTATAGACTCCCTGGATGGAGCACTCCCAGGTCATGGTGTCAGCCCTAACTCCTTAAAACTTGTTTGGTTGACCCTGTGCTGAAAAGCACACATCATATTTCAAGAGACGATGTTTAGGCCATTTAATACTCATTGATTTGTCCTATTAACCTGAAAACTTTAACAAAAACTACAAAATAAAGTTAGAAAGGATAAATTTATATTTGACATATTTTGAGGCTTCATTTATATATTTTAATTTTTATAGACTATAAACACTGTTTCCTTTTCCTAAGATCAATTATTTTATTTTTTATATTTTAATCAAATATAATTATTACTTCTCCTCCCTCCATCCCATCCCATCTCATGCCTCTCAGCCTCAAATTGCTAGCTTTTTTTTTACTATTGTTATATGATATACATATTTATATGTATTGTCATATTTATGTATATACACCAGGTATAAGTCCATAAACATATAAATATAATCTGCTTGATTGCAGTTTGTTATTTGTATGTATTTGTATGGTTTCAAGGATTCATACAAGGATTGACCACTTTATAATGGATAACCTGTTAGGGGTCTCATCCCTGAAATAGGCTAATTCTCACTTTCTCAGAAATCATGATTTACCAGTAGTTTTATCTAAGAATCAGGTCCAGAGAAATTTTCTCCTTTTACATTAGCATGACTTCTGGTGTTTTCATTGTTCAGGTCTTGGTTAGACAGCTATATTGCTGAGGCAGCTTTCCTGGTATTTCTAAGAGACACAATCTCACAGTAGACTCCCTATGTTCTAGGTATTACACTCTTTCCTCCCCCATCTTCCACAGTGTTCACTGAGCCTTAGGTGTGCAGGGACTGTGCTATAGATATAAGGTAAATGTTGCATGTTCTCTCTTATCTGCATGTTCCTAGTTCCAAACATCCAGACGAGGACATACAATCAGAAATAAACTATAGAAATTGAGAAACTAAGAAGAACTATGGGGGAAGGGGGGTAGAAAGGGGCACAGCAGGATACAGGTGGTATAAAGGGGTAAATTGGAAAAATGGTGATGAAAAGCTTTAATTTGAGTGGTGGAGGGAGGTCAACATAGAAGGAGAGGGAGAGAGGAGAGAAAAATAACACTAAGGGTGATTGAAAAGCTTTAAGAAGTCATATTATTTATATTGTTTAAAATTACTTATAATGTACACACACACCTCACATGACCTGATAATGTTTCCCCTAAGAAACAGACTATATAAGAAAAATTTCAATACTAGGACTTTTAAAGTTGCTAATCAGATAAGTCCAAGAGACTACAAAAACAATACAGGCTTTTACCTCCCAGAGGATCAAAGTAAGTCCCTATTGAAGATACTCATACTTTAGAAACAGAACTTCAAAGATCTGGGCTACATCTGACATGGAAGCCTCCTCCCTGAGGTCTAGCTTTCATAGTACCAGAAGATGCCTTGCAAGCTGCCAAGGGAGGGAAGCAACCAATAGTCCTACCCAGCTGTGTTATCTATGAGCCAGGGCAGTGATCAGCCTAGCAAGATAACCCTAGAGGAGCAATAAAGATGCTTATATTATAGTAGTAACAAATAGCTGTATAGCTGGGGTTCAGGCTAGATGAACAAGAGGGAGGGAATACCTAAAGCTGGAAACCTTGCCAAACACCTAGGGCTCCAGGAGAAGCTCCCACTACTTTACTAGACCAGCATTAATTCCTAACTGCAGTCTAAAACGTATCCTTATACCCACAGAGACATATAGCTCTCACCACTCAAGATGATTATCAAAAAGCACAACTGGTCAAAATGCAGGAATCAATTTAAGGGGTTAATGGGGTGTCACATCTTCAACACACACACATACAATTTTAAGTGGCTAAGAACACATGTATATGCTAAGTCCTCACTTAGCCTTGGTTTAATGCTGGGTCTTCTGGAACCACTCTTCTGTGCATTAATGGAGGGTGTATAATTCAAGAAGAGTTAGAGATAGTCACCATCCAAGCAGTAGTTAATTAAATATATAAGTGTTATATCACCTGTAGCTTGAAGTACTTCAACCAAGAAAAACCTATCATGCTGGGGTTTGGATGCAAATAACTGTATGTGCTGAGGTTTCTATTCTGCTTTTCAGGATTTTATCCTGGAGGGAAAAATGAGTGCAGCCAAATAACAAAATATATTGTGAAATATATTTTTGTCTTCTTTACAAAAGAAAAAAACTGAGCTAGAAGTACTTAACATAGTAAATGTCTCATGACCAGACAGGGACTAAGTTACACCCTAGAGTCAAAATTCCAGACTCCCATAGAAGACGCTCCAAAAGGAGCTCCCATAGAAAAACCCTTTTATTGGGTTCAAAAGTTCATCCTTGAGCAGAAGAAAAAAAATGTAAGTATTTTTCCAGGCAGAATATAAATGAGACAGTGCTGATTCGCCAGCCCTTTGTTCTGCTGCTGTGTGGAGGCCACTGTGTAGAAGGGAGGTTTCTCTGTAGCCCATGCACTCAAGTGGGGTGCGGTGAGGCAGAGCAGAAGGAGTATCAGAGTGTCCAATCCTTCCCCCACTAGAACACAACCATTCCATATTTGGAACACAGCGTTGTCCTTCTGTAAGCCCCAGGGAAAGGGAAACACACATGCATCTTCTATCCATCAGCACTGCCTTTGTGACCACCTATGCCTCAAAGGCTTCATAAATAAGATAGCATTGCCAGCTAAACAATACCTATATTTAATGCACTCTCTTAGAAAGCCCTCACAGGGCTCCCTTTAACATTATATGCTCAGTGAATCCACACGTGCTGCAATGCTTACCTGACCTTCCCATGGCTTGTTTCACTGAGCCACTTCCCATCCACTGAACAGCAACATTAGTGAGTCAGATGGTAGTGACTAAAAAGTACAGCTCACCATCACAGGACAAATCACCCAGGCCACTCAAGTGGAAGGAACTTCACAGGCACTGCACAGAACTGTGGCACTAGATTCAAAGAAAAAGTCTTGAGCCAGACTCATTTTTCTTTGATTCCCAGCTATCAGTAAGCAATATAGGACACAATGGAAAAGGAAATAATAACTTTTAGGTATGTTCTTGCTTTTGAAGTTATTATGAAGGAGAATGTGACTGTGACCTCTTTCTCAGTGTGTTTGAGGATGGCCTATAGAAAACCTACTGATTTATGTAAGTTGATCATGTATCCTGTCACTTTTGCCAAAATTGTTAATCATTTTTATAAGTTTTCTGGTAGGATTTTTAGGATCCTTTTTATAGAATACAATATGATAATCAAATAGGGATAACTTTTTTTTCTATTTGTATCCATTTTAATTTCCTTCTCATGACTTTTTGTACCAGTGAGTGTGTTAAATTATATTGAAAGGAAGAGGGGATAGTGGACAGGCCTGCCTCATTCCTGATTTTAATGAGATTACTTCAATTTTTAGCCATTTAGAATGATGATGATGGTAGGTTTGATGTATATAGCTCTTATTATGTTGAGGTATGTTCTCTCCAGTCCAGCTCACTCTAGGAATTTTTCTAGGACAGCATTTTGATTTTGTCAAAAAAAAAAAAAAGCAAGAAATTAATCTTCCAACAAACACAAAAGAAGATAGGCACAAACATAATTCCACCTCTAACAACAAAAATAACAGGAAGCAGCAACCACTTTTCTCTAATAACTCTTAACATCAATGGACTCAATTCCCCAATAAAAAGACGTAGACTAACAGTCTACCTTAGTAAGCAGGGCCCAGCATTTTGGTGCATACAGGAAACACACCTCAATAACACTACCTCAGAGTAAAAGGCTGAAAAAAACTTTCCAAGCATATTGTCCCATGAAACAAGCTAGAGTAGTCATTCTAATATCAAATAAAATTGACTTTCATCCGAAACTTATCAAAAAAGATCAGGAAGGACACTTCATATTCGTCAAAAGAAAAATCTACCAAGATGAACTCTCACTTCTGAACATCTATGCTCCACATGCAAGGGAACCCACATTCATAAAAGAAATTTTACTAAATCTCAAAGCACACGTTGCAGCTCACAAAATAATATTGGGAGACTTCAACACCCCACTCTCAGCAATGAACAGATGATGGAAACAGAAACTAAACAGAGACACAGTGAAATTAACCAAATGGATTTAACAGATATCTATAGAAAGTTACATCCTAAAACAAACAATATATATATATATATATATATATATATATATATATATATATATATATTCTTCTCAGTAACTCAGGGTACCTTCTGCCAAATTTACCATATAATTGGCCACAAAACAGGCCTCAACAGACACAAGAAGATTGAAATAATCCCTTGCATCCTATCAGATCACCACGGACTAAGGCTGGTCTTCAATAACAACAAAAACAATGGAAAGCCCACACACTGTAGAACAACGTTCTACTCAATGATAATGTGGTCAGGGAAGAAATAAAGAAAGAAATTAAAGACTTTTTGGAATTCAATAAAAATGAAGGCACATCATAATAAAACTTATGGGACACAATCTAAGAGGAAAACTCATAACTCTGAGTGCCTCCAAAAAGAAACTGGAGAGAGCATACACTAGCAACTTGACAGAACACCTGAAAGCTCTAGAAGAAACAGAAGCAAATAAACCCAAGAGTAGTAGACAGCAGGAAATATTCAAACTCAGGCCTGAAATCAAACAAGTAGAAACAAAAAGAAGTACACAAAGAATCAACAAAACCAGGACCTGATTCTTTGAAAAAAATCAAGAGATAGATAAACTCTTAGCCAGACTACCAGAGGGCACAGAGATAATATCCAAAACAGCAATGAAAAGGGTGACATAACAAGAGAAACCAAGGAAACTAAAAAAAAAATCATCAGATCCTACTACAAAAGCCTATACTCAACAAAACTGGAAAATTTGGATGAAACAGACATTTTTCTAGACAGATACCAGGTACCAAAGTTAAATGATCAGGTAAGGATCAGGTAAACCATCTCAACAGTCTTATAACCCCTAAAGATATAGAAGCAATCATTAAAAGACTCCCAACCAAAAAAAAAAAAAAGGCCCAGGACCAGATGGGTTTGCTGTAGAATTCTATCAGACCTTCAAAGAAGACCTAATACCAATTTTCTTCAAACTATGTCACAAAATAGAAACAGAAGGAACACTACCCAATTAATTATATGATTAATTAAACCTAAAGCACACAAAGACCAACAAAAAGAGAACTCCAGAGCAATTTTCCTTATGAATATTGATGCAAAAATAGTCAATAAAATTCTTCCAAATCAAATCCACAAACACATCAAAACAATCAACCATTATGATCAAGAAGGCTTCATCCCAGGGATGCATGGATGGTTCAATGTTCACAAATCCATCAATGTAATCCACTATATAAACAAACTCAAAGAAAATAAACCACATAATCATCTCATTAGATGCTAAGAAAGCATTTGACAAAATTCAACATCCCTTCTTGGTAAAAGTCTTGGAACAATCAGGAATTCAAGGCCCATACCTAAACATAGTAAAAGCAATATACAGCATAGCAGTAGCCAACATCAAACTAAATGGAGAGAAACTTTAAGCAATCTGACTAAAATTAGGGACTAGACAAGGCTGTCCACTCTCTCCCTACCTATTCAATATAGTACTCAAAGTTCTGGCCAAGGCAATTAGACAACAAAAGGAAGTCAAAGGGATACAAATTGAAAAGGAAAAATTCAAAAATATCACTATTTGCAGATGATATGACAGTATACATAGGTGACCCCAAAACTTCCACCAAAGAATTCCTACAGCTGACAAACAACTTCAGCAAAGTGGGTGGATATAAAATTGACTCAAACACATGAGTAACCTTCCTCTATTCAAAGGATAAACTGGCTGAGAAAGAAATTAGGGAAATGACACCCTTCACAATAGTCACAAAAAAATATAAAATACCTTACTTGGTGTTAACCAAGTAAGCGAAAGATCTGTGTGACAAGAACTTCAAGTCTTTGAAGAAAGAAATCAAAGAAGATCTCAGAAGATGTAAAGATCTTTCATGCTCATGGATTGGCAGGATTAATATAGTAAAAATGGCCACCTAGCCAAAAGCAATCTATAGATTCAATGCAATCCCCATCAAACTTCCAACTCAGTCTTTCATAGAGTTAGAAAGAGCAATTTGCAAATTTATTTGGAATAACAAAAAAACCCAATAGCAAAAACTATTCTCAACAGTAAAAGAACTTCTGGGAGAATCACCATCCCAGACCTCAAACTGTATTACAAAGCAATAGTGATTAAAAAAATAATAATAACTGTATGGTATTGGTACAAAGACAGATGGGAAGATCAATAAAATAGAACTGAAGACCCAGAAATGAACCAAAGACCCAGAAATGAACCCACATACCTACGGTCACTTGATCTTTAACAAAGGAGCTAAAACCATCCAGTGGAAAAAAGACAGCATTTTCAACAAATGGTGCTGATTTAACGGGAGGTCAGCATGTAGAAGAATGCAAATCGATCCATTCTTATCTCCTTGTATAAAACTCAAGTCCAAGAGGATCAAGAACCTCCACATAAAACCAGACACACTGAAACTACTAGAAGATAAAGTGGGGAAGAGCCTAGAACACATGGGTGTAGGGGAAAATTTCTGCAGCAAAACACCAATGACTCATGCTCTGAGATCAATAGACAAATGGGCCCTCATAAAATTTCAAAGCTTCTAAGGTAAAAGACACTGTCAATAGGACAAAATAGCAACCAACAGATTGGGAAAAGATCTTTACCAATCCTATATCTGATAGAGGGCTAATATCCAATACTCGAAAAGAACTCAAGAAGTCAAACTTTAGGGAATCAAATAACTATTAAAAAATAGGGTACAACCTAAACAAAGAATTCTCAACTGAGGAATATCGAATGGCCAAGAAGCACCTAAAGAAATATACAACATCCTTAGTCATCAGTGAAATGCAAATCAAAACAACCCTGAGATTTCACCTTATACCAGTCAGAATGGCTAAGATCAAAAACTCAGGTGACAGCAAATGTTGGTAAGGATGTGGAGAAATAGGAACAGCAGCACCCCGCAGAAGAAAGGTTACTGTACTTGCTTGGTTGCATGGGTGATCGAGTCCCATGTTGGTTGAGCCGTCTTTTGTCAGAGGTGGATGTCTCAGGGTAGGAGAGGCAGGCTCAGGGCTCCCAGTGAGAATCTCTGTTCTGGGCCCCAGCCATCACAGGGGTGGGCACGCAGCAGGACAAAGACTGTGGGAGGTCTATTTGCCGAGATTGGCCACCATCTTGCAATCTTTGGACTCCGGCAGGATGGAGGCGGGGAATGTGAGGGCGAGCACTGAGAAGGGAGAGCTCTGGTGCCAAGCCTCATGGGAAATATACCTGTTTAGCAGACTCGACCAGGAAGGTTCTTGTAGACTCGTGGGTGTTCATGCCCCACTTTGGTGCTCCAGTTATAGGGAAAAAAACTAGGGCTGGGGAACTGCAGTGTCTCTCACACCAAAGGTTCACCAAAGGCCTCTCCACAGTTCCTCATGGCACAGCCCCAACACACAAGGAAGTCCTTGGGTTTCCAAAACCTGTTTATTGACATGGCGGATGGTGGATGGATCTGGATGTGCACCCCCCAAACCCAGGGCGGACCTGAGTTAAATAGGAAGGGGAAGAGGGGAAAGGGGCTGGGGAAGAATGCTTAATTGGCTCCACAATCTGGCCTTCAGGTACCTCATTAGTATGTAAATTTCTCTAGGGCCTGGGGCCTGTTTATCACGCCCACCTGTGTACATGACTGAAGGGTGAAGGTGGAATGGAGATTAGACCTCATGTCAGGCTCCACAGTTCAAATCACAGTTAAAATGGTACAACTATCTCTCCTTTTTCATCACAATTCTGTATTTTAAGCCCTGAATTATTATTTTGTGGTTGATTCACTGAAAAATTAGCAACAATAAAAGGTGGTTTAATGTATTTGGCACATGTCAAAAAGAAAATGGTTTGTTATTTAATTTCTCAAATCAAAAAAAATCCATTGAGGCTACATTTTTTTCAAATATTCTTGGCAAATGTCAGTATAAAGAAAATTTGCTTTTTTACTTCTCCATCTAATGACAAGGGCTAACTAAGCCAAAGCTTCTGAAAACCAGAAACAGTCACCAAAACAGACCAGTGGGAAACAAACTGGAAAAATTTGAGATGTCAACTTCAACGGGAAACTGAAGATCAAAGAAACCAAAATTGCTTCTCTTTTATGCTCTCCCTGATGAATTTGCTTTTAAGTACTAAATTTTCTGAGACATCCACACATATAGTGGTTAGTGTCCAAGGATGTCTATCAAAGATGAAGCAAAGAGAATAAAATATATTTTTCTGTCCCTCATCTTAGAGGGACATTCTCGGTTTCCAAATTGTGCCATCTGATCAAGTTCTACCACAGAGGAAATAAATACTTGGGTATCTCAGAAGATAGACACAAGAGAGCCCAACTCTTGTATACTTAAACCCACTACTATATGGTGTTTACCAACCTCACATTGTGGGTATAAGTATCTTGGAAGCTTTAAGACAAGATGTGGTATGTTCAGAATCAATCTGCAATTGTTTATTACTTCCAGATATTTGTAAGATTTTTGATGCTAGGAAAAGGAAAGAGAGAGGAAGGAAGGAAGGGAGAAGAGAGGGGGATAGAAGGGAAGGAGGAAAGGGAAGAGGAGAAGAAGGAAGGAAGGAAGGAAGGAAGGAAGGAAGGAAGGAAGGAAGGAAGGGAGAGAGGGAGAAAGGGAGGGAGGGAGAGAGAGAAAGGGGAGGGAGACAGAGAAAGGGGAGGGAAGGGAGGGAGAGGAGAAAGGAGGAGGAGGAAGAAAGAAAGTCTTAAATTCAGGAGGACTCAACAGGAAGAATTAAAATGGAACAAGCACACAATGCATCTCACAGAAAAAAAGTGGTCTCTGATGTGCCTGGTTTCAAAGTTCTCAATTTCTTTCACAAGGGTTAGGGATGACCCGTAGAGAAACTGGCAATGAGAAATACAACGATGTGATATCAATTGAAACAATACTTTTAAAACTCAATTTATTGAGATCATTATTTATTCCTTAATTATTTACTTTTATGTTAGGGTGACAAAATAAATTTTAACAAAGCAATGATAATGGAGGGCAGTATAATTTGTGGGTGTTTTAATATTTGTGCTTCATAAGATAAAAATATGTTGCTGAGACTGGAAGCCCATGAAACACATTACATACTTAGAATGTTTTTCTGTTTCTGTGGCACATTAGGATACCTGGGAAATTTAAACTCTGCTCAGTCTCTACTTCAAATCATCTGCATTAGTATCTCTAAAGAACAGTCTCCTCGTCTCTACACTTTTACATTCATCTCCATGTGAAGCTCATTTGAAGAACCTGTGAGCAAGGGAGCTGAATGGAGCTCTGGCTGTGTGCTGTCAACCTTGTGGCTCTGTACTGCAAAGTAGTACTGCTTAACTGTCAATAAACTCTCTAGTCAACCAAACCCTGAGAGTACAAAATGCAATGATTAGTATCACTTTTGCCTTTTGTTAAGTGATGTTCAGCATCATAAATAATCACCAAATCAAACTGAGATCATTAGAAATTATTTCAGAAAATAGAAAAATATGGCACAATAAAACGGCAGTAGGAGGTTAAAGTTCAAAGGAAGATCCCGAGAGCATTGGCATTTTGTTTCACAGACATTGTTGTTGTTGTTTTTTTTTTTTTTTTTTTTAAATCTTTGAGGTCAAATGTAAGAAAATCTAATTGATAAATAGAGAGCATGGAAAGAAAGGATGTTTTGGAACATGGAAATTGGAAGAAATGGAGAAAGAAATCATCAGTCATTAAAACTGCAGTACAATATGACTACAGACTTCTGAGAATGGCTGTGAAAGTCAATCCATCAAGCTGATAAATAAAAACTATCTTCATCCATTGAGCTTGTCACACCAGCTGCAGCCCAGGCGCCTCACAAATGGCAGGAACTGATTTCTCATAGTTCTGGGTTCCAGAAAATCTGAGATCAAAGCACTTGTGGTTATGGTGTCTGGGGAGGTCCCGTATCCCAGATTAGTTAAGGGTTGGGAATTCAACCGTTGTGGAGAGACACACACACACCAGGATCAGGTTGCCAACTGTTGGTAAAGATGCAAAAACGTTAGAAATTTTTGCCATAACCTAAACATTTTCCCTTATTATTTTTATTTCTCTCTCATATATTACATCCCAACTGCGGTTTTCTCTCCCTCTCCTCCTTTAAGTATCTCCCTCTCCACCTCCCCTCTCTGCCAGATTCATACCCCACCTCTGCCTTCCTTCAGAAAAAGCAGGCTTCCCCAGGACAGCAACCAAACCCAGGATAACAAGCTATAACAAGACCAGGCACATACTGTCATGACAAGGTTTAACTAGGTAGGAGGAAAAGGATCCAACAACTAGGCTGAATGAATGAATGAATGAATGAATGAATAAATAAATAAATAAATAAATAAATAAATAAATAAATAAGTCAGAGACAAAGCTGGCTCCACTATCAGGAATCCCAGAACACCAAGCTACTCAGCCATAACACATATGCAGATGGCCTCAGTCAGACCCCTACAGGCTTCCTGATCACTGTGAGTCCCTATGAGTTGATTCTGTGAGCTGTGTCCTTATCGCATCCCTGACCCCTCCAGTTCCTAAAGTCCACCCCTGTCCTTCAAAGGACTCCCTGAACTCTACCTAATGTTTGGCTATGGCACATCAATATAAGTGCATATTAGCTGTAAATAAAAGATAAATATACTATAATTCACAGACCCAGAAAAGCTATGTGAAAAATTAAGATACACACACACACACACACAGAGAGAGAGAGAGAGAGAGAGAGAGAGAGAGAGAGATTTCTTTGTGCCAGTTCAGGAACTACATGACCAGAGCTAAGCTGGGTAAAGTTAGTACATGACCGGCTTTTTCCTGTTTCCTTCTGCTTCCGTTTTTATATCCAGGACACTCAAGTGTAGTTCTCAGTAACCATGGTAACTATTTTATTAGACCCATGCTAGGCATAGATGATATAAGATCCATGATCTAAAGCTATACTTGGAGGTTTGGAGATGGAGGAGGGGGCAGATTGTAATAGAGCTGAGGGACTCAACATGTTAAGTCAGAGCTTCAGGCTGGAGCAAGATCTATTGGGGTGAATACAGAAGTGAGAAGGATGGGAGTTAGGAGGAGGAACCTATCAGGCAAGGCCAGTTCAGCCCCTGTGGGTCTGGATCTAGGCCTATGGGTATGGAGATGGTGGTAGTGCCTTGTAGGTAACTTTTTGTAACTTCTTTTACTCCACTTTAAAAAAAAATCAATGACCAGTCATGATTGAGTTTGTAAAATATGCTTTTTAATGCATAGGAAAGACAGAAGGATCATGTGGCTCTCTAACTCTAGTAATAGTTAGCGTAAAATTGATGAACCAATAAATACTGGGAAAGACATGATAGTTGGATAACATAGTTACAGCAGTAACAAACCAACAAGGACTAAAGTGCTGGGCTCTTCAGTGCATAGCTTTGCTACAGCTCAAGCTCAGAATGCTTCTCTGTTCTAATAGTTTATCACTACTTAATTATTTCTTGGGTATAAGCAGCTCCAGCAGCTCCAACAAGAAAGGCTTGGCTACCTAAATCTAATATTCCAGTTAAACATGTAGGCATTCCTGAAAGCAGAGAGAGGAGATGGATGTAATGTGGTTGCATTGCGAAGAGAAGCAGACAGTGCTATATGAAAAAAAAAGTGAGTGCCTTAGAAAAACAGGCCAAGCAAGCCATGAAAAGCAAATCAGTAAGTAATACTATTCTATGGCCTCTGCTTTGGTTCATGTCTCTGGGTTCCTGTCCTATTTAAGTTTCTGCCCTGACTTCCATCAGGGATGATCTGGGATATAGAACTAAATATAAGCTTAAACAAACCCTTTTCTTTCCAAGTTACTTTGAGTCATGATGTTTTACTATCATATATGTTGTCTAACTAAGACTATTATATAACAATGAATATGTTCTTTATATTTCCCACATCGAAATTAAAAAGACTTTTGCCTATAGGAAGAATAAAATCTTTGATCAGAAAAGTAAATCTGAAGAGGCAGAGCTGTAACTATGTCAAGACCCCTGTCCCACCATGTGTTCCAAGTTGTATCCCTTTTTTCTTCTCTTTCTTTCTTTCTTTCTTTCTTTCTTTCTTTCTTTCTATTTTTTTTTTGTTATGTGAGTCAACAAACTTTATTTCCGGTTTGGTTGCGTTGGAGTAAGCCTTCTGTCAGTTGGGTTTCCTGACTAATATGGTAGTATATGGCTTATCGAAGACATTGCCAGTATGTCTTCCACAAGGAACATTTGTAATAGTTTGTGGGAAGACATGCAAGGAAAATATAACAACTGGATCAAATTTGGAAAACACAGACTAGCACCTCTTGACAAACCCTATAAAATGTTTGCGTTTATGGGAAACAAATTTTTCAAGGCAGGATCATTCTAAAGTAGTTGTGATGAGTGGTGGGTGACAGTGAGTCAGACCATATGCATTAAGGATCTAAAATGACAAATAAAATGGGCTTTGAGGTGGAAAATAGATGACAGACAAAGGTGTTGTGAATCGTGAGACATTCCGGGGAAGTATACTTTGCAGAGCTCGTGAGGAGAGCAGTGAGAACAATGGCATAAAGCTGGATATCAACCGAAATAGAAGCAACAGAAAGTGCATAAACTCATGGAAACTAAATAATAAACTACCTAAAGATGGTCTTTCATGGAAGAAATAAGAAATTCAAGACTCCTTAAAATTAAATGGAAAACAAAATCAATATAATACCAAGATCTATGGGACACAACAAAAGTAGTCCTGGTAGGAAAATTTATGGCACTAAATATCTACACATACACACACACACTAGAAAGATTTCAAAATAATAGTTTAGCATTGAATCTGTAAGTCTTGGAAAAACAAGAACATATAATGTCCTAAAAAATTGATAGGAAAAGATGGGGGTGTAATTAAAACAATAGAAATGAGGGACCAGAAAGATGGCTTAATAGTTAAGAACACTTGCTGTTCTTGGACACAGCCCAAGTTCAGTTCCTTATACCTACCTGACAGCACACAGCCATCATTTTTTTATTTTCATTTTTTCATTTACAGTCCGGTCACTGCCTCCTCCCAGTCTGCCCTCCCACAGTTTCTCATCCCATTCCTCTTTCCCCCATTTCCAAGAGACACCCTGCCCCCACAGGCCTCCCCACTCCCTGGGGCCTCAAGTCTAGTATCATCTCCCACTGAGGCTAGACCAGGCAGTCCTCTGCTCTAGATGGCACACACCACCTTTAATTACAGTTCTAGGAGAAACATCACTCTATTCTACTCTCCATGGGCCCTGCATATAAGTAAGAAACTTATATTCACACAGCTCACGTACCTACTTCTAAATAAAGTAAATAAATTTCAATAAAATCAGAAAGAATACTACAAAGAACCAATGAAACATAGTAGGTTCTTTGGGGAAAAAAAATAAGATGAAAAAACCACTAGCCATTAATCTGGCCCTGATTAACAAAATTAGACATGAAAAAGAAAAGAAAACACCAACACCCCTTAAATTATTTCATAAAATGTATAAGGAACATTTCTAAAACACTTTATGAAGTATATCATACCCTGATTCCAAAACAAAGATCCAACAAAAAAAGAAAATTATCAAACAATCTCTCTAATAAACTTATATGCAAAAATTCTCAATAAAAATATTTTCTATACAAATTCAAGAACACATCAAAAAAGATTATCTATCATAGTCAAATCAGCTTCACCCCACTAATACAGATACGGTTGAGCATACTTAAAACAATAAATGCAATTACCCATACAAATAAACTTAATTACAGAAACCTTCTGATTATCTTGTTGGATGCAGAAAACACCTTGGAAAATTCAATATCCATTTATGATAAAAGTTCTAGAAAATCTAGAGATATAGAATCCATATCACAAAATAATAAATTCAATATACTACCACCTCACAACTAACAATATGATAAATGGAGCCTGTGAAAGTGTAAATGTGTCTCTTTTGTGCAGTGCCCATAGAGTCCAGAGCTTTTCTCAAAAGGAAACACTAATACTCCTCAAATTATTTCATAAAATATAAAATCAAAATTTTTATGAACTCAGTGTTATCCTCATACCAAAACCAGACAAAGTTGTAACACAAAAGCACAATTATAAACTAATCCCCATTTAGCATGGTATTGATTGTAAGTTTGTTGTATGTTGCATTTGTTACATTGAGATGTGTCTCCTGTATATCCAAAGGTTTTATAATAAATGCTAAGACATTGATGAAGGTACCAGAGGATGAAAATCTCAAAGCTTTCGAAAAATATAAAACAATAAATCCTACTCTTTCATTTCATGTTCAATACAGTGCTTAAAGTCTTATATAGTACAATAAGACAAGTGGAAGAGATACTGGGAATGCAAATATGAAAAAACAATATTATCATTTTTAGAAGAAATTATTCTGTGCATAAAATATCCTTAAAAGTTCACCAGAAAATGCCTACAACAGGTAAGTATTTTCAGCAAAGTATCAGAATACAATGTTAACATACCCAAATTAGTAGATTTTCTTCCATACAAACAGTAAATGTACTGATAAAAATAAGACAGAAACAAATTCTGTTCATCATATTCTCAGAAAATGCATATTGGGCTAGAGAAATCACTTGTGGATAAAAGTATTTGGTGTTCTTCCAGAAGACCCAGATTCAATTCCCAGCACCCACATACTGGCTCAGAAGCACCTGTAACTCCAGTCTCAGAGCAGCCAATTCCCTCTTCTTACCTCCCACGGCAGTTCACAAATGTGGCACACAGACATATATTTATAACATTATAAAAAAGAAATAAAATTTCAAAAACATATCTTGGAATAAATTTAACTAAGAAAATGACATGTATAATAGAACCTGAGACACAGATGAAAGAAATCGAAGAAGATACCAGAGAATGGAAAAGTCTCCTGTGCTCAATATTGTGAAAATGGCTATCTTACCAAAAACAATCTTCAATTTTAACACAATCCCCATCAAAATTATAAAACAATTCTTCAAGTAAAATAAAAAACTATCTTCAATCTTCAATTTTATTTAACAACACACATACCAGGTATCCAAAATAAACACTAAAGATAAAAGAAAAATAGAAACATCGCTATCTCTGAATTTAAGTTATGTTACAGAGTTATAATATTTAAAACAGCATAAAGATAGTCCAATTTATTGACAGAATACAACTGAGTATGAGATATAAGTTTACACACCTGTGATCAAGTGATTTAAAAGAAAAACAAGCAAAAATATACAAGGGAGAAAAGATAGCATCTTCAACAAACGGGTGCTGGCCAAACTAGATATCTCCATGTAAAAGGCTGAAATCAATTCTTATCTTTCACCCTGCCCAGAACTCAACTCTAAATAGATCATGGACCTTGACAAAAGATCTGATGCCCTGAGTCTGACAGAGGAGAAACTAACAAAAAAAAAAAAATGTGTTTGAATTTACGAGCTGAGAAAGGGACTCTCTGAGGACAACCCCAGCAGCACCAACATTAAGACCGACAGTAAACAAATGGGACATCATGACACTTAAACAGGTTTTATTGTACAGCAAAGGATGTCCTCATTTGAGTAAAGAAGAAGCATACAAAATGCGAGAAACGCTTACCAATTATATACCTGACCGAAGATTCATATCTAGAATATACCAAAAAAAAAAAAAAAAAAAAAAAAAAAAAAAAAAAATCTCAGAAACAACTAAGCATGAAGGAAAAAATCCCAGTTAAAATATAAAGGATGAAACTTAACAGACAATTCTCAAAAGATGAAAAGATGAAATACAAATGAATGAAAAAATAACTTACTAAATGTTTGACCTCTTTATCTAGTAGAGAAATGCAAATTAAAACTGCTTTGAAATTCCACACCTCGGTGACAATGATAAATATCAAGACAACAAATAACAACAGATGCTGGTGCAGATATAGAAAAAGGAGAATATTTGTTGCTGGTGGAAGTACAAACTAATATTAGCACTATGGAAATCAGAATAGAGGTTCCTTAAAATGTTTAAAATAGATCTACCACTAGACCCAGCTGGACCCATCTTGGGCATATACTCAAAGCTCTCTATGTCTTACTTTAGGGACACTTGGTCATCCATGTTCATTGCTGCTCCACTTAAAATAGCCATGGAAAAAAAAAAGTCAAGATGGCCATCAACTGATAAATGGGTAATGAAACTTGGGTGTGTTTAAACAATGAGAAAATATTCAACTGTTTAAAAAAATGGAATTGTAGGTAAATGGATGGAAATAGACACAATCATTCAGACTAATATAACCCAGGCCCAGAAAAAACAAATGTCACATATTTTCTCTCATTTGTGGATGTTAGCTTTGACTCTTTAGATATGTGTGTGTTTCATTTGGAATACATGGAGGTCAGGAAATTAGTATCATCAGGCTGGAATTTAAGGAAGAAGAGATAGAATGCAATGGGATACAGGGCTACAGAGTTGGAGGCAAACAGTGGAACAGGGAGGAATAATTGGTGAAAGAAGAGAAGACAGGCCAGAAGTGAGACCATGGGAAGGGATAAGTAATACTAAAGATTATTCATAAATGACAATAAAATATGTTATTAGAGAAGCTTCCTAAAACATATGCATGTACACACATAGAGTTTTAGTGGAGGTACCCTACAAAGGAGAGATTAGACAACGATTGCTAACAAACACAATACTTCTTTGTTTGTTGTTAGTCAATGGGATTTCATAGACATCCAAGCATTATATGCTATTGCAAACAGTCCAAACTACCCTCTAGAAGTTGATGGTAAGACCCTGTTGCTGAAGATACCACACACAAATCACAAAACATAAAACTCAAGTTGTGCTTGCTTAAAACCTTGACTCCTCCTGGCTAACTTACTTACAAAAGGGTGGACGGTGATATCCAAGCTACCCTAGAAGAAAATTAAATATAAGTCTTATACAGCTACAAACCATGAAAGTTACAATAATGACTAGTCTGACAAAATATGCTCATTTGTGAAATACCAGTGTGTGTGTGTGTGTGTGTGTGTGTGTGTGTGTGTGTGTGTGTGTGT
>JANHMN010000006.1:43793434-43800934 GCA_030674055.1 Rhabdomys pumilio
TGTGTGTGTGTGTGTGTGTGTGTGTGTGTGTGTGTGTGTGTGTGTGTTATGGAAGTAATGGACTACTTTCTTGTTGTATTGAAGGCCTGCTCCATAAGATTGAATCCATTTCTGGTACTGTTAGTGAGATCAAGAACATGTGGCTAGAAAAGTTATAGACACCAAGGAAGAACCTACTTCTATTTATCTGCTAAATAAACATAGTATTAAAACACTCCTAGTGATTTGTTGCTCTATCCATAGAAAAATGCATTTTTTAACCCTCAGAAGAGAAGCTTCTTTTTGCAATCAACATAGAGCTTTCAGATGATCAATGTTTAGAATATAAGAAATGATGGCATACTCGGCTCTAAATTGAATGTGTGTGTCACATTCCTCCAAGCCTCAAAGAACTTCACAAAAGAAAGGGCAGAAAAATTGTCAGATCCAGAGGTGGAGGATTACTTAAAATAATTGTGCTTTCTATAAAACAGAGAAGTTGCATCAATGATCTCACAATAATTGTGACAGTTTGCATACAACTTGCAAAAGCTTAAGGCAAACAAAATCCCAGCTTAGAGGCAGGGAGGTAGGCATGAAATCCCATCACTAGTTGAGAATTTATTGGCATTCAGTAGCTATTTGGAGAGGAAGATTCGGTATTTTTAATGATGTCATCCTTGGTAGGAGGATGGGTTCCAATTCCAAAAACAGTTGGACAATAAAAATGAATTGATGGGGAAAAAAAGAGTGGGAGCAGGATTGGAGAGCAGGAGAAAAAGACAGGAAAATGAGGAGAAGATGAGGAAGAGGAGGAAGAGGGAGTGGAAGAGAATGACAGAAAAAAGAAGGAAGGAAGGGAGGAAGGAAGGAGGGAGGGAGGGAAGGAAGGAAGGAAAAAATGATTCCTCATCCTCTAAATTCTGTGAATTAGGAGGCAAGGGTGGAAAGGAAGAGTTTCAGGCTAAACGTAATACAAATGCACTGCATTAAATTCTCAAATAATTAGTAAAAATATTATTTTTCAATGATTCATCTATGTGAATACATATTCATACATGTTTCCCATCTCAAATATTTCTTCCCATCTTATTATTCCCCTTTAGCATTGTATGCTGCTGTATTCTCTTTCTTCTCCTTTGAATGCCACCCCCATGTCTCTTTACTAATTTCCTGACCTCTATGGGGATTCCAAATAAAATGCACATATCTAAAGGCTCAAAGCCAACATCCACAAATGAAGTAAAATGTGTGACAGTTGTCTTTCTGGGTCTGGGCTGTCTGTCACTCAGAATCATTCTTTCTACCTCTATCCATTTATTTGTAAATTTCATAATTTCATGGGTTTTCATCTAATCCATTCTAGAAGGAATTCTTTCAACACTTCTCAAACAAGATTTCTTGATCATTCTTTTATAAGCCATAGTATGACATTACTCAACCTGTAGGATTTCCAGAGTAATACTAATATTTGTCACAATTAGACGTTTAAATACTTAAAATGGTCTTACCTGTGGTTAAGAATGCTACTAGTAAGCATGCTACTAGAAGGGAAAGAACTAGAAATTTGGAATCCTAAGAATTAAGAATAGCAAGAGATGCTATAGGTGCCCCCTTTTACTCAATGGGACCAGAGAGAGGGAAAAAGGTACAGAAATAGAGGGTGGGGTAGAATTCTTAGATTTGTTTTTGTATAGATTTCTTTTCACCAGAGATATCATTAGGTTTAAGTAGAAATAATCTGTTTCTATTACACAGATATTATCCAAAAGTTCAAACTACAGCTACCTCTTTTCTATAGCACTTTCAGCAAATCATCAAAACCAGAGCCCATGTAAAACCAGGTAGCCCTACCTTTCTTCCTGGTGAGGATGGAAAACCAAGATAGGGAATTCCCAGAGCAAGCTGGCCAGCTAGACTAGCCTAAACAATGAGCTTCTAGTCCATAATAAGACCACAGACTCAATACAAAAGGTAGAGAGTGATCGAGAAGTCTCATGATATCATCCTCAGGCCTCCTCACAAATGTGCCCATACACATGCAAGCACCCATGAATGAGAATGCACACCACATACATGTGCGTACACACACATACACACACACACACACACACACACACACACATAGAAACACTAACTTGAGCAGTACATTATCAAAGCGACCATATATATTATGAAACATAGCTGCTCAGTTACAAAGGCAGTGCAGTGAGTTAGCCATGTCTTCCATGTGTACCTTTGAAATAGATGATGGATAAAAAGAGCACTGGCTTTGAACTTCTAGGTCCAAGATTTATGTTAAGAATGAAGAAACAGAGAGGAAGAGTGGATTGGGCAAATAGCCGGGAAAGACTAGGAGGAGAGGAGGGAAGGAAAACTGAGTTTGGGATATAAGGTAAATTAATTTTTAAAAATGAGTAAAGTCTAGGTTTATCATGAACTAACTATACAAGTTGCAGTTGGATCTGTTTTCTTATCTACGAATTATTTCTCCACAGTCCTTCCAGTCATAGTCCCTATCAATCAGATCTCAAGTCCACATTACAATTACCATTGCTACAGGATCTGTGCTATCCTGTAGTCAGTGGAACTTGGGGAACTGAGTTCCTCCCACAGCATTGCATAGGGAGTCACCAAGACAAGAAAGGGTAAAGAATTCCATGCCAGTATGTATGACTGTGGTTCCGACGTTCCCTGCTGTCTTCTCAGATCTGACTCAACTGGCCAGTGATGACTGAGCAAGTACAGTCAGACCTGACCTGACTGTGTGACTCAGGTCTTCGTGATCTTTCTCAAAGCTGACCATACAAAGTCTTGTCTTTTTCTGAAGGCTTCATGATTTAAAGAGGGCTGTAGAATAAATATCAGGCTGGAGCCTTGCTCAATATGTTGTCACTGCCTGAGTATGAATTCCTTAGCCACTGAGTCACTTGCTCTTCCTAATAAGGAATGTTGACTTGGAACACTCTGAGATGTCAATGTGGGATCTTCTAAATCCACACAGCTTCCTAAATATTATGAAAACATGGTGGTTAAGATTATAAGCTTCCAGTTCATCCAGGGCTGTGTCAGGAACTCATCAGCTCCATGACCTCCACGACTAGGATCAGTTTCCATATCCCTCTGCGCTTCAAGTTTCTCAACTTTGATAGCCTCTATCAAAGGGCTAGAGATACAGCTCTGTTGATGGCATGACTCTCTAGCATGCACAGACCCTGGTCTTATGATTCACAGCCCCACAGAAAGTATAACTTGGTGATATGCATGCAAACCTAGTACTTGAAAGGAGGAACCTGAAGGATCAGAAGTTCAAGCTTATCCTGAAGTACATCGCAAGTTCAATGCCCACCTGGACCATTTGAAATCCTATATCATTGTAAATAATTAAATTAATAAGTGATTATCCCAAGTAACTTACAGAACTATATTTAGAATTTATTGAGGAAATGTGAACAAAGCCCTTCACATGGTCCCTCAAACATTAGGCATAATTGTGGCTAAATATAGAATTACATGACTACATAATGCTAAGTTATGTGAGACATAGATCTATGTATATGTACAAATATATCACATATATTTTTGATAGGTCGAGAGAACAAACAAGTTCATTTGAACAATTATCTGTTTTCAGTTAAATGCAGGAAAAGAGCTTTGATTCTTGACTAAAGTTTTTTTTAAATGTTTTGCTGTAACTATTTTCCTCAAGTATCTGTGTGAGTGTGATGCCTGGGGGAATAAATTGCAGTTAGACACACAGCATTGCATCCTATCACATGCATAATTATGTGTATGCTTTTTAATTTTAAAGCAGTGAGAGACATTTCATACACTACGTGGACTTTATACATGTCTGAAGTAATCTCTAAGGCTCTCTCCCTGTCTCTGTCTCTGTCATCTGTCTCTTTCACTGTCTCTGTCTCTCTATGTTTCTCTCTGTCATCTGTCTGACTCACTCTGCCTGTCTGTCTCTGTCTCTGAATAAGCCATTTAGTTCACAGTAGTTGGGGTTTAGTCTTTGTGGTGTGTAGACGTAAGAACAGGTCTGTGATTCTCAAAAGGAATCTCTAGATCATTGACTCTGTGAGATGATAAGTGGTGTTCAGTCTTTTAATTATTTTTGAAAAAATCATAGGTAACTTGTTTTTACCATAATATTTCTCAAATGACTGAACTCTGACTTGCTAACATTTATTTCCCAAAAGAATGAAGCTTTCTGCATTTCTCAAACATTAATTTGAGCTTTTTTTATCATTAAGTATATTATGGGATTGAGCTCTAAGAAGTTGTGTGTCCGCATGCACATACTCATGAAAGAGAGAAAGAGATTGAAAGCAAGGAAGAAGTACTGTGTGGTCGTGTATACCTATGTGGTGTGTAGATGCATATGTGTGTAGTATATACCTATGTGTAGGAATTTATGTGGTATATTCATCTGTATGATGTGGGTATATGTATGATTAGTACATATGTGTGATGGTGTATGATTAGTACATATGTGTGGTTTATGCATGTTTGTAATATATATACATATATGTGTGTGTGATGTTCACATGTGTAAGCTGTATGCATGTGTTAGGTATGTGTGGTGCATGCACACATATGATGTATACATGTTGTGTATACATGTTTATAATATTACCATGTGAGATATATGCCTTTGTGTGATATATGCATATGTGTGGTGTATGCTTGTAAATAGTATATGCATATGTGTTATGTATGTTTCAGTGTGGTGAATGAATGTGTGTGGTATATGCATGTGTAGTGTATTTGTGCAAAGACAAAAGAAGAATGGCATTGCCTTGAGAAATGGACTCTAGCTGAAGCTGAATCTCACTGCTATTTTTGGCTTGTTTATTTCTCTTGGCTATGCTGGCTACCAGAGAGCCATAGCAATCCTTCTGTCTCCACTCTTTGCAACACTGGATTTACAGGTATAAATGTCATCATTCTGACTTCTATGTGGGGCAGGTATCCAAATTTTGGTCTCATACTTGTATAGAAAGCACTATTGCCCACTGAACTATATTTCTGAGACGCTAAGAACTATTTAGTGGAGATACTCCAGTCCTGAATCCCAAGGCTCATTCATTCTTCTCTATGTACACTCCAGTCATTCCCAGAACCATTCTCCAGCCTTCTCACATAATTCTGTTTTGCCACAGTATAAGCTTCCAGATATTTCTCAGATATCCTGCACTTTCAGTGTTACCAGTACATTAGTGAGTATGTGTTGATAATTGCTAAGATGATCCCGATGACTGCAGAAGTGGACAGATAAGACCCTCATCTTTGATAGGAGAAGAAAAAAAGATGGTTTGGGGTCTTTCTACAATGTTTAATCTAGATGTCTGTCAATAATGTCAGTTAACACAACATCCCTTCTTGGTAGGTTGGCTGCTAATAGAGAAGAAGGCATTGAGCAATACTGTTTGTAAAATTTGACCAAATATCAAGAAGAAAGTAACGACTTGACCTTTAAATATTTCTGCTCCCATTGTAAAGTAAGTAAATATTAGTCTTCCACAGAATCTGGCAAAAACTGCACAAGCTACACGGGAGCACTCTGCCCTTATCTTTCCTCCAGGATATTTCAAGAAGGTAGGCCAGGAAAATGTCTTCCTTCTAAATTAAATGAGTTTTAAAACGTGCTTCTACTTGTCCAGAAAGTTAAAATGTTTACTTTATTCATCAGATTAGACAAAGCATGACTGAGGGTTGGGAGAGGAGCATGCGTGCTGTTCTCATGAGTCACAGTCAGGGCAACTGGAAAAGAATGAAAGCCACACTTCGGTGATATATTTCAGGCCACAGGAAACAGGGGAGGTGGAAACGAGTGAAACCTCATAACCAGAAGTTGTCGGACAACACTCACTGCAGAGGAGGCTACCTTCTGGAACATTCTATAACTGTATATTGTACTAAGAATAAGAGTCCATAGAAGGTTAAGGAAGTGGTCTGTGGCATTTCAGGGTCTGAATCCTGAAATGTTTTTTTGAAGTGTTAAAAAAAAAAAGTGTTTTTGAAGACTGTAACAGGAGACCTGGAGGAGGTCAGGGGTGCTTCTGTACCCCAACACAGGCAACAGCTCATTGTCCCATACCCTCTCTGCATCCAAGACTCTTTCTCTCACGACTTATAACTGGGAAAAGCACCCATCCAACACCCCCATTAATTATCACAACTCAGAGAAAAGTCCCATTCTCCCCACTCTCCAGATGAGAAGTCTGTGGCTCACACAAGCTTTCTACCTAGCCAGGATGTGGACATCTCGGAGAGAGAGATGAGATGAATACACTTTTAGGGGAATTCATTAGTTCTGGCTTCAATTTTCTGCTATTATCGTCTCAACCATTTATCATTGCTGGCCAGAACCTGGTAATACAAATATTTACTTAGTCCACAGCACATTGGCTTACTGATTTTTAGTAGCTGACAACCTCCAACAAAAGCTATTTTTGGTATTAATAAGGAAGCAACAGTATGTTCAACATTCAGTGTGAAAGAGAAGGGCCTTTCTGAGCAAAGATAAAAAACTTACTGCTCTCTCATACTAAGTAATTCTTTAGGACAGAGGACTCTGGAACTACAACTGCTTTCCATGAACCCTAATATTTTTAGTGTTCAGTTTTTAAATTATTTTTGTGTTCTTTCCTTAATGATATTAACTCAACTTTTTAATATTCTTATGTGTTAGCTACTTTCCTTGTCTTGGGTTGGGGGAGTGGAGAACATCTGTATTGGGGGTGAGTCTATTCATTCCCAAAGGGCTCTAAAAGCCCAGGGAGTATGTGTGACATGAGAGATACTAAAAGGTTCTGTAGTAAACCAGCATGATCAATTGTGTAGTCTAGAGAGAGTCTTCTGAGAGTAGTAGGTGTATGGTTCTGAGGACATAAAGTCAGGATTCCAGGAGGCTCTTGGAATGTTCTGGAAAAGTTTTTTTCCTAGTAGAGTCAATGAGGAAAAGATGCATTCAGCAGCCTGCTTGTCCTGGTTAAAATATTCTTAAGTCAGTTCTTTCTACAAATTATACACATTTCAAACCCCTATTGTTATTTTTGTTTAACTTTCTTAGACTTGATATGCCTCCATTTTTATCTCCTTCCTACCAAGCCATTTAAAGGCATTTTTTAAACTAAAGAGTTCTGTCAGGTCTTCTGCCAATAGGTTCTAAATTCTAGAATTTTGTTCCTCTCTTTTCCCCAGAAAACAAAAATTGTAGTTGATGTTCAACAAAACCCTAATTACATTTTATATATATAAAGGAATCTTTGTGGCATGGCCAAAAGAGCAGCTGACCTGACCTCAGCGGTTGCCAGGAAACACTGTCCACATCCAAGCTCTGACTCAAAGAGGAGAAGCATGGTGCAGCTCTGCTCGGCACTGGAGTAGGAGGCGAACAAGCTACGTGCAGTGTGGTGGGCAGTATTGGCCAAGATCAGGCCTGAAGTGAACTCTTGTGGCTTGAAGATTCCTGAGCAACAGCAGTCCTTTTTGAGAAGTGGGATAATTTGT
>JANHMN010000006.1:43805934-43841270 GCA_030674055.1 Rhabdomys pumilio
AAGTGCACACTCTTACACTGTTCCACTACTCTCCCAACTTTAGGGTTCTATTTCTTCATGATTTAGTGTTAGTAAGATGTATTTCCACTTTTCTTCTGGGTAATCCATTTTTTTTTTCTTGGCAAATAGTTGTTTATAATAATCTCTAACACTCCCTTGTCTGTCAGTTGTAATATATCTTTTTCATCTGGTTTTATTTCATCTCCTTTTGTTTTTCTTAGTGTACCTAGCTAAGAACTTGTCAATATTTTATCTTCCAATTATCCAGCTCTTTCTTGCATTATCTAGTCTGTATTTCGTGTATTTCTGCTTAGCTTTTAATCATTTCTTTCCCTGTATCAATTTTGGGTTTTGCTTTTCTTGTATTCCTAACTGCCGTGCAGAACTTGTTGGAGGGTCTTCCTTTTTGTGGTGTAGTTGCTGATTTTAATAAACTCGTCTCTTACAGCTGTTTTCACTCCAGTGAAGTTCGGTGTGCTGCGTTTCTGTTTTACTTTTATTTTCTCAAAGTGTTTTAGGTTTAGATTAGGTCCAGTTCAAATAATCAAGTTCTGTGTTATAAGTGCACGGTGTTTTCAATAAGGGCTTGCCTTCATCCTCTGAGAGGCAAGCAAGGGTAACAGTAACATACATACTCATTTATGAGTTACTAGACCACCCTGACCATTCACTGGAGAAGTTCTTTTCATGCCTGCTATTGGGGATTTTGTTAGTCTATAATTCTTACGGAGAGCATAACTTGTCAGTCCAAGTGACATAACTTTCTTTGGGAGGGGTGTGTGTGTGTGTGTGTGTGTGTGTGTGTGCATTTACACTAATACGCATTGTGTGTAATTTTTAGGTAAATATAATATTATTTCTTGAGGTGTTATCAAGAAACTTTGATGTTTTTTGTCCCTCCCTCCTCCTCTTCTTCTTTATTGTCCCTCCTACCCATTCCCAGTTGGAATCCCCAAATCTGTATCCCTGTTTTTCTGTTTCCAGCTTCATATCAACTGCATCCTTCTTAAGCCCTCTTAAGCACTATGTGCACACTGCCCCTTTAAACTTTCCTAGTTTCTACATTTATATCATTTTGAACACTCTACTTTCATCTGAGAATTTGGAGCTAGAACCCACAAATGAGGAGTGTGCAGTGTCTCTCTATCCATGTCTGGGTTTCATAACTCAATATAATCTTTTCAAGGCTCTTCAATTCACTATAAATGTCATTATTTTGTTTTTCTTTACAATTTAATAGTATTTCACTGTGTGTATATGCCACATTTGCATTACCCATTCATCTGTTGAAAGACGTTAGGGTTCTTTTCCCCATCTCCTGGCTGTTGTGAGTAACATGATGATACATACTGCCAAGAAAGTATCTGTGGAAAAGGACATCTAGTCCACTAGGAAATGCCAAGGAGTGGTACAGCTGGGTTATATGGTTGATTTAGTTTCAGTTTTTCTTTTTTTTTTTCAGTTTTTCTGATACACACATACACACACACACACACACACACACACACACACACACATATATATATATATATATATATATATATACATATATATAATTTTTCCATATGGATTTCCAGAATGACTGTACCAGCTTGCATTTCTTCCAAAAGTTAATGAAGTTTCCCTTTTCATACATCTTTCCAGCATTTGTTGTTAGTTGTTTTGTTTATCTTAGCCATTCTGACAAAGATAAGATGAAATCTCAGTTGTTTTAATTTGCATTTCCACAACTCCCAAAGACGATGAACATTTTTTGAGGTATTTCTTAGGTATTTTTAGTTCTATGGAGAACTCTCTGTTTAGATCCTGAACACCCAACACCCATTTTGGAGCTAATTTTGTTTTCGGTTTATTTGTTTGCTTGACTGTGTTCTTGATGTTGGTTGTGGTGGTTGTTTATTTGTTTGTTTTTATATATTCTGAATATCAATCCTCTGTCAGGTGTATACCTGACAACGATGTCCTTCCATTCTGTGAGTTTCTTCATGACTCACTTGGTTGCCTGTGTAGCAGTCCAGAGCATCTTAGCTGTATGTGACTGCAGTTGTCAGTTGTTGACTTTCATTCATTAGCTCTGGAGTCTTGTTCACCATCCTACATGTGTATCTTGTAGGATATCACCATGTTTTATTCTAGTACTGTTTGAAATTGAGATCTTTGACATACTTGGATCTAATTTTTATGCAGAGTGATATAAATGGCTGTAATTTCACTATTCTCCATGTGGATATATATTTTTTCCATCATCGTCTGTTGAAAATTTTGTCTTTTTCCCCATGCATGTTTTATTTTGTTTTTTGTCCCTCAGCATTTTTTTCAATGTACATTTCTTGCCCGTTTGTCAAATATCAGTGACTGTTGCTATAAGTACTCATATTTGGGTCTTTTATTTTATTCCACTGCTTTGCATGCCTGTTTTATGCCAGTACCATGATTTTCTATTACTATGGCTCTATAATGTGTCTTGAAGACTGGAACAGCAATCCCTCCAGTATTTCTTTTTGTTCAGGATTGCTTTGGGTACCAGGGTCTATCCTGGTTCCACATTAATTATAAGATTCTTTTTTCTATTTCTGTGAAGACTGATGTGGATATTCTGAATGGTATTACATTATATCTATAAACTGCTTTGCTAGGTTAGTAATTAACCTAAAAGCCTCCTCTTATGGTCTAGCTTCCATGGAATACTATGGAAGCTGCCAAGAGAGAGAAGCTTTTAAGAATCATACCTAGCTATGTCACCTACAAAGCGCAACATGGATCAGCATGGTACAATATATGAATAGGTACAATAAGGGACACTTAGATGTTTCCAGTAACCAACAAATATCTAAGTGTACTTAAAGTCCATTTAACAAGAGGGAAATCAAGCCTCATACTAGAAATCTAGCCTACTTTCTTTGGCCAGTGAGGTCTTGAATCTTAGAAGGGAATCTACTACTGACTCTTTGCTAGGCCAGCATTCCTAACTACATTCTAAATCTTAATCTTATGCACAAAGATAAATTTAGCTATTATCTTTCATCAAAGGAAACCACAAAGAAACACAATGTAGAGATCGACAGATGTGCGTGAGTCTAGCCACAATGAATACATCTGCAGAACAGCTCCTACATCTATAGCTCAGGGAACATCATGGAAGAGAGGAATAAAAATAGTGAAAGCCAGAATACCAGGAAGTCTTCTGCAAATGGCTGCATTAAAAAAGAAAACTCTTGAATAATGACAGTATCAGGAGATGTCTAATGCCAAAGAGAAAAACATTTTACATGAGTCTCACTTCTATACAAAAAAGTGTACACAAATAATAAGTGCTGAGAGAGAATTAGCCTTTCTCAAGAATAAGCCCCCTTACTGATTATTCAATACAAAGTAGTAAGGCCTGAAACAATATATGAACAAACAACAAAAAAACAGCCTCAGCAAGTTTTACTTACTTTTTTATGCATACATATGCAAACATGTGTGTAACAATACTAATCAAAAAGAGGAGTCTATCAGTTTAAGAGTTAGAAGTGGACATGTATGGAGTTGGAGGGATGGTACTTGTGGTGAGGCTAGAGAAGGAAAAGGAAGAAGAATGTGATTTAATTATATTTTATTTACAAATGTATAAATAAAAAACAACTGTTTTGTATTTCATTTTTAAGTTTTTTTTTCTCTACTTCATTGGTTGTTTGAAAATAAGTTTTATTTTCCAGGTATTTAAATAGCTACATGTAGAAGAATAAAACTAGATTCTTATTTCTCACCTTACATAAAACTCCAAATAGACTGAAAATCTCAATATGAAACTTGATACCCTGAACTTGAAAGAAAAAGTGGAAAATATATTTGAAATTTGTATCAGTTCCTCTTCTGTTGCTGCAATTAAAACATTATGATCAAAGCAAGTTATAGAAGAAAGAGTTTGTTTTGGCTTACGCTTCCAAAGGGATAAGTCCATCAGAGTAGAAAAGCAAGACAGCAAGCAGCATGTATGGTGGCCAGGGCAGAAGGCCAAGAGCTCACATCCTCCATCACAAGAGCAGAGAAATAACTGAGAGTGGAAGAAAGCTTTTAACCTCACAGCCCATCCCTAGTGACACTCTTCCTCCACTCTTCCTCCTAAATCTCCCCCAAATAACATTAATTGGAGACCAGGTATTTATAAAGTCCATAAGAAACATTTCTCTTTCAAATCATCACAGACTTTTAGACACATGAAAGGACTTCTGACAAGGACCAAATAGTGCAAGCATTATAACTACTAATTAATAAATAGTTTTCAAAATTTTCTTTCTGTTGTTAACTAATTTCATTACACTATATAAAATTTGGTATGATTTTTTAATTTTGACATGAATGCTTCTTGTATGGACTAAGAATAAACTTAACTTGTTTGAGAGAGTAAACTATAAATGTCTAGGATGCAGTTTAACAGTTTAAATGATATCCTGAGGTCATGGTTCTCTAAAAGCTCTTGAAGCTTTTTAGTCTATAGGATCATCTCTTGATTGGAAGAGTGAGTTTATTATTTATAGTCTGGATTAGTTTGTGGCTATTTTTAAAAAATAAAATCTATATTCTAAAAATTGTGTTATCATCCCTGTGTCAGAACTGGATGGTTCCTAAATCCAAGTTCTCTAGAGGCATTTGAAATAGTTATGTGGACGAGTGCCAAGAAACTGAAGTCTGCACTTCCAATCCTGAAGCTAGGGAGAGCCTAGATACTTACTTAGTCTTTGACCCAGGAGTCACTGTGGCAGGACCATCCCCAGACTTCTTTGTAACATATTGGTGTCTACAACCTCCTGCCATGGCAAAGAGATATTCCATTGTCTCTTTCTCTAAGAGTTAATCTAGTTGGGCATATTGATAACCTTCCAAGTGACTATCCCTTCAGAAAGCAGGTCTGCCCTAAACTGTGCTGAAGAGAGAGGGGGCTAACCTTAATGTGACAGTGTGGTTTTCCTTCCAGAGTCACTGTATGCAGTCACTCTATGGCTACCAGGAGGCTCTGTCACATTTGTTCATTTTTCTAAGACATGACTTTCCCTTTCTATTTATTCTCTTCCATATTTCAGATACTGTCTGGAGCCTCTTCTAGTAATTTGTTCTTCCTTACTCCGTCTGTAAGCCTCCCCTCCCCATCAAGTGCTTCTCAGTCTGCCTTGTGACTGACTTCAATGGCAGCTTAACTCAAATAGCTTGACAATTTTCCTCTTCCTCTTCTCCATTTTTTTCTCCTCCAGCTATTTATTTTTCTTCAAAAACCTTGACTAAATTTCCTTTATCTGCCTTTGTTATTACTTTCATTGGTGTTTTGGGTTGGATGGCCAATCCTGGATTGTCACAACTACTACTAAAAAGGGTGTTTTGGAAATAGTTCTACCTGAGGACCCAGCTACACCACTCCTGGGCATATACCCAAAAGATGCTTCAACATATAACAAGGACACATACTCCACTATGTTCATGGCTGCCTTATTTATAGTAGCTGGAAGCTGGAAAGAGCACAGATGTCCTTCAACAGAGGAATGGATACAAAAAAATGTGGAACATTTATATACTGGAGTACTACTCAGCTATTAAAAACAATGATTTCATGAAATTCATAGGCAAATGGATGGAACTTGAAATCATCCGAAGTGAGGTAATCCAGTCACAAAAGAACACACATGGTATATACTCACTGGTAAGTGGATGTTTACCAAAAGGAAGCTCAGAATACCCACGATACAACTCACAGACCATATGAAACCCAAGAAGAAAGATCACACCAAAGTGTGGATGTTGCAGTCCTACTCAGTAAGGGAAAAAGAATAATCTCTGGAAGGGATGGGAGGAAGAGAGGAGTGGGGGGCGGGGGCGGGAATTCAGATATGGAAAGAGATAGGGGAGAAGTACAGAAGGTCAGGAATTTGAAAGTAGACATGTAGCAGTGGGGGAAGGGGAACTGACAGTAGCCACTAGAAAGTCCCAGATGCCAGGGACCCAAGAGGTTCGCAGGACCCAACAAAAAGGACATTAGCTGAAATACCCGAAAAAGTGGGGATAGAACCTGTAGAGACCATACCCAGTGGAGAGGCACAGCTCCCAGTTGAAGAATGGGGCCACCCTCCCACCTCAAAAATATTAACCCAGAATTTCTCCTGTAAAAGTAAATGCAGGGACAAAAAGTCAAGCAGAAACTGAAGGAAAGGCCATTCAGAGACGATTCCACCTAGGTAGGGATCTATCCCATCTGCTGACACCAAACCCAGAAACTATCGTTGATGCCAAGAAGTGCTTACTAACAGGAGCCCGGTATAGCTGTCCCCTGAGAGGCTTCTGCCAGTGCTGGACCAATACAGATGCAGATGTATACAGCCAATCGTTGGACTGAGTGTGAGGACCCCAATGGAGAAGTTAGGCCAAGGACTGTAGGAGCTGAACGGGTTAGCAACTTCATAGGAAGAACAACAATGTCAACCAACCAGACCCACCCCCCATAGGTCCTAGGGACTAAAGCACCAACCAAAAAGTACACAGGAGGTACCCATGGCTCCAACTGAATATGTAGCAGAGAATTGCCTTATCTGACATCACTAGGAGGGGAGCTCTTTGTTCCTGTGGAGGCTTGATGACCCAGAATAGGAGAATGCTAGGGTACTGAGGCAGTAGTGGGTGGGTGGGTGGGTGAGGGAGCACCCTCATAGAGGTAGGGGCAAGGCTGGAGGGAATAGGGGGCTTGTGGAGGGGAAACTGGGAAGGGGGATAACATTTGAAATGTAAATAAATAAAATAGCCAATAAAAAATGAAAAACATTCAAGTTATAGTAGGTATGGGGGAGCATGCTTTTCAAGTTTATTTTAAAATATATAGTTAAATATATGTTATAAGTTCAAAGTAAACACTAAGATTAAAATTGTAATCCATGTATTCCAGCATAATAGTGTTAAATATATATATATATATATGTATATATATACATATATATATATATATATATATATATATATATTTAACAAAAGCAATACAAAGAAACAAAAACTTTGGCATAGCTAGAAAGGCATAAAGGACACACCTGTAATTTCAGCTTCTCAGGAAGAGAAGCAGAATAATCATATGTTCAAGGCCAGCCTAGAAAACCTAGAAAAACCTTCTCTCAAAAGTAAAAGTCCATGAGAAATTAGAATACGACATGAGTAAAATAGCATTCATGATACAACTTAAAAATATCCCTAAATGTCACTACACAAGAATGTTGAAATTAAAGGAGAAACAAATATATTCCATAAAGCCACAATTCAAACCAAAATGATATAAACTCTTAGTATCAGACAGAATTTACTTCTCAGCAAAGCATTTTAATAAGAATAAATAGTGGACATGACATAGTCACAATAGAACAATAATTATGAGTTTGGTAGTTATAAGAATTTGCATGTGTCCCACCAAAATTATTCAAAATATAGAAATCTTAAATTAACAAAATTAGGGGACAATAACAAATCATGAAGAACTTAGCATGATTATATTAGAAACTAAGTTTAAACCTCCAAATCACCAGGCAGAAGGGAGATTAATCGAGCAATTACATAGTGGATATCAAAAAATCTCACATCCTGAATTTATCTTATTGGGAGCCTTATAGCCAACATATATAGAGCACTTCTTAAGAGAAAAATAATTCTTACAACTTTTAAATGGCAAATGAATGTTCTTTGGGATAGTTCTGTTAAACATATGTTTTCGCCTGCTTTTCCCTGGATTGCAGGCTCTATGACTTATGTCTTCCATGTGTCTACTGCAGAGTCATCCACCCATCAGAGGGTGTCTGCTGTGGCTGTGATTCGAGACTGATGCATCTCCTGGGAACATCCCAACGTGACCTATGTCTTCCTCTTCAGTGTTTGAAGAGTCATTAGGAGTAGATTAAGTCACCCTGATGTGAAGTGAATTTAAACTTGTGGCTTGGAGCTCAGACATGTTCATTTTAAGTTTTATAAAGGGAAAAGTTTCCCTGTGGGTCCTTGACTGCGTTTAGAGCAAGACGTATGACTTCAACAATTACTTGTCTCTTTGGAAGTCTGAGATATAGCACAAGGAATGCAGTTCACTAAATCCAAAGAATATGGACATTCCTTCTAATATTATACCCTGTAATATTATCACCACGTTAGCCTTCTATGGTCTTTCCCAAACAGTGTAATTACTACAGTTGGCCTGGGGAAATGTGCCCTCTGACTTAAGTCAATTACTCCAGGCCTCTATTACCCGGCTGGGAGGCTTCCTGTTTTTACTTTCCCAGTGACATAGAAAAATTAGTATGCTGACTTTGGAAGTGACAGAAATACTATCGGCTTACTCTAAGCTGATAACTCATCATACCATGACAGCCATAGCAGCTACTGATGTCCACATACCCTTCATGTCTGCCAAACTCTTGACTAACCTGGTTTCATTTGATATCACTAAAATCTTATAGTCAAGAAAAGCATTTTGCCGGAGTTTAAGAAGTTTGAGACTAAAGGAATTAAAAGTGACACCCAGAAAAACCACATGGCTGCATGGAAAATGTATCAGAACACAGCTTTTCTAAGCCAAATGTCACTGTTTCCTTTCTGCCTCAGTAGTCTATTTCAAATTTGATTACCAGGCAGAGGTGCATGGAGTTCCGTGGGAACATATTTCACTGCTCTGGGTAATCTTGACCATACCTGGATGTACCCAAATTACTTACTTGTCAAAGAGAAAAATCTCCAGAGCCCTACAGCTTGGGCTCAGATTCTGACCTATAACTTAATATGAACTTTGCAATCCTGAAAAAGTTTCTTGACTGCTCTATGCTACAGTTTCTTTGGCTATAAAAGAAGGTGAATTTTGCTCCAGGTTATCGTAGGAATTTAGACCATTACCATGCATCCGAAATACATAGAATAGCCTGGCATGTATCAAAGGGTCAAGAAAATTTTGCTGCTGGAAGATTGTCATTAAAGGAGTATGCCAGGGTTGTTGGAGGTGAGGTCAGTGTTTAATTGTTGAGATCTAAATAACATATACATGCTATGAAATAAAGTGAAAGTAGAAGGAAACACTCCCATTTGAGGATGTGCAGAGGGCAGTATAATTATCATAACTAATGTTGGAAAGACATCATCTCTCCACAATGCCATGTTCTCCAGAGGTAGGGAGATAAACACTTTAACCAAGTGAATTTTCTCCAAATTCAGTTTTTTCCCCTTTCCTGTATCCTGCTCACTAATTGCCTCATAGTCTTACTTTCCCGTCTTTTGTTTGAGATCCCTTTTGGAAAAGCATGAAGTGAGTGAATGAAATATCAAGAGCCCAATGCTGGTGACAACAGACATCGCTGCACCCAAATATCCTCCCTCTTTCCTCCTTACACCAGCTACTTCCAGTAAGTCCACAGTATCTGCTAGTTCAAGTTCTTCATTTATTTGTGTACAATGTATAGAAGTGTTCAGCACATGTCAAGTAGAGCCAACAAGAAACCCTGGATAATTTGTTCTGTCTCAATTATCTGAAGACAATCTTAAGTTGTGAGTACCTCTTCATTATTTCTCCGTTTTGTTTTGTCCCTTTGTATGAAAGTCCTTTCCTCTGCCTGTGATGTTAGACTTGCTGTCAGACTCATCAGTTTCTCCTCAACAGTTCTTATCCCTATTATATAAGGCTGCCTTCCACTAATACTGTAGTGGGTATATAATAATTTGTTTCTCCCTTTAGTTTTAACTTTTCTATATATTTAGGTTCAGGCGCCTATATTTTAAGACTACATATTAATAAAAGTAACCAAAGATGTGACTGGAGAGCTTAGGGTATAATACAATGCTTCCTGTATGTCACATTAAAAACCACAATGCAGTGTTTGTGTTGTGACTCGAGTCCTCAGGTGAAGATTTAAGGATGCTAATGCCAAGTCCTTAAACAGATGTGCTGCTGCCCTCTGCATCTAACAAGGTGAAAAGTTAATGTCCAAAAACACACCAGAGAAAGACACAGACATAAAAAGAAAGCAATAGATGAGCTTAGAGACCTGGAAAATAATTTAAACATGTTGGAGAGAAGTTTCATTAAAGTGGCTGGAAGAATACTAATAGAATCACAAGAGATAGTCACAGAAATGAGGAACAACATATGTAGATTAGACATGGGTTCCAAATACCAAAAGTGATAAATGAATTCCGCTCATAAGCCCCAGTGTCATTATGACATATTAATACAATAAAACTAGATGAAGAAAAAAATCTTGGACTCTCTGAGGCCCATGGAGACAGACAATTGTTTACTCAAATCTTCAAACAAGAAAGGAAAGCAACAATGTGCTTGCAGATAATACCCAAACAAACTGCTGTTAATGAATGAGAGAAAACAACAGCATTTTTCAAAGGTGTGAAGATTTGGGGACTTGGTTATCCCTAGAAGTTCCCACACAAACCATACAGGAATATGTATCTGAAAGAAGAAAACAATAAAGATATTGAAATAAAATTTAACAAAGAAAACCGATCACACAATCTTCTCAAATGTTCATCTGAATTTTGTTTTACTTATTGTTTCATTTTATTGTTCATTTTAATTTATTATGGACATAGTCTTTGGATTGCAAAATACTAATTTTTATTTTGAAATTTTTATACAATATATTTCAGTTGCATTCTTTCCTCTCTGCTAATTCCTCCCAGATGCTTCCTCCTCCCCCTTTCCCCCCAAAAGAAAATATGTATATACACAAATCTACAAAAATAGAGTCCATTTTGTATTAAGATGAACTAATGCACACCCAACAGCTATCTCCTATATTTGATAACCACACATCTTAAAGCCTTGGTTTCTAAAAAAACCTAACCTATTGTGACCAAAATAAGTATATGTACAATTTAAATATTAAATTAAAGTTAACACTTTTTTTCAAGATAAAAGGGAAAGTTCATAATACATAAAGGACTCAGGTTCCTCTCATATGCAACCTGTGTTCTATGTAGCTGAACCCTCTCACCAGCTAGTTAATTTTAGGAAGGCTACTTTCTCTCTGTTCTCACTTTCCACTGAACTTTCCTTCTTCCTTATCTACTACAGACAAGCTTCCTTCTGCCTAGCAAGCATCTTCTATGCTTCATCATCTACTCACAGGAGACGTATTTACCTTTCCTTCCAGATTTAATATCAGCCTACATAGAAATATATATTCTCCCAAGCCTCTGATCTCCCAGAGGTATGTCTACTCACATCCTGAATTTTCCCAACCCCTTCAGCACCATGCTCACCCTCACAAAACTTTTATAACAAGCTGGAAACGTTGGCTTTTTTTTCATCACGATTGATATATGCGTATGTGTCTGGCAGGTTTATTAACAGCAGATTTTAGATGCTGAGATAAAGTTTGCATAATTGGGACACTCGGCAGATTAAAATATAGACAGGAAATTTACTGGAATGATAACCATCCTCCTACTTACATAGGGATGTGATATGCAGAGAAAGAAGATGACAGGATGTGAGGCACAAATGTGGAGGCTACAAGGATCCCTGCTTGAAGCATCTCCTCCCACCCTCACTCCTCAGCACCAACTCTGCATCACAGATAACTGCAGGACCCCTCTGGGAGGGTCAGGAATGCCTTTGAATGAGTCATGCTTTAAGTCTAGTAGAGAAGAGGCCAAATTACTTTAGCTCATTAATGTACTTTTTCAAATGCTACAATTTGCTACCAACTGAGAATATTTTCTCAGGAGATTCTGAACAATGGGAAGAATGCCAGAAGTCAGCCCTGCTCAAAATAAGGACTGAGAAGCGGCAAGCTATCCCAAGTCTGGCTAGAAACCAGAAAGCCCACATCACTCATTGCCATTTTTTCCATGAACTCTCAACACAGTTCCATAGAGTTTGTAATCCAGGACTTCAGTAGGTGACAGAGGATCTCCTCAAATTTGTCTGCATTTTTATGTGTATAAGAGAACAATCTGCAAGTGTTTTTTCTTTCTTTCCACCATGTGGGGTCCCAAGGATCAAACTCAGATGTCAAGCTTGATGGTAAGTCCTTTTACCCACTGAACCATCTTGCTCCAACAGACCAGCTACCTTCCTGTTAAAGCTGCATCTATGTAACATTAGGTATCTTATCTCCTTGTTGTAACAAAATACACTGACAAAAGCAAGGGAGAAATCGATTATTTTGGCTCACAGTAGCAGAGTATTCTTCAATATATGTAAGTCTAGCAGCAGAAACTTGAGGCCAGTTGCCTCGTATCCACAGTCAGGCAGCAGAAGGAGATAAATGCCCACGTTTGGCAAGCTTCTCCCTTTTTATGTGGTCTAGGGACCAAGGCATGGTGTCATGCTAGTCTAAACAAAGATGTGAGGTGGATTTTACCACCAAAACTTGATCAAGCCAAAGCATGCATGCCCAAAGACTAATCATAATCTAAAAATTCTGTTTGGTGTGTTTGGAGGCTTGTCTTCTGGGTGAATCTGTCAGCACTGGAGCACAGAGACACTTCAGATTAATACCCATGGAAACCCAAGGATGTCCCCTGGACTTTAAGGGATCGCATCCCAAACCAAATCATGAGTTGTTGCTTTGATAAAGATAAGAATTTAAGAGCTAGCAGATTAGTGGCATAGACACAAGTTCAATGAAGATATTTTAGCATAGGCTTAGACATAAGGGTTAGGAAAAGAGAGACACTCAAAAGAAAATGAGGCATACAAACTCATGAGAGTAGGGCTTTCAAAGAAAAAGCATGGTTAGTTTTTACAGTAATTATATATCAAATTCCTTAAAGGATGACTAATGTTATTTAAAACTACAAAGTCCAAGTATCATCTGAGACTCAAGTCCGTATCAAAACTGTTAGTTGCAAGAAAATATACGGCACCTGGGACTTACAATAGACACATGTGGACTCCAAAGGCACTGAGTAGTTACATCCCTCCAACTCTGCTATTTGCCACATAGACAGTCTCTCTCTTGATTCAGTTTTTTTCCATTCAGACAGCTTTTCTTCCATACATGTCCTGTGCGGGAATCTCTAAGGTTCTTGGGTTTCCATTCTTAATTAGGCTTCACCTTCACATCACACATTGTCTTCTCAGGGCTTCCTTCCAGGACTCTGCTGCTGCCGCCATACATTGCCTAGCCATGCATAATCTATAAAATGGTGGCCCATGACTCCCTTGGTCTTGCATGTTTTATGTCTGTGAAACAGGGACCATACGGACAACTCTATCAAGTTTACTGATTCCTTGAGATGCTGCCTGGCTCCCTTGGATGACGTTCTTCGTGCTGGTCCCAAGGAAACATTGTCCTAGGCAGTTGTTTCTAAAGACCAATGAATCTCCTTAGCTGAATTCTCAGTTCAAGCTCTTTTGTTTCAAACAAATGTATGTTTTCCACAAGTTAGAGCTGAGTGAGCATTCTTCCCTTAGGCCCTCTAAGGGCAGCATGTTTCTCGCTGCCAGTTACAGCCCATCTCTTAGCGCACACCTTTGTGGCAGTCTAACTTGCTCTAGCTCTTTTCTTCCTCTACAAGTCACACACCGTTCATGTCTTTCTTTCCAACTTTTGGCTTTTTTTTTGTTCAGTGTAGACCTAGATAAATGCAGTAAAAGGAGCCACACCACTGCCTGAATAATGATCTGTGTTGAAATTTTCTTTGCCAAATCAATGTTCTGTTATCCTTAAATCCGCTTTCTCTCAAGTTCTCAGAACATAGGCAGAATGAAGATTATTGGCCAAAATATCAAACAAGAGCCCTATCCTAATTCCTGATAGAGTCCTTGTTCCCCTCTGACCTGGGCCTCCACTATCTGCACTCACATCAGTCTTGTCTTTCAAACTTCTACCAGAATGTCCTCTTAAGCCCTGTTTCCAATTGTCAATTTGTTTCCAATTCCAATTTGTCAAGCTTCTCTAGCCTGGAGTTCAAAATTCTTCCCTATACCAGTGCAAACACTTTCAAAGGCCTAAAAACCACATGATCAGGTTGATTGGGGCAATGGCTCCATTTCTTGGTACCAGTTCTCTTAGTTTCTTGTCTTGTTACTGTGATAATATTCTAATTAAATCAACCTGAAGTAGAAACGGTTTACTGTGCTCACAGTTTTAGGATACTACAGGATACTACCCATCGTGTGAACATTGTGGCAGAAGGAGTTTGGGCCAGCTTGTCATGTTGCATCCACAGTCAGAAAAACCAGAGGGAGTTGGGTGTTCGTGTTCAACCATGTTCTTTGTTTTTACTCAGTTCAGGCCCCAAGCCCAGATCTTCCTGCTTCAATTAATGTGATGACGGTAATCCTTCACAAACATGCCCGAAAGCTAGCACATTGAAAATAATCCCTCACAAGTGTATCTGGAGACTTATCACTTAGGTGATTCTAGGCCCTGCCAAATTGACAATTTACATTAGCTATCACACTGGGGAAATGAGTTTCGCTTTCTTGTCTATAAAAAAGGAATGTTGATATTTATTGAGTAGATAATGGTAGAATATTTATAGTAATTATGTTTTCCATCTTACAGAGTTTCACAATATTTATAGAATACATAATAATTAGCTTGAATAATTAGCATGGCTCAGACTCTCATCTATAAATTCTATGTGATAGAATAAAATTTATTCTAAAGAGTAGAATGCATGCACTAAATGAGTTGACATATGTAAAGTACTTATTTACTAAGAATGAGAATTTGGTAAATATTAGCTGTTATGAGCATCTTCTACAGAACCTTTCCAATATTCTGCATTGAGGAAAAACAAAATTGGGTAGCCAGTATTAGATTTTCACTAGGAATTTGGGTTCTTAGCATAATGTGTGTCTCTTAGCTTGTGATGAATGAGTCCAAATATGGTCATGGAAGTAACTCATTTCCCTCCACTCATTTGTACTCTTTCTCATGTAACGTAGATGCAGGTAGAAGCAGACAACCATCTCAGCAGTGACGAGGAACTGGAAGAAACAAATGTACTTCAGGCAGACTCATCACTGGCTTTTTACAGATATCACAATACTATGAGCAAATCCTTCCTAGATAAGAGAAGACATGTATTCGTAAACTGGAGACAGTAGCTGGTGAAGTATACCAACTTCCTATTTCCTTGGTGAATGCCTCAGAAAACATGATTCTGAGAATTTTCAAATTTTCCACTCATTGTCACCACCCACTCACCCCCCAAGCTCACTCAGAGTGGCTGGGATGAGTCAGGAAACAGTTTGGGGAGAACAGACCTGGGGGAGGATTGTAGGCTCTGGCTGGCTTACTCAGCAGCTTACAGAGATCAGTAACCTTGGCATTTTGATGGTTTGGGGCCAAAGGAATGTAACTTCTTCAAGTCACAGACCAAATCTATATGACATTAAAAAGAGATCAATGGCTAATCTCCTCTGAGGAAATGAATGCCTACTTCCTTACGAAAATATCTCCTGTGTGACATGTTATCTGGTGATTATATTCTTGGTGTGATGGTTTAATTATCTCAAGTCACTGGATTTTTTTTTTCGATTTTGTGACCTAGTGAGTCATCTTAAAGCCTTCTTCTAGCAGGTTCATGTAGAGTCCAGATGGTCTCTTTTGTATTCTCCCTGTTTCTTGTCTTTCTTTCCTTTTATTCATTGTATATTTTCCTTACTTACATTTCAAATGTTATCCCCTCTACAGGTCTCCTCTCTGGAATCCCCCTATTCTATCTCCCTCCCCCTACCTCTATGAGGGTGCTCCCCCACCCACTCACTCACCCACTCCTTCCTTCCTGTGCTGGCATTCCCCTACACTGGGGCATTGTACCCCCACAGGACCAAGGGCCACTCCTCCCCCTGGTGTCCAACAAGGCCATCCTCTGCCACATATGCAGCTAGAGCCATGGGTTTCTCCATGTCTACTCTTTGGTTGGGGGTCCAGTCCCCAAGAGCTCCAGGGGATCTGGCCTGTTGACACTTTTGCTCCCCCCATGGGGCTGCAAACCTCCTCAACTCCTTCAGGCCTTTTCCAACTCCTCCAGTCCTTTTCCAACTCCTCCATTGAGGACCCTGTGCTCAGTCCAATGGTTGGCTACAAGCATCCAGCTCTGTATTTGTCAGGCTGTGACAGAGCCCGTCAGGAGGTAGCCATATCCAGGGTTCTGTCAGCAAGCACTTTCCAGCATCTGCAATAGTGTCCAGGTTTGGTGACTGTATATGGGATGGATTCCCTACCTGAGGACCCAGCTATACCACTCCTGGACATATACCCAGAAGATGCTTCAACATGTAATAAGGACACATGCTCCACTATGTTCATAGCAGCCATATTTATAATAGCCAGAAGCTGGAAACAACCTAGATGTCCCTCAACAGAGGAATTGATACAGAAAATGTGGTACATTTATGCAATGGAGTACTACTCAGCTATTAAAAACAATTACTTCATGAAAATTGCAGGCAAGTGGATGGAACTTGAAAATATCATCCTGAGTGAGGTAACCCAGTCACAAAAGAACACACATGGTATGGACTCACTGATAAGTGAATATTAGACCAAAAGCTCAGAATACTAGAGATACGACTCACAGACCACATGAAGCTCAAGAAGAAGGAAGACCAAAGTGTGGATGCTTCAGTCCTTCTTAGAAGGGGGAACAACATACTCACAGGAGGAAATATGAAGACAAGGTATGGAGCAGAGACAAAAGGAAAGGCCATCTCCCTGTTTCTTACTCTGCTGGTTGGAGTGAGAATTGCCCCCCAATAGGCTCTGCTCTTTGAACACTTGGTTCTCTAGCTGGCAGTATTGTTTGGGTAGATTTAAGAGGGGTGGCCTTCAGGGGGACATGTGTCACTCACTCGGGGTGGGTTTTTAGGTTTTAAATGCCATTTGCCATTCCTAATTCACTCTCTGTTTCATTCCTGTGGTTTGAGATGTGAGCTCTCAGCTCTCAGTTCCCAGCTCCCACCACCATGCTTACCTGCCACACTCCCCTACCAGGATGGTGATGAACTCTTAATCTTCTGGAACCATGAGCCAAAATAAACTCTTCCTTTTCTAAGTTGCCCTAGTCATGCTATTTTATCACAGCAAAAGAAAAATAGAGAATACATTCACCATGGCTGCCTGTTCCCTTTGGTCCTTCTCTCACTGCCTCTACAGAATCTCTAGAGCAATGTTTCTAAAGTTGGGAGTCACAATCCTTTCACAGGGGTCACCTAAGACCATTGGAAAACAGATACTTACATTATGATTCATAACAGTAATAAAATTAGTTATGAAGTAGCAATGAAAATAATTTTATGATTGGGGTCACCACAACCACAAGGAACAGTGTTGAAGGCTCACAGCATTAGGAAGACTGAGAGCCACCACTTTGGAGTTTTATAGTTTCGTATCTAGTGTGTTTTACTTTTTAAGAATGGCCAGTAGCTCATAATCATCTTTAGTAACAGACCTTTGTTCTCTTACTGTACGATTCACGTTCATATCTGAAATGTTACACACAACCTGGAAGATGCCAGACTATTAATGTGTCTCTATAACATTCCAGGAAATCCATGTGTGAGAGCAAGAAGGCATGTCCAGCACATAGGAACTCAAGGGACCCAGAGTGACAGGCCTCGATGCTATTAAAACCTTGCTGCTGAGATCAGGATGCTATCCCTTTTCTCAACATAGTCTACCAGGGAATCGACACCACAGTCAGAGATTATAGTAATAATGGGAGGAAAAGAAAACCAGTCCATCTTGCCCTAATAGAGACAAAGCCAGGGTCATTGTGTAGCAATACACTGCACATCTGCAGTCAACAAACATGGCAGACTTTCCAGTCACTGCATGATCAGTTCCAGTTATGCCTTTCTTCTCATCTTTTCTGTAGAGAGACTTTAGACACTCAAATATGGAATTTATCCATTTTCTTTCTATTATTTTTTCAACTATATTGGGGGTATAATTATCATACCATAAAACTCACCTATTTATAGTGTTCAATTTAAATTCAGTGTACTCAAAATTTTATAGACACCACAATTTTAGAATATTTTTCTCAAATAAAAAACTCTGTCACCTAGTTATATTTGTGTACATATAGATGCAAATGTTGGTATATGTATGTGTATGTACATGATGTATGTGAATGAAGTGTCTTCCCAAACGCACCTATGTTGCATGCTTAGATTCCACCATAGATGTCATTGTGATGAGACTGAAGGAAAACAGCATTAAACCCTGGTGAGTTCATAGCTAGATGGACTATTAGGAGTGAGGGGACTGATTAAAGAAAGCAAGTTACATGAGGCATGACTTTGAAGCACACGTCTTATCCCTCCTTCTCTTTCTCCTTCTCCACACCACCCCTTCTGTCCTTCCTTGCATCCATGAGGAAATCTACTCCATTCTACCACATGCTGCTTGACTTGATGTCCAACGTTATCATTGCCCAGAGAGATTAAAGCCAAGTGACCTTAGAATGAGATCTCTGGAACCAGAGGATAAAATTAGATTTAGAGGGTTTTTTTTCCTTTTTTAGACAGTTTTCTTGGGTATTTTGTCACAGTAATACTCAGTGACTAACAATACCTCCTACATATTCTTCCTGCCCTGCTGGTACTAATCACTTATCTAATTTGTCCAAGTGATAATGGTTTTTCAGGTATTAAAACTGCAAGATCAAGGAAGACATGAAGAGCAGTTGAAACCAGGAAAATGTGTGACAGGTTCAGTGTTCCTGAAAACAGGCCCAAGAGACCACTGTGTATAGCTGTGAATATGAAATCTAAGCTTCAGTAGAGACTTCAACTTCTTTGAATATCCAGTTCTATGAGACATACACCAAGGAGGGCTTCCAGTTCTGTGAGACATACACCAAAGCATAGAGGAAAGCTCTGTGTGCTGAAAATGGCAGAGTTCAAGAAAGGATGCCCAAAACCTTCGAATCTTGACTGATTGCATTATGAACCTCGGATGCTGGACATGGAGCCACAAGACTCAGTGTTTACCCAATCCGTTTTCATCTTGCTTTATCTTAAACATTTTTTGTTTTGCCATAATTCTTCCATTTGGGAATAGTAATGTTTCATCTGTGCCATTATATGTTAGAGGTATGTATTTGGGTTAGATTTTGCAGAGTTCTCATTTAAGAGACTTTAGACTTTCAACATGCTTTAGTTACTTTTTTCATTGTTGTGTTAAAACCTCACGATCAAAATCAACTTCTGAAAGAGTTTATTTTTAGATTGTGATTTCAGAGGGATAAGAGTTCATCATGTTAGAGAATAGACATGGCAGCAAGTAGCAAGCATGGTGGCAGAAAGAAATTAAGAGATCACATTAATCTCAAGCACAGAGCAAGGAAAGCAAACTGGAAGAATGACAAAGGCCGTGAACTCTCGAAGTCCACTCCTAGTAATGTGCTTCTTTCAGCAAGGCACTGGCACCTCCCCACACAGTGCCACCAACTGAAGACCAAGTCCTCAAATATCTAAGTGTACTGGCTGGTTTTGTGTCAACCTGACACAAACTTGAGTTAACCACAGAGAAAGGAGCATCAGTTGAGAGAATGCCTCCATGAGATCCAGCTGTAAGGCAATTTCTCAATTAGTGATCAAGGGGGGGGGGGTTGTGGGTAGTGCTAACCCTGGGCTCATAGTCTTGGGTTCTATAAGAAAGCAAGCTGAGAAAGTTAGGAGAAGCAAGACAGTAAGTAATATCCCTCCATGGCCTCTGCATCAGCTCCTGCCTCCTGACCTGTTTGAGTTCCCATCCTGATGGTGATGAACAGCAGTGTGGGAGTGTAAGCTGAATAAACAAACCCTTTCCTCCCCAACTTGCTTCTTGTTCATGATGTTTGTGCAGGAATAGAAACCCTGACTAAGACACTGAGCCTATAAAAGACATTCTCATTAAAACTGCCACGCAGTCTTTAAATTGTTAGACTCTGAAGACTTTCAAAGTTGGACTGGCTGGATTTTACATTATAATATTGCCATTAGTCTATGGGACAAGAAGTGGAAGGTTATGTCATGTGTTTGGGATTCAAGTTGACAAGAGGTAGAGTTATAACGGTTAGTATTAATTATCTATTTTACAGAATCCAGAATCATCTAGAAGATACCTGAGCATACCTAAAGGACATTATCTTGATTGTGCTAATTGAGGCAGGAAGACCTGCTCCCTTTGAGTGGCAGTGTTTCCTGGATGGAATCCTGGACTATAAAATGGAGAAAGGAGAGGCCCATCTGCCTCCAGGACGTGTGGCACGGGCAGGTGGAGGACACCCAGAGGCCTGTCCTGACAGTGGTACCACAAGAGCCACTACTATGTGAAAGAATATGGTAGAGGGATGGAAAAGAAACAGAAGCAGAACAGTTTGAGCATTATGAAGAGAACTGAGCATTATGGGAGGACTGAGCATTATGGGAGGACTGGGGCCATGAGAGTGAAGAGAACTAGCCTGATGTGAGTAGTCTACCCTACCACCTGAGAGCAGAGTAAAGTCCCAACCCATGCTGCCACTGAGGGCTCTGTGCTGGCCATCCAGAAACAGGGGTCTGTATCAATGTCCATGGTTCATATTTCCATTAAAGACCACATGGATGTCCCTGGTCTGTGCTGCCACCTGGAACCATGTTGATGTCCAAGAGCTATGCAGAGTTGGTCCTGTTCCTCAATAGCTGCTGTACTTGGAGAACAGGCCCTGCTCTCACCTGGCCAGCACAGTGACCCTGGTGGTGGGGGCTCAGATGAGCCAGCCCTGAGGGCGTGAGAACAGGAGAGCTGGGCCTGCCCCTTGAAAGCTGTGGCATTGGGTAAACTAGCCCTGGCAATGATGGACAAATCACCATGGTGGTATTGGTGCAGGAGAGCTAGTGGGCTGACCAAGTCAGCTACCACCCAGGCCCAGATCCAAGGTTTTGAACTGGCTGGCCCCAAGATCCACCCCATCTATAAACTGCTAGAATGTCTGATAAGGATGGTCCTAGAGAAATAAAGCTTTGCAATCTCCATGACACAGGACAACAACAAGATGTCCAAGAGGAGTCCAGGTGAGAATTCACTATTGATAGTGTAGCAGACACAGAAGCCTTTAACTAAACAAATGACTCATCACAATGAACATTTGCAAGATGTATGGACAAAAGGGTGTACTGTGTGACACATGATAGTGATGACACTTCAGCATCCATGCCCAAATGTTCTTTATGTCTTGTCTTGTTGTTGTTGTTGTTTCCTATTGTTTCTTGGTTTTTCTTTTCTTTTGTGCAGGAAGTAACAAGGGCAGATATGAAGACACTGGGGGATGAGTAGGATTGGAATACATGGTGTAAAACTCACAAAGAATCAAAACAAGTTGAAAGGAAGGAAGATAAGGAGGAAGGAAGAGAAGGAGGAAGGAAGGAAGGAGGGAGGAAAGAGGGAAGGCAGACAGACAGACATGGAAAAGGAGGACTAAGAAGCAGCAAGCATTCATTAGCTTTCTGCAACCTGGTTCTGGGAGCTTTGGACTTCTGACACCTTGACTTCCCTGCTATACCTTGGACTGTGAATCACAATAAATCCTTTGTCCCTTCAGTTGCTTTTGTCTGAGTATTTTATCATAGCAACAGAAGAGAACAAAGTTCTTTTCTTTTCTTTTCTTTTCTTTTTCAGTTGTTGTCGAGATGAACAACAATACCTTTGTAGATAAAGTCTTTAGTAGAGATCCTACATATATTCTGGTTGAGGCTCACTTACATAACACTTTTGCATCAATCATGCCACATTGTTTCTTAAGTAGCAGCAGACCAAGGCCTTTTAATACCCTCAGACTGTGGTACAAATGGTTCTTTCATGTGGGTTCTAGGACATCAAAGAATTAATTGTTCTGGTAGATCCTGTGGTGGGATAAATACCATATTGCCATGTTTTGGACAAGTTCTTCTTTTAAAAGCATTTATTTATTTTATGTATATGAATACATTGTAGCTGTCTTCAGAAACATCAGACGAGGCTTTAGGACCCCATTACAGATGGTTGGAAGCCACCATGTGTTTCCTGGGAATTGAACTCAGGACCTCTGGAAGAGCAGTCAGTGCTGTTAACCACTGAGCCATCTCTCCAGCCCTGGACAAGTTCTTATAGAAAATTCAAAATTTACATTCTTAACTTAATGGATCAAATCCATACTATCCTCAGGAGACAGTAAACACTTATTGAAAAATAGCTGCTACTTATGGGACTGCTTACTGGGCAGAACCATACAGCCACAATTGCTCAACGTGAACCTAGGTTGTTGAATCTTCAGGCCATAAAGTCAGATGAGAATAAGTAGAATATATGGTCATTCTGGTCAGACCCTCATGTCATCCACCTCTATTGTACGAGAATCTGTTCCTAATTCTCATAAGTAATAAACAGAATAGGAATCACATTAGCCTCACAAATGGATTAGTAAAAAATGAAGGTAAGTTGGAAATAGGCTATCCTGAAATCCAACCTGAAGGGGAATGGTCCAGAGAGTTGATCATAGAAATAAATGCTCCCAATGGACAGATTGTGGATTATAACCTTGTCACTCCTATTATACCAAAAAGTGACCGAGGTGATATTTACTGACTTGTGCTCTAGTGAATGGCTTTGGTGTTGATTATGGCCCTGAAAAAAGAAGTGGAAACTTCTAGTTCTTTGGAAAGTTAGTTTTGTCAAATGATGTTTTGCAGATGAAAAGATGTCTTGCTAAAGCAAACATGTGAAAGACTGTTTTTCTGAAGCAGACACAGGTAAAAGGATGCGTGGATGTAGCAAACATGAAAGGACTCTCAATGAAGGACTATAAATGTGAACCCGCAGACAGTGGGAGATGAGCACTGAATCTTGGTTTCGTTTGCTCCACCTCACTATCCTTCATTAACAACATGCATATATTGGTTCTCCTTACATAGCATTGTTGAGCTCAACTTGTGATAACATCACCATTGAGAGAAACTCACCAAAGAACTTCTCTCACGGTTCTTGCAGCAGCTTGCTGCTTCTGTGGCCTCACCTCAAGACGATTGGGGTTGGGGAGACTGGTGGTTTCTTCAGGACTAAACTACAGCTGCCTGGTGTTTGCTTGCTGAAAGAACTGGACTGTAGCTGCTGGTTCGTGCCTGGTGTCTGCCTGCCCGGGGGGACTGGTCTGCAGTCATATTTGGTGTTTGCTATGGGACTGAACTGCTGCCAATGATCATCAAGCTCACCAATGAACTATTGCTGAACAGGTCCACTTCCCCTGTATCCTCGTAACTTTTCTCTTCCACTACCTCTGCTGGGTGATGAGCTAGAGGTTGAACCCTTGTAAGGCCCGCCAGAAATGGGGGAACTCCCTCCCTGTTCTTGGGAATTCACGGCCACCCCAATAACTGCAAGACACCAAACTTGATGCAATTAACAAGAGGTATGTTTAATTCAACACGTTGAGGTCGCACTTCTAGCCTGTCCTACGCAGAGGCAAGCAATGAAGTGCGACCCCCACTTAGAGAAGAGGTAGACCTTTTAAAGGAAGAACCGCAAACCAGGGAGACGAGGGGGGAAATCATGATTAAGTATCTATAGAAAGCACCTGTCCAGTGTTCAGCTTCCATGACAGGTTCAAGAAATGGTCAGGGGGGAAATATCTCATACAAGCTTTTCCTGGTATCCAGGGTGCACAGGCACACTGACCTGAACTCTCAGCTCTGAACTCTTATCTTATCTATTTTGTCTTGTGGATAGTTAGTTTCCTAGGACCCAGAGTACAGAACAAGCTGATCTGCACTCTTGACTCCATCTGTGGAAGGCTTAAAATTTTTTAACTCTTTCACCCTTATTAAAAGTCGGTTGCAAAAAATATATGCCTACAAAAAGTTTTAATAATAAATGCTTAATTTGGAGCAGCTATGTTTTACATACCAGTCTGTCTCTTATCATTTCTTTGTACCCATAACTTCCTATTTTTTTTTAAATTTTTTATTGATTCTTTGTTTCACATCATGGACTCTAGGCCCACTCATCTCTCTGTCCTTTCACACCAGCCCTTCATCCTTGCAACCTCTCTGCCAAAATAAAACAAACAACTACAAAAACAACAATAACAAAAAACCCAAAGCAGAGAAAACATCTCATCATGGAAGCTGTTGTATGTTACAGTGGATCTTCCCGTATGTCCCACAGTGTATCCCTCTGTCCACACATCTTCACTTGCAAATGATCATTGCAATGCCTAATTGGATCAAGTTCTCTGGTTTCTATGACAACAACATTGGCTTTTCTTCAGGCCCTTCTGTAAAAGCCCCAGCTGACTGTAACGGACCACTTTTGCCCACGTTTGGGGGCCAAACTATAGCGGCCCGCTCTGTTCCGCAGGTCCGGGTTTAGCAAGAGAGAGAGTGGGGGGAAGAAGGGGAAGAGCCGTGAAGAATAGAGACAAGCCAGAGGATCTGTAGTAAAGTCTTTACTGTCTCCACCATACACACACCACTACACCTACTACTACTACACCCCACACTCACACACATACATATACACACTACACACACTACAAGGAAATCCTGGGTATTTATAGGCTTTTGCCACGTGCCTTGTAGGCGCGTGGATACCACGTGCCTTGCAGGTGTGGATATGACGTAAGCCTTACAGGCGTGGACAGCACGTGCACCTTACAGGCATATATGGCGTAGATAGCACGTGGACAACACATGCACCGAATGCCTTGTAGGCGTGGATACCACGTGCTCCTTGCAGCTGGGGGCACTTAACAGCAAAACAAGCTATGTGGGATATCAGAGTGTGCTTCAGCTGTTGTAGGCTGTTGAAAACCAAGTCTCATGTCAGGGTATATGGCTCAAGATGGCTGCAAAGCTGATAGCTGCTTTCTAGCCACTTTTTGCTTAAAGTCGGCTCCCAACACCCTTCCTGGCTATCCTGTTGTCACCCTGTGTCACACATCCCAATCATTTGAAGATGATACAGATTTTGAGGTGGGGTAATTCAAAGCCCTGGATCTGGGCCTGGGTAGTAGCTAAGCTGGTTAGCCCACCATCTCTCCTTTATCCACATAACCAGAGCAAGTTCTCCAGCACTGCCCCAGCTAGACTGCCCAATGCTGCCATCAACAGGAGGCAAGGCCAGCTCTCCAGAACCCACACTTCCAGAGCCAAGTCCACTGTGCTGTCCAGTAAAGATTTAGGGCCCATTCTCCCAAGTGCTGCACCCTGTGAGAGAGGCTAGGACAGCTCTCTTGCTCTCACACCCTCAGGGACAGCTCACCCCTGTCTTCACCATCAGAGACAATTCCACTGTATGGCCCAGGCAAGGTAAAGAGCATGCTCTCCCAAAGTGCTACAGCCAATAAGGGGACAGAACTAACTTCCCCACTCTCAAATGACTCAGGTGTTGAGGGCCAAGGGGGCATAGAGGATCTCCCACCAAGCCACCTCATGGCAGAGGAATGACAGGACCAGCTCTCCTCCACTCTCACCTTCAGGGCTGGCTCACCTGCCCCCAATCCACCAGGGCCAGCTCTACTCTGCTGCCCAGGTGAGGTGCAAGGCTCACTCTACCAAGTGCTGTACCCAGTGAGGGGCAGGGCCAAACCACCTGCTCTCATGAACCAGAGCCATCTTTCCCAGCTACCCCACATGGAGAGGGGCAAGGGGAGCAAGGCATCAGTCTTGCACCCACATCACTGCACAGCAGATTAGTGCTGGGACGAGCTTTCCCATGCTCTCGCCCTCACAGCTGGCTCACGTGAACTCCTCACCTCTAGGGTACTGCAGCTGGCGAGGGGATAGCTCTTCTAAGCTCATGACTCTGTGGGCAGCTGTTCCAAGTGCCAGAAGTGGTGAGAGGTGAGGGTCATCCTATATGCACCCATGCCACCCCATGGTAGATGAGTGGCAGGTCAGCTCTCCCATACTCACACCCTTGGAGCTGACTCACCCACATCCCAAACATCCAAACCTGCTCCACTGTGCTGCCTGGGACAGATGCAGGGCTCACTTTCTCAAGTTTTGCAGGCAGTAAGAGATGGAATCAGCTCTCCAGAGTGCCATGTCCAGTGAGGGGTGAGGTCAGTTATGCACAGCCTTTGGACATCCATGTGGTCCCTGGCAGCTATCCCAACCAGAGATATCCCCATGCTCTCTTGTAGTAATATGAACCATTGACATCGACTCCAATCCCTGTAGCTGCGTAGCCACAGACTCAGACATGGTCCTCTGCAGTAGCTCAGGCTAGGACCTCATCATGGCCTCAGGTGGCAGGGCTAACCACTCATAGCAGGCTGCTCTCCAGGCTTCAGTCACCAGTTCTGTCTCTCTTTATAATGCTCAAGTAGTCACATCTGACTACTACATACTCCCACATTGTGGGGGCTCCCACTGCAGGCTAGTCATATGGGTAGTAGGCCCCTGGGAATATCCTTTATTTGTGCTGTATGGCATGGAAGCAAGTGGGTGTCTATGACCCACCCATGCCATGTGCTGGAGGGCAGATCTGTGGGTGGCATGGTGGCCCACAAGTCTCTGTCTGATTTCTTCTTCCTATGCTATGCTGCTTGGATTGGATTGGATTGGATTGGATCGGATTGGATTTGGTAAGAGTTTTATAAGTTCTAGACATAAGACAGCTTTGGTCAGTGTGCTAGGTGGTTTTGTGTATCAACTTAACACAACCTGGAGTTATCACAGAGAAAGGAGCTTCAGTTGAGAAAATGCCTCCATGAGATCCAGCTGTAAGGCATTTTTTCAATTAGTGATCAAGCGGGGAGCACCCATTGTAGGTGGAACTATTCCTGGGCTGGTAGTCCTAGGTTCTATAAGAAAGCAAGCTGAGCAAGCCAGGGAAAACAAGCCAGTAAGTAACATCCCTACATGGCCTCTGCATCAGCTCCTTCTTCCTGACCTGCTTGAGTTCCAGTCCTGACTTCCTTTGGTGATGAACAGCAATGTAGAAATGTAAGCTGAATAAACTCTTTCCTTCCCAATTTGCTTCTTGTGCATGATGTTTGTGCAGGAACAGAAACCTTGATTAAGACATCCAGCAAGCCAGGCATCAAGCTAGGATGAACAAAGGAATGCAATCTACTCTACCTTAACTAATATAAGAACAACAACACCAACAAAGTGGGGTTTTTTACCCATTGCCAGGTGGGGTACCCCAAGCTCTTATGGCAAGGGATTTATGTAGGAAGAGAAAGAATTATGAGATTAGGCCAGAATCTTAGCACTTTTCATATTGCTATAATAGAATGCTGGACAGTTGGTAATTTATAAACAACACAAATGTGTCTCTTAGCGTTCTAGATTATGGGAAATCCAAGATACTTGCACCTGAGATTATGAAGTCCTTTCTTCCATGTCTTGTGTTGCATAGGAATGTGACATCCTCACAGGAAGAACACGCACAGCATTCACAGTTGAGCTCTTCTACATCGGCACCTATGCAGTCATGAGGGAAGTCTCACAGCCCATTGCCTCCCACTAGACACCACCTCCCAACACATCTGCATTGGGATGAAGTTTCCAATGCATACATTTAGGGTAGGTATACATTCAATCCACGGCTTGTTGACTAAGCTAGGTATTCCTCTCTGGGAATTTCTCCCTCTTGCTTTGAGTGAAGCAGTCAGGCTGAGAAAACATTCCAGGTATGTAAGATTTACATTGGAGGGTGATGGACTAAAATACAACTTCTTCACTGGTGGAAGACTTTCCTCCTCAGATATGGTGGGATACTGGCTTAGTGAACCTATGGCAACATGCCACAGGCAGGTAGGGATTGTGGAGATCACAAGTCTATGCTCTGGATGAGGGAAGTCTGAGTAGAAATAGGAACATTGGGCTGCCCACATTCAGGGTGGGTCTTCCCACATCTATTAACTCCATTTAAAAAAAGTCTTCACAGACATGCCTATAGGCCAACCTAATCTAACTAAATCCTCCTTGAGACTTTCTTGCTAGGAGATTCAATTTTGCAAGACAGACATAACCATCACAGATGGTATCTTAGTTAGGGTTTCTATTGCTGTGATTTGCCATCATAATCAAAGAAACTTGGGGAGCAGAAGGTATAGTTAGCTTATACTTGTATAGCACTGTTTATCATCAAAGGAAGCCAGGACAGGAACTCAATCAGTAGTAATCTAGAGACAGGAGCTGACGCAGAAGCCATGGAAGAGCATTGCTTACTGGCTTGCTCCTCATGGTTTGCTTAGCCTGCTTGCTTTATGAACCCACGACCACCTACTCACTGATGTTTACCACCTAAAATTGGCCGGTCCCTCCCCCGATTAATCTCTAATTAAGAAAATGCCCTACAACCAGATCTTTTGGAGACATTTTCTTAATCGAAGCTCTCTCCTCTCTGATCACTTTATGTTGTGTCAAATTGACATACACTAGCCAGCATAGATGGCAAATTCAATCGAGTGAAATCAAAACCCTGAGTCCAGGTCTTCTAAGATTGAAGCAGGAAATGTGGAGCTTTGTGCAAAAAGCCCCCAGATGACTTTGAAACTGTAATCTCAGAAGATCCTTTGATATGATCTAGCATCCCCAGTAGGAAGCACCTCCATATAGGCACAGGGTTAAGGTATATCACCTTTCAATGCCAAGGTGGTCCATTAAAACACAGACCTAACTGTGCCACTAACATGGTAGTTCCAGCCTAAGAATGCCATGTGAATGAACTGGGGTGCACCCATAAGACTGAACATGATGTAATCACAAAATTCCCAAGTTCTCATTTGCAATCTTTTTCCCATTGATTCTCATTCTCTGGATGAGAAGACACTGGGCACAGGATTAAATAAAATCCTTTCAGATTTCTGAAATTAGTATTAGGGTATTCTAGAGTCACGAAACTCATAGAATGCCTCTATATATTATGAAAATTTATTGTAATGACTTACAGTCTGCAATCCAACTAACCCAGCAATGGGCAGCTGTGAATGGGAAGTCCAAGGATCTAGTAGTTGCTCAGTCCCATGAGGCAATTTGTTTTAGCTGATCTTCTGTGAGTTGGAATTCTGAAGAAGTAAGCTCTATCAGATGTGCTGGTAAGTAGTGCAAGCAGGCAGACTGAGCCTTCTTTCTTCCATTGTTCTTATGTAGGCCTCCAGCAGAAGAGATGGCCCAGATTAAAGGTGTGCTTGGATTCGGAACTAGCTCTGTCTCAGGCTGGCCTTGAACTCGGATATCTGCTTGCCTCAGTCTCCTGAGATTAAAGGAATGTACTAACTTGCCTGAACCTAAACTTTTCTTAGCCATTATGCCTCAAGATCTGGATCAAAAGCATGTGTCATCCCATATCAAGATTCAGGTCAGAAGCCTGTATCTTCCAGCCTCAAGATCTGGATCACAGGTGTGCCCTCTATTTCTGGATTATAATTCATTCCGATTGTAGTCAAGTTGACAACTAGGAATAGCCATCACAGTTCCCTTCTATTAAATCACAGTTCCTTTCTCTTAAGTGCCTTTAATGGGACTGTAAGAACAATTAAACTTGTATCTGTGATTAAATTTGCAGCTGTACTAAATTCCCACTGGTCCTTCACTTGGATGTCACTTGCCTCTTCCATTCTGTCCCCTGACCCAAAAAAAAAGCCTCCTTGGGATTCCTGTGCTCATAATTTCCTGCCATTTTTGTGCAGACACTTCTCTGAATACTTTGCCCATGGCATCACATTAATGTTCGGAGCTGCCTTCAGTAAACAGCTTTTTGCAGCCCCCACTCTCATAAAGCATCCCCAGCGCTGACATTTCTCAATGTCTTAACTGTATTGACAGTGCATTCCCATGGTTTAAGACTTCCACCCCACTCCCAGCCACTTGAATAATAAGATCAATGGTGTCTTGACAGGTCTCCCTAGCCCGGAGTGCTATGGAATGCAGCTAGGTGAGGTGACGTGCACAATCCCCAGTCATATGACAGCAATGTCTACAAAACCCTGAGAAGGGGGACTTTAATGACATAGAAATCAGTATGGCTTATAATCACAACTCAAGTCAGTTCTCTGGTTCACTGCAATAGAAGCCAGGGAGCAGAGAACAGAGTGGGAAAAAAAAAAAAAAAGCAGTCTATTTTTCTTTTTCTGTAACCTTTTTCTCCTGTGAGTCTGTGTGGCCACCAAGTGTGGAAGAACATTGGTAAACAAGGAGACTGGTCCTAGTCACTATTAGGAAGTACAGTTGTAAGCTCACATACCTGGGAAGGAGGCAATGCATCTTCAGAAACAACTTGCCTTGTTGGGCCCTTAGGAGGCCGATTGAGTGCAATAAGCACTTATGAACAGCAGGGGGCAATGTGTAACCACCATTCATTCCCATTCTCCTCGCTTAACTTGGAAATGAAACCTCCCCTCCACTCTTCAGTCCCCAATAAAACAAATCTCTTCATTGTTTTTACCCCTTGGTTTTTGGACCCTCTCCAGCATGACTTCATTCAAGAGATGGAACTGAAATCAATGAAGTAAATGGCTGTATAAGTCTAAGCAATCCTTAGCGACAAGAGACTATTTTATTTGCTGCATGGTTGATACATAGCAAGGAATCAAATACTAGCAAGCCGATCTTTAACCATCAATGAACCAGGAGCAGCCAGCAGTACTAAGTACTGTCTGGAATACTCCCGTTACATTTCCATTATTTCCACCGTGTCATTCTCTTTCACCTGAGGGTAAGTAATTCCAGTTTTAAGAATTGAATGGAGTGGCCCAGTCTCAGCCAGGTGCCACATCCGCATACATTCTGAGTCTCATGCAAGATTTTCACCTTATAGCAGGAGCCTAATGTTTTCACTCTCCTAGAGTCAGGGCCCTCATGCCATGCAGCTGCTACAGGTTCAGGCCCAGCTAGAAGTCACAGCCACACACTCTCTGGGTGACTCTCTTTCAGCACATTCCCTATCCTCACAGTCTCTCCAGGCCCAAACCCAGCTGGAAGCCACATTCATGTGCTTGCTCCATGAGTCAGCCTGGTCCCTTGTCCTTAGCTACTTTTCCAGGCCCAGCTAGGATCCACACTGGAAGATGGGGGGCATTTTTGGACTTCACCCAATCTGACAGCACCCCTAAGATGTCTTGACACACCAGCTCCCCCTGAATTGGAATGACCCAGTCTCTCCAACCAAAAGCCAACACTGAGTGTCCTGATCACTCCTCCTGTTACCCTGAAGTCAACCAAGCTTCGGCAAGAGTAAAAAGCAAAACAAACATTCACTCAACATAGGCAGGATAGAATCTCAGACACACAACCAATGAAATAAATTCACATGCTCTGGTTCCACCACAGAAAAAAAGAAAGAAAGAAAGAGAGAGAGAGAGAGAGAGAGAGAGAGAGAGAGAGAGAGAGAGAGGAAGGAAAAGAGAAGAGAAGAAAAGAAAAAGTAAAAGAAAAGAGAAGAGAAAAAGAAAACTCAAGTCAGCATGCCATCCTCCTAAATAAATGTTAAACTCAGGAAACCGAATTTAAAAGAACAATTATACACATGATTCACAAGCAAACACCTGAATGAACTTAAAACAAATGAAGTCAACTGAAGTAAAGAAAACACAGATAGCCCTTGGAACCAGCTACTCTTCTGCTGCTGCCTTTAGATGCCACACCTAAGACTGCTTATGAAGAGCAAGCTTACCTGGGCCTACAGTTCCAAAGGGGAAAAGGAGGGACAGCATGGCAGCAAATGGTGGCAAGGACAGGAAACTGAGCACTCATATCCTGAACCGCACACAGACAGCTGAAAACATAAACTGGAAGTATGCAAGGCTTTTTAATCTCAAAGCCTGGCCCCCAGTGACATACTTCTTCCAGCAACGCTGTACCACCTAAACCTTCCTAAACAAAGCCACTACCTGGGGACCAAGTTTTCAAATGCCCATGACTGTGTGGGGATTTTTTATTCAAGTGATAATATACAGAAGACAGACAGAGAGATGGATGTAGTTTTAATGGTGTGTTAATTGATCCCCCTAGAAACCATAGACTAACCAAGACCCCGGGCCCCCAATGCACACATACAGACACACACACACACACATACACACACACACACACACACACACACACACACACACACACACGTCAAAGACAAATATAGTGCTATGCAAGTGATACCTTACTTTGAGTTTTTGGTGGATGGGGTTCAAAAGACCCCAAAACAATATAGACTTTTTCATTGCTTTTGCTCGCCTGTCATAAATGATGTTAAGTCCCTATTGCTGAAGACACCACATAATTTGGTCATGGAATTTACAGAAATGAAGATGATACTGATCAGAAAATATCCTCCTTAGAGCTCTCATAGTGTCAGAAAATGCTATGAATGTCATTGACAGTCCTACCCAAGTCTGAATCCCATGAACCATCACAGTGGCATTCCCAGTGTTGTAATAGTGATGCTTGTATCTTGGTAACCAAGAACTCTCTAATGTAACATAAAGCTTAATCAATTGGAGGGAACTCATGCCTGATACTGTAAACCTGACCAAGAACCCTTGGATGGAGAGATCATAGACTTCAGAGGCTGCTACCATATTACTAAATTGATGAAGTTTCCAACTGCTCTCTAAATATGTGTCCTTGTACTATAGATGAATATTGCTCTCACTTTGCAAAGTCAGTTCTTTTTATAGCACATGGAGACTGATAGAGAAATCCACAACTGATCAAACTATAGATTATAAGTGGCCTGAATGTTCCTAGTACCAGCTGATACATGGGTGACTCTGTACCTCAGACTCAGGGAACATCTCTAAAGGTAAGTTGGAGAGAGTATACAATCCCGAGAATCAGGACAACTGGTACAAAATAGTGTCTTCTGGGCAGGACAATGACATTGTACCCACAAGCTTTCAAATAAAGAGCTGGAATGTGTACAGGACAGAGAACGACGGGTGTTAAGTACACTGTATTCCTGTATGAAATTCTCAAATAATTTGTTAAGTTGAATCAAGGTTCTAGGAGACTAATCCTGACTCTGAGATTCCTTCTCACATAAGCTTGATTCCCAGAGCACCTGGAGTCAAAGGAAGTCGACTTTCTCTGGTGGTCTTGGACGGTGCCCATTTCCTTCCCTCCCCTAATGGGCTCTCTTCCTGACACCCTGGATGGAAGCTTCTCCTTCACCCAGACTTGGTCGTTTTCCAGGCTTTTGCTGTTCTCTCACACAGTATTCTGGATCCAAGGCCCCTTAGCGGAGGACCCCTTTCTTGCTGCCCTGTTTTCCTTTGGGACAGGTTATGCCTTCACACTGGCCCAACTCTGTCGCTGACCAATCATGTGGCAATGGCCAGCTGACTCACCTCTCGCCCCTTCAGCTATTCAGATATCAGTTTTCTCCTTCTTCCTTCCCCTGCCCCCTCCAAGAACTTGTGGTCATCCATGTCTGCCCTCACTCTCTTTGTGGATGGCATAGTAGCTCTGGCTGTTCTGATCTCTATATTCTATATTCGTATTTGAAAGGTTGCCCGGACACAGATAAGGCAAACAGTTTGAATAAAGGAAACACGTGAAAAGAGCACCTTGCTAGGCCGCGCAGAGAAGAAGAGGGCACAAGACAAAGAAGCCTTATTCAGTCTTCACCAGCTTTGCAAGGCGACTTGTGCTCACTGTGAAAGTTAAGGAAACAGGTTTGCAAAAGGCAGAACCGTTATCCACTTAGGCACAAGGCTCCTCGGGCAGGCCTCATGCATGCCCTGTCTCCCAAAGGGCCTAAATCATCTTGCTTGTTCAGAAAGAGTAAGGAAGTGGAAGAGACGAAACTTCTGTCTCAGAGAAAAACAGCTCCAGGAATGCTGAATTGGCTGCTGCTTCGCAGTAGAGATGCCAAACCGGACCTTGACCCACCCTGTCAGCAGCAGCGCTCCTGTCACAGCAGATCCACCAAGGCAGCCTGCGCCTCCGAGCAATCCTTGTTTATTTGTATTTCGTGCTAAGAAGAGACTGGCTCAGATTCAGGAAAGCCACTCCGCGAAGCGGCGCCCGATTGATTCTAAACGCGACGTGCCTGGAATAGTTGAACCAAGACTTATCTGTCCGTGTAGGTCCTCTCTTACGAACACCCAGCAGAGACGACGCTTTCCTGGGGTTCTTGCCAACATAAAGCGCGGACGTGAGGGCAGCGGTTCCGCGTGTCGCCGCGCGGTGGCGGAAGCAGCACAGCAAAGGAGTTCAGCGAGGCAGCGGAAAAACTAAATGTTTCTGCGCCCCAGGATCTGGGTCTTCCCCTGCGTGCTAAGGGTCACTCAGAAGGAAGAAGAGGAACGAAAAAGGACAGTGGCGTTCCAGGAGAATGGAGAATGATGGTAGTATGTTTCAGAGATGTGTTCTGTTTTCTTTTCTCTGGCTAACACTAGAAATAGAAGCAGCAGCAAAGGGACTGGAAGGATTCTCCTTCTGGCACTGTGCTTTGATCAAAAAGTTCTGTTGCGGTTGTTGCTTAATCGTCCAAGGAAGCTACGACCTCTCCCATCGACTTTTTGCCATATTCTCCCAAAAGTATAGGTCCCAATTAATTACTCTCTGATATTCGGTTCTGGGGTCCACAATCCAGGGCTTCTTTGTCAGTGTGGGCTGTGTGTCCAAGCCATAGTCTTGCCTATACATCAGCACTGCCTCTACTCCAGCCGTGCACTGCCCCTACCTACCCCCACCTACAGAGTACCTTTTTTTTTTTTCTTCTGATTTTCTCTGTGTAGCCCGGGCTGTCCTGGAACTCACTCTGTAGACCAGGCTGGCCTCGAACTCAGAAAACTGCCTGCCTCTGCCTTCTAAGTGCTGGAATTAAAGGCCTGCTCCACCACTGCCCGGCTCAAAGTACCTTTTCTAGTCAGCTGGTTCTGCCTGTCATCCTCTCTATGTCTTCTTTTGAAGGGTTACCTATCCAGTCCCGGTATTTAATGCGTTGAAATCTTCCCTGTGTTTGGAAACACAAGTGTTCAGCCTTGTCCTAATGCCCACTGACATCCTATATAATTTATTCTGTCTTGATTATCTTGTTGGGCAGATGAGAATATTGTGGTTCCACAGCTAAAGTAAGTGGTAAGAAGAAAGGACCCCAGCTCACCTTATCGTGGTAACTAACACACTTGACTTTGCCCTCAGAGAGGGGTAGCTTTGTCATCAGGTTCTTCTGACCAGTTATAGCCAGCACTTCATTTCCTAAGCAGGATGAAGCGATGTTCTGGCATATTCTGAGTGGTTCTGGACAAGTGGCTCTAATATCTCCCAACACCCACGCTGACAACCACACATCATCCCCATCTGTTTCTCCTCTCACTCACATTTAGATCTCTCTCTCTCTCTCTCTCTCTCTCTCTCTCTCTCTCTCTCTCTCTCTCGTGTGTGTGTGTGTGTGTGTGTGTGTGTGTGTGTGTGTGTGTGTGTG
>JANHMN010000006.1:43841280-43863139 GCA_030674055.1 Rhabdomys pumilio
TGTGTGTGTGTGTGTGTGTGTGTGTGTGTGTGTGTGTGTGTGTGTGTTCTGCTATATGCTACATGTCTGAATGTTCTGGAAGGCGGAGGCCATGCTATCCCTGGAGCTGGAGTTACAGTTTGTTGTGAGATCACCCAGTGTGGGTTCTGTGAATCAAACTAAGGTCCTGTGAAAAAACATCAAGTGCTCTCAACTGCTGGTCCATCTCTATAGCCCCCTTTCACTCGTGTTTTAAAATATCGTTAATAAAATGCTACTTTGTGAAATTAAAGATTAGAGACAGAACGTACACCATGCTGCATCTGCAGTAGTTTGTTTAGGAGCTGCTGTCTATCCTTCTTCCCTGATTTGTATTACCAGGAATTCAGAATTACTCATTCTGTAAACGGAAAGAGATCCAGCCAAACTCCAGTGGTTCTGTGAAGTTACTAAATAAACAGTGCAATTCAAAACCATGTGGCTGAGGACATTAACTACACGGGGATAACTGAAGGATTAAAACCTAAGAAACCTTAGTGGCTCCTTCAACAATATCCCAATAAAGGCAAGTTCCATGGCCCTGGCCCTAGTATGTTCCTGTCCACTCAGACCTGGATGGAAGAAGTTGGTATCCAAGGAACTTTCTCTAGTTTTCTGAGAATGCGGGTCCTCATTCCCTTTCCATTTGCCCATGTGGTTGGTTTCAGTGTGTGTGTTCATGTGTCTCTGCTCAGCCCATGATTGGGCTGGCTCTGCCAGAGCCTCATTTGCATGATTTCATGATTTGGTGCCACACCCTGGGCTTATAAATTAATAGCATCTAAGCCTAGCCAAGACCTTCCCCAGCAATTGTAGAGCAGGGCTAAGGTAATCCTGAATGAAGAGCGGAGGTAACTATGGGCCATCGTTCACCAGTCCAGAATGTTTGGAAGGGACCATGAGGTTCGGGCTGACAGATGGAGTATGGACCAGGTCTCCATAGGAAAGCATGTCTAGAATAGCATTAATAGATCACATTAAAGATTAGTTGTGGTTTTAAGGTCACCTCAAACATCTTCATTCTAAAGAAGCCATTTGCCAATGTTTTCGTGAGAATATTCCATCGCATACAAAACTCACCTCATTAGTTCTTATGATCTACAGTGGAGCTTAAAGCACCAATCAGAGAGAACCTATTATTTGGTGGAAACTGTAACAAACAGCACAGTGCCTTACTTGGATTTTGCTACTGCAAATATCTGTATGTGTCCTGCTACAGTAAATTGGCTGAGAAAGATCAGATAGCTTGCTCAGGGTTATAGAGCAAGTTCACAATAACAGTCGTTAACAGCCAAGCACTGCCATGCTGTGGGATCTGAGACGTATGCTCTGCATGGATCATTCATCTTGTCCTCACAACAAGCCTTCAGTGAGAGTTCATTTATCATCTGAACACATCCCTGTCTGTCTCCTGCAGAGCCCAGGAACTGAACTGTAGCCACCTACAGAGTTTGACCTGGACTCGGTTCCTTCTGAAGGCTGTGCTCTTTTGACTGAATCTCCACTGCATATCCTCTAACATCACGCACATTTTTCATTACCACCCATTTTAGAAATAGCCATCACACACTTAAGTTAGCTTTTGTCCACTTCTGTATCTCGTGCTCTGTGTGAAAGTTGTTAGGATTTTGCAGATATGCAAACAATGTTGGGAGCAAAACTTTTCAGCTTCACTCCTATTTGAAAAATTGGAAGCCACAGATTCACAATGAAGAGGAGAAGAGACAGTTTGTTCACACACACACGGAGGAGCACTCGAGAATGCAGAATTCACTGAATAACCAGAAGTAAAGTGTAACATGTTGACTTAACAAAAGGACTGAACACAAAAATTTGATAGATGAGAACGAAATGAGGTTTGTTACCATTATTTTTTTTTCCATGTCCCAAAACCAGAGATCAGTTTCTTCCCCGCCTAGGGAATCCTCTGACTGTTTGGGAAGAAAGTTGAAGGAGCTGACTCTACTTTAGACAGATCCTTTGAGATGAGATATTTTTGTGATTACTGTTATTATCCATCATTGGTTCTTTGGTTGGGTGGGTGGTTGGTTGGTTGGTTGGTTGGTTGGTTGGTTGGTTGGTTGGTTTTGTTCTTTCTTTGTTTCTTTGTTTGTCCCTTTGGAAGACTTCTACTTTTCCTACATGTCAAGCTTTGCAAGAAATTTCAGACAAAATTCTGGGCTGACTGCTGCAGAGAAAAGACACAGGTTAGAGCTGAGGGCTCTGCACAGGGAAAAGATGAGCAGAACTAGAGTGAAACTGAAGTCACAGATGGAAGACAGGGGCAGGTAAGCATCTCTGAGTCCTGAGGACAGCCGGTTGACAGGTCTAGCTGGGCAGAACTTGGTCCTAAATAGTGAAGTGAGGATAGCGGGTCAGTCTGATTGACTTTCCCAGATCTCATTTTGAAAGTCTTTAGCAATCACAGGCATCAGAGTCAGCAGCACAGAATATGGAAGATGTGGGCTTCTTCGAGAAACATACTAAACGGCCTGCAGAGTGGTGGCTACAGGCATGGAGATGGTCTAGGTCTAAGCCATTCGTACAAACTCCAAAGCTGCCTGAATGTGGCCTAGAGAGCTCCTTTAGGTGTTTGGTGGTTTTCTTGTACACAAGACAATGTGGTGATATGGGAACTAAGGTTTTAGTTCTCGGTGACATAAAGTCAGAGAGCAGGGAGGCAAGTAGGAAATATTAAAGCATTATTGTCAGATATTGAAGAAAACCAGAAGTATTTGAAATTTAGCAGAAAGTGACAAAGATAGAAGGATCTAATCCTGCTTGCTAACTCTATAGGACCTCAAAAATAATGAAAGAAATTGGCTCTGATCATTGTAGGGGTGTCTTATCATTTTCTTTTGAAACACATAACTTTCTCTGTAGTTCCTTTCCCTCTTTGATCAAACTAATGAAAGTAAAAGTATCACTCTTAACAAAATAAGCAATTAGATGATGCCTGATTAAAATACTAAGGATGGTAAATGACCACACAGTTTGCTTTGCTTGACTTGGTCTATGCAATCTCAAGTGGGACTTTTAAATGTTACTGCAGTCTAGAAATCAAGCCATGTACATGGCTCTAGATTTCTTATAATACCCACAGTTTAAGGAAAATGCCTCTGCTATTAAAACTCTCCTCCATATTCTAAGATTCTTTACCAGCCAATACTTGGCCCTCCTGACTCAACTGTGAGCAGGGAATCCTGAAGTCCAATACCCAACAATTTTGTAAGCATTGGCCCCATAAAGTTAACCTTAGTTACTTAAAACTGTCCAGTTCTGTCTGATTTCATGCACATTACTCTTCATTTTAGTAACATTTTAGTCAAAACCTTTATTATTTAACCATTGTTTCTATCACAAGGAAAGAGATAATCCAATGTAAATAGCTAAGTGGTAGTAAATAAAGACCTGGTCAACAAGAATTACCAGTCCTGGGAGAGCAAGAAGATAAATATTTTGTTTCTGTTCTCAAATCCTAGTTTACTAAATCATTATAAATTATAGGTAAGAGAGGACCAGAGTCCTCAGATCCTTCCAGAATACATTAAAGAGCCATCAATGTTTCCACAAAGCCATAATGACTTCGCCATACTTCAGACATCCACATGATTTCATGTTATTAATTGCTGTTATTGGTGTTGAGTGTATGCTGTGAAGTCATTAACCTTTCTTGAGTTTGGGGACTCTTCATTCAGACTGGTGGCACCATATCAATGTGCTGACGTTGTGTCCTCAGAAATCTGTGCACCATAGTTCTTGCCAAAGTCATTTCCATGAGTCTCTGAGATGAATTTTTTACTGAAGACAGAGCATTCTGGATGGTAGGTGACTACGGAGGCTTTTGGAAACGCACAGGCTAACTCTGCATACATTTCAACTGCAGGTAGATGGAGACATTTTAAAAGGCTAAAAATCTTGTGAGAATTCATTATAAATCAGCACAAATTAGAGCTGGAAGATGACTCAGTTGCCTGAAGACCTGAGTTGAGACATGGAAGCTGTTGGCTGTAACCAACCACAGGGGACACGAAACAAGTGGATCTATGAAGCTCTTCCACCAGCCAGTCTATCCGAATTGATAAGCACCAGTTTCAACGAGAGACTCTGTCTCAGAAAATAAGATGCAGAGAAAACAAGGAAGACACTCAGCATCAACCTCAGGTCTCCACATGTATGTGCGCACTTAATACATGAACAGAAACACACACACACACACACACACACTCTCTCTCTCTCTCTCTCTCTCTCTCTCTCTCTCTCTCTCTCTCTCTCTTAACAAAACATAGAGCATAGCCTACAAGAAAATTTGGTTGTTTCTGGTACTATAACTTCTTAAACATTAACTAGACCAAGTATAGCATTATTCTGAATGTATCGGTAAGAACATGTATTAAATTTGAGAAATTTAATATAATTCTGAAAACATGTGCGATTAACGTTTTTGCCGGTATACATTGACCTCGGCAAGGTTATGCATCTCTTCTTATTGGAAACTGTTTCCTATGCTGTTTAACCTTTGTAATTACATCGTATCATTTCAGTATCACAAGAATTTTAAGACTTTCCAGGGATTCTTAAAGAAATACTAAAGTTAGTCTGAAATCTAATGTTTTGATAAAGCTTGATATTAGGAGAAAGCAGACTACAATGTATCTATATTCAAAATGTATACTGTGTGTGTGTGTGTGTGTGTGTGTTATAACAGCAAAATGTCAAAAAGTATCTATAGGTTTAAATTTTAATTCATAAGGCACTGTGAAATCATGCATATTTATCTATTTAACCAAACTGAAAAAAATATTTCAAAAGTAAGTTTAAAGTAATATTAAAAAAAAAATAAAAACTTATGTCTTAGAAAGTGAAACAACTCTCTTAGGCACATAATCAAGTCATAACAGATATGACATTATTATACAAAGAAATAAAATCTGACTTTTGACAATTTGACACAAGCTAGGGTCATCTTAGAAGAGGCAACCTCAATTAGGAAAATGCCTCTATTAGACTGGCCTGTAGACACGTTTGTGGGACATATTCTTGGTTAGTTATTGATGTGGGAGGGTCCCTTCCACTGTATAGGGTGCCATCCCTGGGCAGGTGGTTCTAGGTTGTGTAAGAAAGCAGTCTCAGCAAACCATGTGGGAGGAAGCCAGCCTGTGTTTCTGCTTCAAATTTTGCCTCCAGGTTCCTGTCTTGATGTTGTGCCTTGACTTCTCTGCAAGATGGACTGTAATCTGTAAGGTGAAATAAAACTTTCACTCCTCAAACTGTTTTTAGTGGTGGTGTTTTATCACAGAATAGAAAGCAAACTAGAACAGTGTTTCCCATACAGATTACTCAGACAGTTAAACAAATAAACTAACAAAACAAACAAAAACCCCTTTTATAATTCTTTATTACAAGCACATCAATAACCCTGGAAAACTTTGTAAAACATGGGGGGTGGGGAGACACAGCAAGCAGGACACTTTCACTTTATATCCCAGTACCATAGGTATTAAAAATCATTTTTAAAAAAAGAACTTTAAAAGTAAATGTATTTAGCCTTGGATAGCTTGGACGACACAACATATAATTGCTTTTGGAAACTTTTAGGTTTCCACATCCACTCAGGGTTCATTCTACATGTCTTTCTTTATCACTTTAGAAATACTAGTCATTGCTTTAGCACAAAGCTCTCCCCTTAGAAAAGCATACCCTGCATTGCTTGCATACTCTTTTTTATGTGTTCTTGCTTTTTATGAATGTTTTTAGTTAGCAGACAAAAACAATGACATTTCCTGCATATATATCATACTTTGCTCATTCCAACCTCCTGGTCAACCCTTCTTGTGTTCCCCCTTTCTCTCTTGCTGGTCTCCTTTTTTCTTCAAATAGATATGTCCTCCCTCTGCTTTAATCTCATGTGTACACATATGGTGCGTCTGTGTATTTAAATTTGGAGTCCACATATTTGAAAAACACATGGTATTTATCTTTGAGTCTGACTTATTTTGGTTAACATAAAGATTCTCAGTTCTATCTGCCACATCACTCATAAATCCAAGGGCTGGCCTGACTATGGCTGCAAGACAATGAAGCAAAGATAAACACCTGGACACTCAGGAGAACTGTGATTTTGTAGTCTGGGCTCTCTGATGGAGAAGCCTTAGCATCCTGGCAGGTCAACATGTTTATTATGTACGGTTGAACAGGGATGTGGGTTATTGCAATATACATGAACAAGGATGTGGGATTACTACATATTGATAAATAAGGAGGCAGGGTTATTATATACCTGAATGAAGAAGCAATATTAGCTAATCTCAGTAGAAGTAGTTTTTATAGGAGAGTAGTCTTCAGGTATAAAAGCTCTAGGAGAAAAAGCTATGATAGACATTTTCTGTACACACCTTCAACATTTGCACTCAGGCCAAAGGAAGACTTGTCCATAACTCTGAACCTTATCCAGGGAAGGCATTGCCAAGTTCTCATAGGTCTAAGGCACTGAGGTTCTGGACATGGCTGTGTCAATACCAACAATAGCCATCCACTCAGAATTTCACTCACTTCCTACATCTGTCTGTTTTCCTGCAAATGATAGAATTTATTTTTATAGCTTAACAAAACTTTACTGTGTGCATATGTGCCACATTTTAAACTCCATCCATCTGTTGGCAAGCTTCTGCCATGATAGCACACATTGGCTACTTTATAAACAGTGCTGAAGTAGATAAAGATCTGTATCTCTGAGGTGTGCTGACTTAAAGTCCTTCAGCACATAGCCAAGAACTGCACTTTTCAAATATCATCTTCATTAATCCTTAGTGGTTTCCTTTGAGTATATCCATTCTGACTGTAATTCATTTCCACCATCAGTGATGGTAACTTGCATGAACAGTCGCAGTTGTGTCATGTTATATACACCTGTAAGCATCCTGAGTCGAAAGGTCTATAGACTTCTTTATACATTTCCATATAACCTGTAAAACATCTATAACTAAAACCAAATATTTTTAGCCTCCCAGTAAAAGGAAAAAAAAGAATTAAAGTTTAAATTTATGTTTAGTAATGACTATTTTAACAGTTTCTTACTTGGAGATGATCTAAATGATTTAGTAAATTCCTACTATTTGGTATAACTTTAAAGTGGGAAGTCATTGTGCATATTGTAGGAATTGTTTTGACACACAAACTATAAAGTCGTGATTACTTAAGAGTCCATTAATATCATATTTTTAACTATATATTATAGTTAAATATTATATTATATTATATTATATTATATTATATTATATTATAATATAAACATTTAGTTAGATATTATATTATAAACATTTCGTTAGATATTAAAAACACAACTCCCATCCTCCTATCTTAGGTTTGTGCTATTTTCTGTAACACAAGCATGTGGCCCATTTGTAACACATTCCTGACAGCTGTGAAGAACCTAATGTGCTATTTTGGTAGGAAAGTGGAAGACCTTGAGACTTTGGAGTAGGAAAGTCGCTGAATGCTGTAAGCAGTTGAAGTGGATACCTGGTAGGAGCTTGGAAGTCAGCAATGCTAAGAATGGTGACATAGCAGAGACCCAGACAAGTGCCAGAGCTGAACGACATTAGCAATTTGGCCTGGAAACTATTGTGCTATTTTGATGAAGAATGCAGGGGTAACATCTGCTCTGCCTGAACCTACATAGAAAAGGTATAAACTAATTTAGTTGGTAGAGAAAGTCAAGAAAGCTGAATAATAACAACTCTGTTGTGTGGTTATTAGTGATCACTTGAATGCTGTCTACAATTCTAAAGATCAAATGAGACAAAAGGAAATACAAAATGTACAGTTTGAAGAGAACAAGAGCACCAGGAAATTTAATGTTGAAGCCCAAACTCAAAGAGATGCAGAAATCCAAGTGAGGTCTCATCAGCACTGGAATAAAGGGAGGAGTGCCTTTTGGGCAACACCACAGTCAGCTAACCTTTCTACCTAGTCTTTTTTTTTTTTTTTTTGCTAAAAACACCCCCCCAAACAAAAACCAACCCAAAAAGCAAAAAGCCAAAGTTGCTACAAATGTAATCCAAGGGGCTAGACTACATCCCAGGGCAGCAGTAAGATTGGAAGCATCATCCTTGTAGGTCTGGCTTTAGAGTCAGGAAGGATACCTGAATAAAGGGGTTGTAAAATCCTCCTCTGTGGTTAAGGAGAGACATTCAGGCCAGGTAATCTGTGACAGGGCAGTCCTTGCATGACGGCCCTCAGAGTAACCATTGCATTAAGCCTTGAGAGTGGATCCTGGATTCCATCGAAGACCTCAAGATGTTAAAGGTGCCAGAGTCATGGGATATCTACCAAGGAGAGATGCACATACAGAGTATAATGGCTCAAGAGAGAAATGCTGTTTGTATGTAACAAGCAGAAAAGTTTAAAGGGAAGAACCATGTAAACCCTTTGACATCAGACATGGATCTACAGAATTTGGAGATTGCCTCACTGGCTTTGGTCTTGATTTGGTCCAGTATTTCTTCACTACACACGGATTTCTTTTTTTGGGAATGATAATGTATATTCTGCACCATTGTATGTGGGAAGTATGTGACTTGCCTTTTGAATTTATAGAGGGCTATAAAGTTAATAAATTGTCATGAGTTTCAGAAGAGACTTTGGACTTTTAATGTTGAGACTGTGAAATTATGGGAAGGTTTGAAGCTGAATTGAATGCATTATGCATTATGATACAATATGGCAATAAGATTAGGGGGGCCATGGAATATTATGTGGTCATTTGAATGAGATGTGCTCAATAAGTCTTAGGCATTTGAATACTTGGTCCCCAGTTTGAGGGATGGTTTGAGGATTATGAGGTATGAAATTGTTGGAGGAGGTGTGTTGCTGGAGGTAGGCTTTGAGGTTGCCAGTATCATTCCAGTGTTTTCTCTGCTTCCTATTTGTGTATTGGGATGAGAGCTTTTGGATGTTTTAGCACCATGTCTGCCTGCTGGCTGCCACGATCCCCCCCATAATGATGATGGTGGACTCTTGCTCCCCTGGAACTGCAGGCCCCAAATAAACTTTTCCTATAAGCTACAAGTTGCCTTAGTCACATTTTATCATACTAATAGAAAAACAACTTAGATACCTGTCTTTATTATAAAACTTTAGTCCCAAATCACACAGTAACAGAAAAATGAAAAACTCACTAGTTAATGTAAGCATTAGTCCTTTTTTTTTTTTTTGCTCTGATTAATTCTGAACTGCTCATAGATAAATTGAGGTTATCTGTTCAATATAAATGTAAGTTTAAATTTACATTCTTTTTTCTCTTTCCTTTTATAAAGAGACTAAAGGTATTTGAGTCTAACAATAGACTTTTCTGATAGTTGACATTCCTAATGACCAATATTTGGTTCCCCACAAGAACTCCCACTCCTCCCACCATGTGAGTTAGTTCCTGCCTTGGGGGCTACTATGACTATGATGAAACACCATGACCAAAGCACCTTGGGGAAGAAATGGCTTACACTTCCACATCATCATTCATCTTGAAGAAAATCAGGACAGGAACTCAAATAGAGCAGGAACCTGGAGACAGGAGCTGGTACAGAGGCCAGGGTGGAGTGCTGCTTACTAGCTTAGTCTGCTTTCTTATAGAACCCAGGATCCCCAGCTCAGGGATGGCATCACCCAGAATGGGCTGGGCCTTCCCCCATCAATCACTAAGTAAGAAAACATTCTACAGCTTTGCCTACAGGTCAGTCTTACAGAGGCGTTTTCTCAATTGAGGTTCCCTCTTCCTGGATGATTCTAGCCTGTGTTGACATCAAACTCACCAACACAATTGATAATTTGTCAACTTGACACACAAACAGATCACTGTTATGAAACAACTTTCTCTTTCTTGGTCATCTCCAAGATCACACATTAATTTTAAAAAAATCACAATATAAAACATTTTAGTGTTTTAAAGTTCCACAGCTTTACAAATGTAAACATCTTAAAATGTTTTAAATGTCTCTTTAAAAGAAATATTCAAAGTCCTTAGTGATCAGAGAAATGCAAATCAAAACGACCCTGAAATTTCACCTTATAAAATCAGAATGGCTAAGATCAAAATCTCAGGTGACAGCATATGTTGTCGAGGATGTGGAGAAAGAGAAACACTCCTCCATTGCTGGTGGGATTGCAAACTGGTACAACCACTCTGGAAATCAATCTGGAGGTTCCTCAGAAAACTGGAAATAGATATACCTGAAGACCCATCTATACCACTCTTGGACATATACCCAAAAGATATCCCACCAGGCCACAGGGGGATGTGTTCCACTATGTTCATAGTGGCCTTGTTTGTGATAGTCAGAAGCTGGAAACAGCCCAGATGTTCCATGACAGAAGAATGGATACAGAAAATGTGGTTCATTTACACAATGAAATACTACTCAGATATTAAGAATGAGGACATCCTGAATTTTACAGGCAAATGGATGGAACTAGAAAATATCATCCTGAGTGAGGTAACTTAGACCCAAAAGGACATGTGTGGTATGTAAACACGAATAAGTCAATATTAGCCAAAAAAAAAAAAAAAAAAAAAAAAAAGAGTAAAGAATATCCAAGATTCAGTCCACAGAACTCAAAAAGGTCAAAGGTCAACAAGCTGAAGGGCCCAAGTGAGGACACCTCAGTCTCACTTGGGAAGAAGAAGAAAGCAATCACAAGTGGGGAGGGAGGGAGGCACCTGAGAGGGAAGGGTACAGGGAGGGGAGGAACGGAACAGGATCAGGTATTGGATTGGGGAAAATGACTGAAGCCCTGAGGACAAGCAGAAAGAATGGAAACATGCAACCTTGGGAGGTAGGAGGTGGGGTGTCCCTCCAGACTGTACCAGAGACCAGGAAGGTAAGAGACTTTCAGAACTCAGAGGGAGGGACCTTAGATGAAATGCCCAACAGTGGGAAGAGGGAACTTGTAGAGCCTACCTCTAGGAGAAAGACAGGGCATCAAGTGAGGGATGGGGTTGCCATCCCACAGTCAAAACTCTGACCCAGAATTGTTCCCATCTGAAAGAACTGCAGGGACAAAAATGGAGAAAAACCTGAGAAAAAGGAGGTCCAGTGACAGGCCCAAAGTAGGATCCAGCTCAAGGGGAGACCCCAAGGCTTGACACTATTTCTGAGGCTATGGAGTGCTCACAAAAAGGGACCTGTCATGATTGCCCTCCAGGCAGCTGAAAGAGTCAGATGCAGATATTTACACTCAATTAATGGACAGAAGCTGCTGATCCCTGTGATTGAATTAGGGAGAAACTGGAAGAAGCTGAGGAGGATGACCCTGTAGGAGGACCAGCAGTCTCAATTAACCTGGATCCTCTAGATCTCTCAGACACGGGACCACCAACCAGGCATCACACAACAGCTGATATGAGGCCCCCACCAAATATACAGCAGAAGACTGCTGGGTCTGGGTTCAGTCAGAGAAGATGCATTTAACCCTCAAGAGACTGGAGGCCCAGGGGAGTTTAGAGGTTGGGGGGGGGGACATCCTCAAGGAGACAGGGGCTGGGGCAGAAGTATGAGATGGGAAACAGTCAGATGGTGAACCGGGAAGGAGATAAAATCTGGAGTGAAAAAAAAAAGATTAAATAAAAATTTTTAAAATCCAATTTATTTTAAAAATCCAGTCTAAAAAAGTAAAAAAAAGAAAAAATGTCTTTTAAAAGTTTAAAGTTTCACAGGTGTGGGTTTCTATAGAATCAAAATAAACTAGAAGGAAGAACGTCTTGAAGGAAATAACAATAATCTGAACACAGCAAAACCAAACTCTAACTGGGTAACTGCTGAGTGTCCAGTGTCAGGGTGCATTCACAATCTTCCGGGCTCCTGCAAAGGGTCACTTCTCCAGCTCTGCCCTCTGCAGCACACACAGCTTTTCTCTCCAGCTCAGGCCAGCTCCTGTCCACACCTTAGCAATCATCGCTTAGTACTGGCACCACCAAAATTCTGGCAATGCAAAATCTTGATGCAATAGCCTCTTCTGGGATGTCTTCAGCCACAAAGTGCCCAGACTCAGCTACTCCTCATGACCCCTACAAACTTTCAAAACCAGCACCACCTGGGCACAATATGAGGTACAACATTGACAGCTTCTGGGACACAGATGGTCCTGAGGAGACACTTCCCAGACTTCACCAAAATGATGCTAGTGTCTCATTAATCACAGCTAATTTCTTAGCCCTAACTGACCAGCATCAATTGTCCCAGTAAAACCAAAGTTTTACTTTAGTGATTCTGGTCTGTTGTTAATCATAGCTGATTCTTCCACTCAAGCTAACCAGAACCACAGATTCTTAACTCAAAATAGCAAATGGCTCTGATAGAGCATGAAGGAACTCGGAAACTTCGCTCTGAATCTTCATGAGCCAGGCCTACATTGTCTGTATTGCTTTCAATATTTATCTTCTAAAAGTCCAGAGAACAACTCACCAAGCTTGGAATAGTCAATGGCTTTTCTTGCTCTAAGTTCCAAAGTTCTTCTACAATCCAAATACACATACATGGTCACGTCTGTCCCTGCCACACCCCCTAAACCTGGTTCAAACTTTGTCTTAGTTAAGGTTACTATTGCTGTGATGAAATACCATGACCGAAGCAAGTCATGAAGGGTTTATTTGGTTCATATTTCCCCATTATTCTTCATCTTGAAAGAAATCAGGACAGAAACTTAAACGGATCAGCAACCTGTAGGAAGGAAGTGCTGACTGCAGGTGCCACAGAGACATGCTGCTTCTGGGCTTGTTCTCCATGGCTTGTTCAGCTTACTTTCTTATAGAAACTAGGACCAGCCCAGGGGAGGCATCATACACAATAGGCTGGGCCTTCTCACTTCAATCACTAAGAAAATTTCTACAGGTTTGCTCACAGCCTGATCTTATGGAAGGATTCTCTTGACCAAGGTTTTCCCCTCTCAGATGAATCTAGTTTCTGTCAAGTTTACATAAAACTAGCCAGCACAGTCCCTATACATGTGCTTTTTCCTTTTAAGTTTATAAAAATAGACTCCCTTAAGAAATTTTACTAATTGGGTAGCACCACCAAAAAATCAGGAAAATATCACAGGCCCATAAAGTACATATTTTTATAAAGATGTAGCTAGACATACATACGGTTTTATGGTTTTCATTAGAAACATTTAGCCTCAAAACTCACATTAAGAGAAGGATGTAAAACTCAGTGGTTATCATAATATCTTTGCTGCACTTTATAATTTTATATGAAATTTTGCATTCCAGGGGCTGGAATAAGTTAAGGTTATCTGTTAAATATGAGAATTAAAACTTTCCACCACTTGAACCAGGCGTTCTCAGCCACGAACAACTCAGCAATGGCCAACATAAAGGCTCGGGACCTGTGCCGCAAGGAGGAGCTGTTGAAACACCTGGACGATCTGAAGGTGGAACTGTCCCAGCTTCACTTCACCAAAGTAACAGGCGACACAGCGTCCAAGCTCTCCAAGACACTTGTTGTATCCAAATCTATCGCCCGTGTCCTCACTGTCATTAACCAGACTCAAAAAGAAAACCTTAGGAAATTGTACAAGGGCAAGAAGTACAAGCCTCTGGACCTGCGATCCAAGAAGACTAGAGCCATGCACTGCCTGCTCACCAAGCCAGAAAAGATGCTGAAGACCAAGAAGCAGCATCGGAAGGAGCGGCTGTACCCACTGTGCAAGTATGAAGTCAAGGCCTGAGACGACAACGACAATAAAGTGCAAGACTGACTGGCAAAAACAAAACCAAAACAAAACAAAAACCAAACAAACAAAAAAACCAAACCAAACCAAACCAAACCAAAAAACCCCAAAACCAAAAAACAAACAAACAAACAAACAAAAAACCCCCAACTTTCCATGAATATGTACACATTTTCTCCCTCTGCCTTGGCATATATTTCATTAGGAATCTGAACTAAGTTTTAGAAGAGGGAATGAAGATGCATCAAATAGCTCCTTGGATAGTCCCAAGGGCTATATGACTGTGGCTCTAATTTCATTCAAATTAGCCTTTTAAGGCTCACATACTTGCCTTTAGGGTCTCAAGAACTATAGAGAAGGAAAGGAGGATTTCTTAACTTTGTACTGACTACATGGAGCTACAGATTGGAATAGAAGGAAAAAGGTCTTAGAAAAGCCAACTTGGGAAAGTTAAATTGAATAATGGATCCATTGAAATTCTAAATTACCCTTAATTCAGCAGTGTCAACAAAAAGAAAGTGAATACAGGTGACTTCTCAGTGTTAGAGCATCAGTGAGATTTGAGGAGGTGGGGTTTCCATGGAAACTTTCAAGAGGGAAGTAGGACATAATAAGGAGATCTAAGAGGCCTTGAAACAAAACCATCTGTAATTAAATACATATTGACAGGGGGGAAAAATCCTAATTTCCATTGTGCACTTCTTACTCATGTCAGGGACAAGCATTTTGTATCTGCAATTTTGAGTCTTCGCTAAAACTTAGACACTCTAGCATGTGTACGCCTTATATTTAGCTATTGGTGGTGTTGATACTGTGTCCAAACGTCAGCCCACATCAGGGCTTTACCAGAGACCTGGGATCTCAGAGCTCCAGGCACATCTTGTTCTTTGTCCTGGACCTCTTGGTTTCCAAGAGGAAATCAATTTCTAGTTGCAGAATGAAGACTGACCTTTGTCTTTACGACTATCCCAGTAACAGGACTACATTTACTATTTAAAAACCGTAGGAGCACATCTTAGTTCATACCAATGATTTGATTCTATGAAAAAAAAAAGTGTCATAATAGGAATTGGCTACCAGAGTGTATGTGCTTGGAGGGTTGACACTTGTGAGATGGCTTTATTTCTGCAGAAAGGCAGAAATGGTCAATTTCATGAGCAGGTGGTCAATGACTCAATCAGCTTTGCTTAAATAAAAAAAATGGTATAAAATATCTGTAGAAGAAAATTCAGTGACACTCTTTAGTTGGTGGGCACACGAAAGGGCCTTCAGGTACACATTTGACTTCCCAGGGAGAGGGCTTTTGCAGACCTCGGTCTAGGTGTCTTCCCACCTAGTCTTTATAACAAAATCAAACATAAGGACGGTGCTGTTGTAAGTTCTGTGAATAAACCTAATAACTGTTAACCCTACAAGAGCATCGAAACTCCTGAGTTTTTCGCCTTTTAGAAACATCAATGGTCTATACATGTGGCTTCCATCTGAACTTTAGGCAGCCTTGTGAAGAACTAAGCTCTTAGTTGATGAGATCCCACTCACGCAATCACCCAGATGGTTAGTACCGGAAGTGAGTTGGGTGACATCGGTTGGGGCTGACATCAGAGATACAATAACGGACCAAACCTCCCTTCAATCTGTTTTGCATTCTTTCTTATAAGAAAAACTCTGTGACTGAATGAAGCTAGGATTTCAGTGCACGTGGTTGGCAAGGCTACATTAGAGTCAGCTTGTTTTTAAAACCTTAGATTTGGCTGTGTGTTAAATCTACTTGATTTAGAACAGCCTCAGAATGCATTTCAAACTAGTTGGAGCCATCGGCATGTTGGAAGCTGTTGGATGCTCTGGTAGAATTGTGCAAAGAGATATTAAATTATCCAAAACTTCATAGCAAGTGAAGAAAGCCTGGGTCAAGGCAACCAGAGTGGGAAGGTTGTTACTTACCTTCAGTACTGTGGACCAATGTAGTACTCTGTCCTTGGCTATGAGGATATGTTGTAGAAGGTGCATGTTATTGACACACAGATGGGGCAAAGACAGGTAAAAAAGATCTTAACTATTTCCTCAATTCAAGTGACACATTGATTTAAGCTTGAAGGGGAAGTTGCTTGAGTAGGGGCTTTGGTTTTCATTCTTTGTATAAACTTGAAGTGAAAGGTTTATCACAATGTTCCATGATCTCATTTTTAGAAGGATGTGGGGTTGAATGGAAAGTGTCACGGGAGCTGGGTGCCTGGACACCATAGTCTGTTTAAGAGTAAAGGGATTAAGAATGGCTAAGCAACGGACCCATGGCATCACTCCTCGAGACCCCAGTGCATCCAAGGTACAGGAGGAGAAATCTCTTATTCAGAATATAGACTCTCCCTGAGTTATGACATACATATTATTTTTCTTGTCTCCCATTTGATGCTTATTTAAAAAATCACTTCTGGTCAATATATCCAAGTATAATTTGGGTAAATATTTGGGAGCATTAGAACCATCTTCAAATGAAAATAAAAATATTTCTTGACTTAACTCAGTTGTATGTTGGCCACAAGCAGCTCAGATCCCCCCTTTTTTCACTTCTCCCAAGATCCCTGGCTTATCTCCAGCTCCATGCTTCAGCCAGCAAGGAAGAGAAGGGAGGTAGCTGGCTGCTTATTTCCAGCTAACAGCAATGGAATTCCTTGGCCTGGACATTCAGTAATTCCCTGCCAGCTGGCTGTGTACCATTCCTCTGGGAACTCAGTGAATCACACCTCCACAGTGCATTTGGCTCCTACAAGCCCCAGAGGGTTGGAGCCTTGTGCCTGCCAACAGTAAGGGGCTGAGGCCCAATTTCTGAGCCTGGATCATGTTGGGGGCCCTGGAATTTCTGAGTACAGGAGGCTTCCCAGCTGCAGGGGAAGGGTGTATATCCAGAAGCAGGGAGTATTCAAACTGGACCATGCTGCTGCTCCCAGGGAAAGTGTTCTCCCTGCCCCTCCTACAGGCAGAGGGCCTCAGATGTAGATAAGAGCACAGACAAGGTTTCCACCTCTTCTTAATGACCATGGAAAGGTCTGTTTTGTAAGCTCTTCAGTTAGCATGGCCTCGGTACAAACAAGAGTGATGCACTGGGCTAAAAGTACAGCCAAGTGATTATATGGGGCTTTTATTTAAATGGCCTGAAAACTGATGACCAAGAGGGCTACCACTAATGAGATATGCCTTTTACTCCTGCATTAAAGTACACATTGTAAGCCTAGGCCCTTTCCCAAAGCAGGGATTCAATAAAATTTTAGCTTTTAGTTGTGAATCTTTCTTTGGCTGGGGGTTGAGAAGAAGGCCCCGTTAGACAGATCTAAGCAGTATGGGAATTATCCTCCCCAGCTCAAAATGTCACCTTGGTCAGCACTTAAAAAAATAGCAGGCAGTCTCATGCCCCAAGGAAGGCCAACAAGTGAGGCTGCCTCTGTGCTGCTCTTTGCCTGTTTGGTTAGTTCACTGGCCAGACCACCTCTCACTTCAGCTACTCACACAGCATTCTCAAGAAGGGAGAAAAAGACACAGAAAGAAGGTTTAGCTGAGCTGCACAGAACTGTGTAGAATGATAAACAGAAAGAGCAATGAGGAAACTGTATCCTCGCAATTTGAGAGAAACAACTTATAGGCTCTAGAACACAGAATTACACTCAGAAGCTTCTTGCAGATGACAATAGTAGAGAAAAGTCTTGTCTCTGGTCCGGGTTCTTCCCAGAGTTACCATGGTTCTGCTTTTCAGGTACCTGCTGGAGGCAGTGGAAGGGAGGCTGTATATCTGGGTGCCTTTCTTACTCACTGTCCTGCTTCCTTCTACAGGGAAGAACCTAGCCTGAAGGAGCCAAGGGCACCCTCCTCACTCTGATCCCTAACAGTTACTCTCCATTACTGGTCTTCTACCATCACTACCAGTGATATTGTAAACATTTCCCCAGAAGGGATAAGGAAACAAAACCAAAACAAAACCAGAATTATGAAGCCCCACTGTTTTGTGCTGTTTCTCCTATTTCAGTCTTACCCTCATTCTTCCTTTATTCCAAAGCCCCAGTTCAAGCTCAGTGGCCTTCCTGATACATTGCATGCTTTCTGTCTTCACAAGTCGAAGCTGCCTGTGCATTGTGATTCAACCACATTTACCCAGCACATCTGTCTCAGCAATGCAGGTAGGTCTGGTGTAGTTTCTACTTGCTTTCACACCAACTTTTGCCTTTCTTCTGCTCTTTTTCTAGTGACTAATTAACAAAGTTAAGCCCCTTGCAGGAGACAAGAGAATGGAGGAGAGGAAGGGAAGAATCAATAAGTGGAGGAACTGGAGAAAAAGAGAAAAAAAGCATAAGAAAACCTACTTTTTCCCTCAGAAGGTAATTTGTGCCATAGCTGTGGGGTATGCGTTTCTCCATTTTGGTAACTATTCAGACTATAACATGTTTTATTTTTGGTTATTTTGGAGACCTGTGCTTTATTCTCCTATCAATTAATTTAGAAGTATCTTCTTCTCACTTTGGGAAGATGGAGTAACATCTGATCATTGGGTAGCATCTTATGTGGAATGAAATGTGGCATGTTAGGAAAAAGTCACTAAATTCATCTTTGAATCATTTGTCATTCAATTCTCTGGTCTGATTCCTCTTTTTAGCCATAACATCTGCCATGGTGCCCTCTGACTTGGTCAATATATTCTTTGACCCAGATATTGTCTCTAACCACATTGACCTCTTTTTGTTCTCTCTTCAGTTTCTCTCTCTCTCTCTCTCTCTCTCTCTCTCTCTCTCTCTCTCTCTCTCTCTCTCTCTCTCTCAATCTTTCTAGTCTCCTCACTGTGCCTTGCAGGTCTCTTGGAACAAAGGTTACTGTTTCTGGTGGAAATGTATTGTCTTGTCTGTTAATGTTTGGGTTTTTGCACTGGTGTCTAGGCATCTGGAGTTATGATGGTTGATATGATTTGTATGTGTTGATATCTAGTCTTATCTTTGTTGGGTGTTCAATTTTAGGAGTGTAGTGGCTATGGATTTCCTGTTAGATAGTGCTTCTGTAGTTTGGTAGGTGGCATAGATCAGGGATGGGATGGAAGAGGCTAAGAGAGCTGTGAGAAAGGGCTAAGGTGATATTGTTCACACCAAGAGGCAAAATTCCCAGGAAGATGGAGGTGTGATGAGAGGAGAGTCTCCTGTAAGTAGGCTAAAGACAAAGACCACTCAGGAGACAGGTATAAAAGAGCTGGGGTGTGGTGTGGGTTGGGCACGATGACCTGTGTCTGTATGTGAGTTGGAGTCTCTTGTGAATAGAGCTGAGGTGAGAGGAACACTTGAAAGCACCTGTTACAGGGTTTGGGTTGGAATGGAGAAATCATAACAGAAGAGACATATCTGAGTCTCTGCCTGGTGTGACTACTGAGGTCGCAGGTAAAAAGGGTTCTAGTTATCAGGAGTTGACAGAACAAGTGGGGGATAGACCGAGAGGATCCATAGGATGGAGCAAAGAGAACCACCAACTCACCTACAAACCCTGTGATCTACAACAGTAACCTGTCTGTATATGCTGGTGCAATAGTGGCACAGATGTGGAAGCAACCAACCACTTTCTGATCAGACGTAACATCCACTCTCCAAGGTGAAACCTATTCCCAACACTGATGGCGTGGTCAAGAATATGATACTAGAGAGGCTCTAGAGGGAAACCAAATACTTACTGGCCTTTTGTTGGTATATTATGATTTTCAATTTTGTTCTTCTGGTTTTGTTTGGTTGATTGTTTTTGGTGTTTTAGACAGAATTTTACTTGATAATCCTGGCTGTCCTGAAACTCACCCTGTAGACTATGCTCACTTTGAACTCAGATTGGCTTGCCTCTGCCTCCCAAGTGCTGGAGTTAAAGGAGTGTGCCACCACATCTGGCTGTTTTTACATTGTTTTTTGTTTGTTTGTGTGTGCATTATTAATTTTTAATTTTTTCTGCCTGTTTGTTTTCTAGAATGAACATAACTTCGGATGAGTGGGGAGGTAGGAAGAATTGGAGAGAAAAGAAGGGAGGAAAAAACTATGATCAGAATTTATTGTATGAGAAAAATTGTCAATGAAAAAATACAATTAAAAAGAAATTAACGATTGTGTAATTTTATCTCATACTCAGCTGTTTCTTAACCCTTTAATTCTCACACATAAAATTATTTAGAATCTTTATACTTATGCAATTATGTCACAGGAGGTATTTTCCAAGGAAACCTGTGAGTCATCTCCAGTGCTGCCCTCTGGGATTAAAAAGGCATTTGAGGCACATGATAGCTAATCTCAGTTGTCAGCTTGACTACAATTTGAGTCAACTAAAACCCAAGGGATTTTTTTTTTTAATTGGATATCTTCAGATGGGAAATCAGGTACACCTTCTAGTGGTAGGCCCCACAAACTGACATGTCATAAGGAAGCTTTTGCTTGTTGCCTGCGTGCCCTCACACTTGATAGGAAAATTCATTTATCCTGTTGCTCAATCAGTCCTTCACTGAGAATAGAACTTCTTTGAGAGTCCAATGTAGACCAAGGACCAGCTGAGACATACAACCTTCTGGATGGAATAACTCTTGAATTCTTGTTTTTTCTTTGGGAGATAGCCATTGTTATTGGACTAGTGGACTAGGCAAATCACAAACTGAGCAACTTTCTAAAAATCTGTTTTCTCTCCCCACCCCCCTCGTCCTGCTTCCTACTGCTCTAACACAGGGCACTACCCTGCCTTTCCTTCTTTTCATTAGTGGTACTTTCCTTTTAAATTTTTGCCATGCTGAATGATATATATTTTTCTGAGCTGATTAATTTATACCTGGACAGAGTATAAATTATAAATTCATGCTTTCTTATTTTTCTCCAAATTTATTTGAATACCTTTTGTGAGAGATCAAAGCATTTTGGGCAATGGAATTTCCCCTTGGGAATCAAAAGGGCATGCTTAAGTTCATGTGTGCCTGTGTTTACAAAGGATGCTATGATGCTGTGGCATGGGATACCCAGTCTGCACCCGTGTTTCCCAGCAACAGTGTTAAATTGATGGCATACAAGATGTGCTGCTACTTACAAAGTGAAAAGGAGACCTTTAAAAATCATATTAAAGTAAGCCTCCACGGGGCTGGAGAGATGGTTCAGTGGTTAATGGCACTGGCTATTCTTCCAAAAAATTAGAGTTTGACTCTCAGCACCCACGTAGTGGCTCATGACTACATGCACCTCTAGTTCCAGAGGATCTGATCCACCCACTCTTCTGGCTCCATGGGTACCAGATGTGCACATGGTCTATAGGCATATATACAGACAAAACACTCATACATATAGAATAAAATAGAAATTTTTAAAAAGTATGAGAGAAAAGTCTCAATATTGCCAGATTTTTATTTGTGTGTTAGTATATCTCTAGATAAAAGGTGAGTATATAAAAAGAAGACAAGTTGTCAGATTTTAAATCCTGTTATCATCCTTCCTCAGAGATGGACAAAGCAGTAAAAATAAGAAACATAGGGACTATTATCATGCTCTCTACAGCCTGTGTATGGTAGATACATATCTTACACCATCAATTAATTTGCCAGTATTTTCATCTTCATCTAGTGAATAAATGCAGTAGATTCAACTTGTGCAATGGCTACTATTCTTAGTTGTCAATTTTACTAAATCTGGAATTAACAAAACCCCAATAACTAGGCATACCAGAGAGGGAATTTTTTTTTTTAAATTAAATCATCTGATGTGGGAAGACCCACTTCTAATCTGGGTCTCTGAGGCAGGAAGGTACACTTTAATCCAGATTTCTGAGGTGGGAAGATCCATCTTTAACTTGGACCACACTTCGGTGGAGGAAGGAAATATTCTTTTTGCTTGTTTGCTCTTGTTAGCAAGTACATTTCTTCACTGCCATTAAAGTCTACTTCTTTGGGATTTCAGAAAATACTGAAGACCATAGATTAAGCAACTACTGGATTCCTGAACCTTCTGTTAATAGGTAGCCATCATTGGATTAGCTGGACCATAGCCTGTAAGCCATTCTAATAAATTGTGTGTGTGTGTGTGTGTGTGTGTGTGTGTGAGAGAGAGAGAGAGAGAGAGAGAGAGAGAGAGAGAGAGAGAGAGAG
>JANHMN010000006.1:43863149-43874472 GCA_030674055.1 Rhabdomys pumilio
GAGAGAGAGAGAGAGAGAGAGAGAGAGAGAGAGAGAGAGAGAGAGAGTTTTCCTTCTATGATCTCTTTCTCTCTCTAGAGAACTCTAACATTCTAATATAACCCTGGAACTAGAGTTGCATGCCTTTATAAGCTACCATGTGAGAGTTGAGAATTAAACCACAATTATCTTGGAATAGCCTTTGCCAGTAACCCCTGAGCCATCTCTTCAGACCCATGGAGGCTTACTTTAACATGGCTTTTAATGACTAGCTCCATTCAAAAATATCTTTGTCTCCTTTGCTTTTCATGCTGGTCTGTAATAGTGTTCTCCACATTACCATCAGAGGTCTCCTTTCCATGGACTCACTATAGAGTCAACTAGAGCCTGGGGAGTTTTCTTGAGAAACTGTCCTTCTTTAAAAACAGGAAGTAAATTTAAAAAAAAAATCCAGTAAAATATTTCAGTACAAAGTTTTTTTATTGACACTGTAAGAAACATTTTTATGATTTATTTATTTTTTCTTTGTTACAAAAGGACTAAGTGGTTCTGAAAGCCAAGGCAGAGTTCATGTGTCTGGGCTGCCATTCCCAGGGCCTATGAGCACTGAGCAGCCACAGGCTTTTCCAAGGAAGGCCCAAGGCCATCACATCCCAACTCTACATCTACAATACTTGAATGTATTTACATGTGTTGGTCTTTAAAAAGGAGTACACATTTTCTTCTTTAAAAATCTAAAAAATGGTGGAGAAAAGGAACACAGTTTATCTTACACATTTGCAGGATATACAAGGGTAACTTGTCAGAGGAGAAACCCTCCTATTAGCTTCAAACAACACAGGAAATCAGGTCACCCAACACTGCAGACTGCCACAGTCCTGTGTTCGATTCCTGGTAACACTGTCTGGGCATGCAGCCTCTGAGTGCTGACTGAACAACAACTGGTCCATCTCATTGACAAGAGAAACATAAAATAAGGCACATACATTGCAAGAATCAAAACCTGTGGCTCAGGACAAGCCAACACATGAGGAGCAGGGAAGTGAGTTATTTAATTCTTTAGAAAAAAGTTATGAAAAAAACCCATTTAACACAGACATTAAACAAGAGTGCCATGTATGAGCCTGTACTTTCACTAAAAAGCAGCTGTGTGTGACATGAGAGTCAAAGCTGTCCTAAATACAACAGCCAAGGAATGGCAAGAGGCTGCTGACTGTGAGTGGGTTTTTGACAGGAAACACCAAGCCTAAAGAGATCTCATGTCCCGTGGGATAGCTTTAGTGACCAAATGATTTTTCTTGAACTGGACTATCATGACAGATCGTCGAAATCTTGGAACAGAACACTTTTCACCCTCCATCTTCTTTCTTTACCTGTATCCTGAAATCTTCATATTAAGAAAGGTTAGATACTGAGTGGAAACATCGGTTTCACAAAACTAAAGGCAACAGCTTGGAAAATAAGGATGAAAATAAACAATTAAAGAAAACAATGGAAAAAGTCAAAAGCAGAAGGTAAGGAGGCAGGAGTGCTGGCTCTGTGCACTGCCCATCTCCTAGGCGGGACTGCCAACATGGAAAGTCACTGCACTCGAGAATTTCAAGGTCACAGGCAAGACCTCCATCTAGAAAGGTCTCTGCTGCAGGAGGTATGGGTTTGACCAGGAACCAAGCTCACTCTTCTTGCTGAGGAAGGAGAACCCTGAACCCCTGTTTTGAAACCAAAAGTCATAAAGAGATTTGGCCAAACAATAAGGCATGACAGGTCTGACTCAGACCAGAGACTTCAAAACAAAAGACTTTTGACAACTGAAACTCAGGGAGTCCATCACCCATTTCGTGATGACATGACCTGTCTGAGGCAAAAAGAAGTCTGGCTTTATTTACTCTCCTGAACTCAGACCAGTATTTCCCTTTTGCTTGTGGGCTGTCCTTTGAGTTATAAGGAACCTCTGGGAGAAGGATGCAGGGCATGGAGAACTTACAGATTGTTTTACTGGTTCTGTGGACATCTATCAGAAAGCAAACTGGCTAGCTTAGCCACAAAGCCATCCTACATGGCAAAGTTTCTTCCCTGTTAAAATTTGGGGTCCAAAAGAGAGAAAATAGGCATGAGCAAAATTGCCTGATCATAACATTCTTCCTATTACCTAACATCTACTGGGTTTTCACCTTCTACTCCTAATTTTACAGACAGAATTTAAAAGAAGTCATACAACCCTGTTAAGAATCACCTGGGAGAAATCTAATGTTGTTGCTGACAGGTAAACATTTTACTTTGTTTACAGTTTTAAAGTAATATGCTAGATTATCCGAGTATTCCGTGTACACATAGTATGACTCATGTGTGATCTGCATCGAAGAGCAGCTGCACTGTGTAAATCTTTAAAATCTGAACACAGAAGAAAAGCACTAGTCCAATGTTAAGGACTAATGGTATTTGAAATTCACATGGCTACTAAATATCACCTTTCATGCTCGCTAACGATAAAAATGGTTAAAACAATTTATTTCTGATGTCAATGTATGTGAGTTTTGCCTTTTACAAGTAAGTTTTACACATTTTTCCTTTATAATAGGGCACTTAGAAAGGACATATTCTCTCTCTGTAGTGAATTTAATAAATGGTAGTGCTGTATCCAGTTGTGGGTTGTTTAAATACCTACTTAGAACTACATACAGTCAATTCTCAGTTACCTAGGATAATGAGGAAAGAGGTGAGACCAATGAATAATTCTAGTAAGTCCCCAAAACAGTTCTTCAAAGTAATTCTATCCAATTGTTTCAATCTATTAATTGGTCTAACTTCGTACCAAAAAGCTAAAAATGTGACACATCTGAACATCAACTGCCTGTCCACTCCCACTGCAGCGTTAAATAACACTGAATGTTCATGAAGGTGAAGGGAATGTACAGGAGGTACCCGAGAACTGACCATACAGACATACCCACAGGATGCATGCTTACAGAAGATTTACCCCCTATAAAAACCCTGATCAAACTACTTCATTTCCAGGATCCCCACATTTCCACGTTTGTGCAGCTGTTAAAAGTATGCCCTGAATTGAATCAAGGTGGAGGACACATGAAAACCTGCTATTTATACTAACTATAGTGTACCCACAAATAATCTTCAAACTCACTATTCATTCAATTCTTGTACTCAGTGTGGGAATTTAAAAATGTACATACACACATAAAAGCAAGTCACTGAGTACTGTAAAGAAAAACTTTAAAGGATGGACTTGTAACCTCCTGGTCACAAGCACACCAATTCCTAGTTCCTGGGATAGCAGAGAAGCAGGCCAAATCTTTTAATTTGATGACTTCTCTTCTAAAAGAAAGAACATGCACATTATACATTTACATCGGTTCACTCAAAGGAGGGCAGGCTTACAGGTTAAAAAAAACAGGGGTGATTTGAATGTCACAATACTGATTCAAACTGAAATGGAAGACAGTTTCTCCCCTAGAATACCTTAGGGTTTTTTAGAGTCCTTTTCCATAAAAGGAATATACTTGAGACACATCCCAGTCAGGTGAGATGAGATTGCTAAAATACATACAGAACTTAAAAAAGAAAAGAAAGAAAAAAAAAAAAACCAAACCAAACCAAAAAAAAAAAAAAAATCAAAGAGTCATTTCAGTCTTTCAAGTCCTAATGTTTTACCGCTATGTGTGCTCCTTCTTGCCTACCACCTACTGCATAACTGCAAGGAACTTGCTTTCTTCTGCAAGGGAGGTCAGCAAAGAACTCATATCCCCAATAGCCATGTTGGTGGTGCTCATGGACAGCGATGGGAATGGGAGGGATGCCCGTGGTGTGGTGAGACGGGAGGAGCTGTGGGAAAGGTTCTGAATGATACTTGGGCTCAAGGCCCCTGACATTAGGCTGGTATGGTCCCCATCATCTATGATGGCATCAAAATCAATCTGCACACCTTCTAGGTCATGACTCTCAAAGCTGTCAACTGTGCTTGTCACCTGGTTAGCACCTGGGGAAAGTAACTCAGAGTTTTCAGTGCCATTCCCCTGGAGCAGGCAGTTGGCATCTGAGAGGGAAAATGAGCCAGCTTTCCTGTCTTGCTGACTGAAGCCCAGGGTTTGGTCATAGAACTGACCGGAATAATTCTGCACGTTAGAGCAGAGCTGTTGGGACTGCCCTTGTGCCTCCATTTTGATGCTGCTCACCCTGCTGGTCTGACTCATGTCACTCAGCTGTCCTTGTTGCACAGTGAGGCTGCCCCTTGGCATTGCCTGACGCCTGCTACCCCCATAGCTGGCACAGGGCTGGTAGCCCCTGATAACTGCCATACTTGATGGCTGGCCTCTGTTGTCCTGAGTCCCTGGTAGGCAGCTCTCTGTCCCTTGATAGATGTTGATATGTGAGGTAGCACCAACCTGTCCTAGGACCTGTTGACCATGGCGGCCAGGCCCCTGTTGTTGCATGCTGCCACTGAGTAGCTGATGACCACTGTACCCCTGTCCCATTTGATCTTGGGTTTGTATGCCATTCACTGTGTTGCCAGCTAACTCGTTTGGTGCCATGGACAAGCCAAAATCTAGCAAACCCCCATTCTCTTGCAAACTGCTCCCTTTCAGCTTGGACCCTTGAATCCCAGCACCACAGGCATTGTCTAGAGCACTGGAAGTTATTGGCTGCCTGTTGAGCTGGTTCCCATATTGCTGGGTCTTATAGGGCTGTTCATGAAAATTATTTTCATTGGGGCCAAGTCCATCCCCACTGTGAATTGCAAAGTGCTCTGGGCCACTGTAGGTACTGCCATTCTCCCCCAGAGTCTGATATCCCCCAGCTGGGCCAGTGCCAACCTTCCACAGATTCTGTGGGTGTACCACCATATTGTTGTATAACCCAAAGCTTCGAGCCTGCTGTACGCTAGGGCGCTGACCACATTTCAGCTTGGAGGATGACAGATCAGAGCTTCCAGAACTGACCTCATTCCACTGGATGGGCAAATCAGTTTTACTGCCCTCAGAGCAGGGCTGCTCCAGAGCTGAGTACTGCTGGCCAACATGACTGTCTGGCAGCCCCGCTAAGTCCAAGTCCTCTGGCTCACGGGCTACTTTGCTATCTTCAGAGATGGCATTCTGCAATTGCTGCCCATACCCTGTTTGGTTCTGGGAATTTAAATACTGTACCACATCATCTGGCAGAAAATCTTCATCATTCAAGTTAGCATCAGCATCCATGGTCAGAGCCTCCAGGGCAACATTCTCTGTGATGCTGGGAGGGCAAGGGGATGCTTGGAAGTACCTGGGTTGGCTGCTCTCCTGCCGGGTATAATTTTGCAGCACTAAGCTACGTTTTTCCACTGATGGAGGCAAATTTGAAGGATTAAAGCTATTGAGACTGCTGAAGCGTTGTACCCTGGGAAGTGACATGTTCTCCGAGACTGTCCTCACAGGGTCGCTGGCTCTCCTCACACTGTTCGCTAGTGCATCATGAGGCAGCAGGTGACGCCTGCTGTATGTGTGGCCTCCCCCATCACTGCATCTCCGAGGAGGATGGACTGGAGGCAGGGTAACCCCTGAGTCCCTCCCCTCCCCTAGCAAGGCCATCCTGGTCTTCAGGCTCAGCTTTTCCATGTGGGGCAGAGGTGTGGGTGGTGGGCCACCAGTGGCAGCAGCATACTTGGCCTTAAGGCGGTACTGCTGGACGGGTGTGAGGCTGAGAAGACTGGGCAGCCCATCACTCTGGCTGGCCTCACTGGACCTCCTTGAAGCATCTGTGGAGATAGGATCATAGGAGTCGGCCACACTCACGTTCTGGGGTCGCCCTTCAGCCTGTGACGCCTCACTGGACCTGCGGCTGGAAAAGCAGGGGGAGATGCCCGAGGATCTGCGGCTGCTCAGGTAGGCAGAGCTGATAGTGCTGGTGTTGCTGTCTCTCCTGTTGAGTGTGTTCAGCACGGTGAAGTCTACACCTGACAGGTCACTTCTGCTCGGGAGGAGGGTCCCGGGTCCACCCGAACTATAGTTGGTATTAGACTGTGTGCCTGGAGGGAAGTCATAGAGGGAAGGGAGAGGAAGAGAGACGTAAAGTTAAGAACGCCTTAAGTCAGGTGCTGACAAGCATTTATAGTTCCTTGAACTAGTCAAACAGAATTTTCTTGGTTTTATGTCTTTGGAGACTAGAGGCACTAATCACAAATACACCTATTGTGGAGATTGTTCTTGCCCCACTCGAACTCAAGCAGTTACAATTTCTTCACCGAAATCTGAGGTCTTCACATTTTAATTTTTTGTTCCAGTATTATTCTGCTACTATTTTCAAAATATGGATCATCTGGAAAAGCAGTGCAGATGGTTGAACAACACAGGTTATGTCCTAGCCTCAGTTTAGGATCTGTGGGGAAACTAACAAATATAAAACCAAGGGTTCCAGGTCTGCTCGGTGTGCTCTGGCCACACTGAAAGGAAAATACTAGCCGGAGCAGACACATGGTCTAGCGTGGGACTTACCATTTCCTATGAGAGGAGATACCGCAGGGGCTTTGGAGGGTAGAATAGGGTTTAGTCTTGGAAACATTCCATTCACTTGTTTTAGCCTTTCAAGTTTGATGTGCTCCATCCATTTGGTCCCTGCCGGGTTTCTCCTGGCTTGCAAAGCAAGGGCTGTGGTTGCCGTGGAAATGGTCGAGTCCATGATTGGGGTTTCATCGATGGCACTGAGGTCTGCTACGCTACCTCCATCAGTCAGAGGAAGCTCGAGCCCACTGTTGGGATAGTTGCTGATGGGGGACTGTTGGCTGCTGCATGAAGACTGACCACCAGGGCTTGGCTGAGATGTCTATTGGGGTCAAGGAGAAAGGAAGGAAATGACATCAGGAAGGGTAAAAGAGGAAGCCAAAACAACAGCTTACAAAAGCCAAAACCTTCAGCTTACCAGCCGGTTAAATGAGAAGAAAAACTATGTGTTGGTAGATGTTTGGGCCAAATGAGAATGGCCCACCACCCAAGCTGATGCACAAGGGGAGGTGATGGATGGTAGAGGATGTAGATGTGGTGTGATCAGAGCTATCAGCCATGAGACCCTGTTTCAAATGCTAACTATACAGACACACTTCCTCATTTTCAATTCTATCTCCAGGACATTATTTTTGGGCAAATTTCTTAACCATTCACGACAACAGAATCTTTAGGTATATAATGGGATCAATTCTTAATGGATCAATTGTTACTGGAAATTAATATAAATCCCAGAGAGTGCCTAAGTATAAAGATCTGGAAAAGTTAAAGAGGAGGTTACAAGCTTTGGTAGTTATTATTGTTCCAACTGGGGCTCATTTTGCTGAACTACAGCATACATAGAGGGGATGCTACATAAAATACTGTGTCTCCTTTCAACAAAGATCCCTCTAGGCTATTCAGACCTGGTTCTCAAATTATTCTGTTTTCCTCCATGCTTCATTTTGCTAGTGTTATAGATCCTCAACCAGGGTCTGAGTCAAGGCAGCTGTAACTGGAAAAACATCAATCATTTTGCTTCTATTACACTCAGGAGGGAAGACAAGCTGCAATGGATAGTAGGCCTGAGTTTGTGGAATGATTTTACAGTTCCTCTTGGTGTGTGCCTCTCTAATGAAAACTTAATGCTACTGACCAGTCTCAATCAAAGAGTACTAACTTCCGTCTAAGCCAGGGCTTATGGAATAGTAGGTGGAAAGTCTGGCCAGCTCAGGGTCTGGCAAGCACCATGTGAATGGACCTATAGCACACAGGGGGTAGTTCTCACACTGCACAACTGGTTGGTCTATCTAAAACTGCCAGAGTACCTACTGATGAAGTCACATCTTTGTAAAAACAAAAGTTGTGTTTAGAAAAGTTCACTGGCCACTGAAAGTCACAGTATAAAGACCACTAAGATGGCTAATCTGAGCCACTGCTGTAGCCTCTCCAGGCTTCCTATAAAAACTGGAGCCACTAACAGCAAGTAAAAGACTCCCTCAGTGATTCTCAAGGGGATGAATAGTGCTGCTGAGAAAGTATTTGTACAGGTAACTCTCTCAGGGAACCTTCTAGCTTTATTTACTTTCATATCATATGAATCCAAGAAAATGCATACTTTCTCAGCAATTGCCACATGGTACATACAGTAACTTCAACCTGGGCAACCAAGCAGGGCTAAGAAAGATTTGTAAATCTGATCTTGAGTATGTAAATTCTTAATTATTTTGTTTCAGCAAAGTATTGAGATATCAACACTTCCAGAGGCACTAGGTGTTTTTAAAGCTTTGGGTAACTTTCATTCTTCAACATAATAATCAAAATATGTATGTACACAGACCTGCGTATAGGACTTTGCACACACATACATGCCACGAAACAGGCAAAGGCACTTACAATCAGAAAACTACTTATGTGCACTCAATTGAATGGAGGTTAAGTTGCTAACAAATTTATCTAGGTCTTCTTGAAAGAACACTTGAATTTATGCTAGTCAAGATAGAATTTGAGAACAACTGCTTGGTTGGCCCAGTGTGATTTATTATGAAGTCACAGGCAAAAGTAACAATGAGTCACCATCTAACTTCACAGTTTTCACATGCTATGTTCAAGGCACAGAGCTGAGGAATGCTCACCAAGGATATCACAACGCCATAAAAACCAAAGAAAGATGAAATGGGAAGAAAACTTGCATGTTAAAATGAAAACAAACAAACAAAAAAAAAGAATAGAGAAGCTAAAATTCCCTCACCTTATTACCCACTGTCCTTAGGAAGTGAGAACAAGACATTTGGGAGCAATAGACAGAAGAGGTTGCATTAATAAGAAAAAGGAAGAAAATTTAATTTATAGCACGATGACCAAATTAAAGACATGTTTTAAAATAAATTATATTAGAAATGTAATGTTCATTAATAAGTGTGAAGGTATCTGGTATTTAATGCATATGAGCACACAGCATCTGTTGGGGAAACGGGATCCCGTAATTCACCTCAAGGAACTTCAATTTTCTCACCTGGAAATATAGGGTTTAGACTGCAACTGTTTGAGTTCTATCTTTATAATCTAATTAATCTATAAATAGTCACATTCCAAGTCATTTTAAGAGAAACTGCTGTAAGTAACTAATTCTGTCAATTCTTTTTTATACAATAGAAGGTGTCATGGGGTTATAGTGACATGTAGATCCTGTCCCTGTCTCCACTCTCCCCTACCTGTATCCTTAATACTAGAACTAACCTTAATACTAGAACTGGTAAGCCCAGGATTTCACACTAATCTTGCCCTTGTCCTGCTTCTCCTTGGCTCTGGCGAATCTCACAACTGGTACCTCTCCTCTCCCTCCCGTTCCACAGAAGCCTGGCTCTCCCTGTCTGAGTGCTGAACTGTGTCCTCAGGGCCTCTGCCCTGGGAGCACACTGCCAATTCTTCTTCCCTAGAAGGCTTTTTCACAGACTCGTGTTTAAGCCCCCTCAACTGAATTGTATTTGTTTTTCAATCTGTACATCCCACTGAACTGTAAACCCCCAAAGAATAAGGACTTTAGCTTATTCATCCTGGGGTCACCAGGGCAAGGAAGACAGAAAACGTATTTGCAGAAAGGCTCAAGGAATGATTTTCTAAAGAGTAGCCACCATTGAAGACACTGACAGCCATGTCTGTCTGCCACAAGTGGTACAGCTATGGATCAGTTTGAAAAGTCAGGTAAGAATCTTAGAAACTCCCTGTGAGCAAAGTTATTGACTAAGCAGATTAACTTCGAGTAAGCAGTCTCAATCACTGGGCTCATGACTCTCAAATCAGAGTGGCCAGATTCAATGAAGGGGCATAGCGTTGTCTCTTGACATGTTCAGCTGGGTTTTTCTCAATGAGTCTGGTCAGCTCTAGGAGGACAGGACAGTGAATGACATACCATGGGCTTTTCAGCCTTGACAGTCTTCACCTGGAGGCATTCTTCCCGCTTTGAGGTAGTGTTGCTCAGCTCCTTCTGCTCACCAAACGCTCCCTGAGTCGGCCGGCCAGGGGACCTGGATTGTGAATGGCTGCCAGAATCTCTCGGGGGTGGAGGCCGAGGATGCAAGTCCCCACGCTGCTTCTTGGTAACATGAGCTTCAGGGCCATGCACAGTCTTCACGTGTTTCCGGAGAGAACTGGGGTCTGTGTAACGCTTGGTACAGCCAGGGATTTTGCATACATACGGTTTCTAGCAAATTCCACAAAAAGGAATTGTTGATGAACGGCAATAAAAGTGATTATGACTTAGCAGTTGCTCATTACAATTCTAATTCTTTCAAAAGCACTTCCACAGCATTCAGATACCTCTCAGGTCTAATGACTTAGAAAGCCTATTTGGATATTGCTCAGTGTCCATAGACTCTAGCTTAATAGGCACTATTTAGAGAGCTCTGCAAGTGGTAATAGTGTGTAAATTGCCTTTACATTGTTAGAAGCATTTACGCTGTGAGTGGAAGTATCATGGGTCTCCATCTATTGATGATGATAATGGAGAGAAGCCTACAAGAAGATGGTATCAGGACAATTTTATACATCTTTCAGGAGATGATCTGTGTGAAGAAATTTATTATCTTGGTTCTGAGATATAGTAATTCTTTGCTTGGAAAATGTGTTATTTATAGACAGGTATCATAATAAGGAGGAATAAAACTCAGCTGCCCAGAGCTGTTCTCATGTTGTTTAACTAAATGTGTTCATTTGGGTAGCTGGGTAGTTATGTATGTATGCATTTGGGGTTCAGATGTAAAAATCCTCAGAAGGTCTCTGGTCTCTAAAGCTGTAGCCTCATTAGAATACCCACACACCCATTCCATATACTACTTAAGGCTGGTGAGGCATTTATGGAAAACCCGGACTCCCAATCTGCTTTCCTCTGACTTCCAGGTCTACATGTGGCGGAACTACTTCCTGCTAATTTCATTTTCTCCCTGAGTCATCCATCATGCTTCCTGGTGCAGTTATAAACATTGGGACATTTATAACAAAATATTCATATAGATCACAGAACTGGTCCTTTTGTTAATTAACAGTGCCAGAATGGCGATTTTGTTTTCTTGCCTTCCAGAACACTAGAGCTATGAGATGCTGGCATGAGTAAAGTCAGATCTGCCTGCCCAAGGTCTCTACATCCACAAACTCAACTGACTTCAGATTGAAAACACTAAAACTTTACACCTGTAGTGTGAAAACTTTATACATGTAGTGCTCATGAGCAGATACTTCTTCTTGTTATTCTCTAAACAATATAGCAGCCATTTACATGACATTTACACTGCACCAGGCATGAGATGTAATCGGAAGTATGAGAGGATGGAAAGAGAGAGAGAGAGAGAGAGAGAGAGAGAGAGAGAGAGAGAGAGAGA